>JAYGXS010000001.1:22134447-22164635 GCA_036362985.1 Ligula intestinalis | reverse complement strand
CTTCTTCTTCTTCTTCTTCTTCTTCTTCTTCTTCTTCTTCTTCTTCTCCTTCTCTTTCCCCTGTGCTCTAAGTCAAAGTACTATCTGCTAACTTCTTGATTCAACAGTATGCAGGTAGTTCAAATAATTTGAACGATTACGGAGTGTTAATCCACTTCGATAACAACCCACCAGTAGAATACATGAGATTTCGCCGGGGCACCATTTGGAACTTCAAGGGAGCCTTCGAACATGTAGTTTCCCAAAATGGACCTCAGCCTTGTAAAAGAATAACCATTTCGTCATGGACGCGGAGATCGAGTTCCCATCAGAATGCGTGGAACAGGTAGCGGTCGAATCCAAAAACGCAGCCCTGGCCTTAGTAATACTCGAAAAATTGCGGATAAATGAAAAATTGACATTTTCGAGGGTTCCCTTAGAACCGCAACCGCCACCCCAGCGAAACTTCACATATCCAATTTAGACTTCGACCTTAACGACGATTACATTCAGGAACTGTCATTCTAAGCTTGAAAGGATTTAAGATGTCGTTCCTCTGAAAGAAACCTCAAAATCGCTAGAATTTAAGGCATTTCCTTAAACGAATAGGTGTTCATTAATATGACATTGGTAACAACTGATTTACGGTGGTTACACTTACGCATGAAACATTAAGTGGAACTGTAAAATGTGATTTCGATTAGGAATAATTACTTAAATAGGGACGCACAACCGATTAGCATGTAACGTGATTCCAAGGAATTTCATTATTGCCGGAATGTGGGCGTTTAGACACAGACTCTTCCGATCACTTGTGAAAATTACAATAAGAAAATGACGGCTTAACAAGAGGCCTTTTTTCTTTCCTTTTCTACGCCGTTATACAATTAAGCATACATTACATAAATTATGCATAGAGCCATCCTCTTTACGTCTCCTTCAACGTGTATACTACATGAACGGATGCCCCTGGGCTAGGAGGACATTAGAATCGTTAGGTATTCTGAGATCGTAAAATGCTCATTCAAGGAGCATTATGTCTACCAGGTTATCACTACTGCTTGTCGAGTATGCAATGCGATCGATATCTTTCGCAGCGTCTAATGAGAGCTGGGTGTTGTCTCCCTGAAAGCAGAGAGGAATGAATGATTTTATTCAAATGAAACATCAAAAAGCCACCAAAATGCTTACTAGTAAATAATCATTTTTTCAAGTTCAGTTTCCAGAGGTGACCGGAAGGATATACATTGGAAAGCCGGCACCTTGGCTAGTATAAAATACCTTGGAATTATGCTGTCTGATAATCTATAGTGCAGTCTCGCCTGAGTAAACCTTTGTGATCAAAATAGTATTTTACAATAACCCTTGTTATTTCACAAATGGTCCCCTAGCGCACCTGAAATGTGCTAGAAGGCGGCTTCTCGTTACGTGACCAGCCGCCTCCAATCTCATTCCCAGTTTGCTTATCTGAGGCTTCCCTGGAAAATACAAGGATCAGACCGAGTAAGATTCAGCGAAAATTAAACATTAAATTTCTCCTTACAAAACCAGATGCGTGCTTAAACGACAACGACGTGCAAACAGTTGTGGCTTGAAAGGCTGTCACGTGATGGGGCATGCTGATCGGGCTTCAGCGACGTTGTAACATAACCTCTTCCTTGAATGAGGTGTTTGTCCTCCCCTCTCCCTCGAAATCCAGCACGTGTGGAGTCAGAGTCACGTGTGGGGTCAGACCATTTGGGGCACATAGAGAAGCTTTTGGTTTTGCCAATCAGGCGTCTTACCATCAGAATGCTGTAGGTAACTGAACCGGGGGAGGTAGAGAGAGATGCATCGACAGTCTAGTTGGCTAGTAAATAAATTAGGCGCACATTCCCACAGTGCCGACCCCGTTGGACAGTGGGAGGTCTCAGCCTTTGTTATGGTCAAATCATCACATCTGAAAATCAAGGTCTGTCGTTTGCTGACGAATAGTTAACAATCAGGAAGTATTGTCAGAAAGCAACAACAATGCGCAATGCACAAACGGAACCGGGCAACATACCTCGGGTCTGACTAACGGCGAAAAGTAGGCCAGTCCCTGGTCGTTGTAGGTTCCTTTAACTTTTGCAGCAATGTCGCTAGATTTAAGGAGAATTTATGCGGAATTTTAAAAGCAGATGTTCACAACCTTCGTGTTTGCTGTAGGTTCCTTTTTACAAGGTCATAATTTCCGATGTACACACTTTTTTAAAATTAACTTTCTGTATTTTTTCGGATCCACACATAAAAAGCGATAACTTGATGTGCATCTGAGGGCAATCAAACTTTTTTCATGTAGTATTAGGCCGAAAGAATAATGGCAAAAACGAAGGAGTCTACAGTGGCGTCCTCTAAATAATTGTTTTCTGTTAATCTGTATTCCTTTTACAGTACTGATTGTTTTAACTTTGCAAAAATTTCCATCGAAAATTTCAGAAGATAAGTTGGCGAACATACGTTTGTTTTCGATAAATTCTCGTCAGGCCTTTACATTTATATGGTATGAATAAACTATGGTGGTTGGTGGACAGATGAAGTGTTCTCGTTGTCACGGTGGGGAGGAGGGGGGAGGAAGGGGGGTGGGGGGAGTTGGGGGAGTTGAGATCAGAGTGTCAACGTCTAGATGGCCCGGCGTCCAGGACCGCCGATAAGGTGTGCGTGGCTGGGCTTGGGACTTGGTCGTCTCTGCGGGGGCCCGTTTCCGAGGCCTGTGGTCCGCTGTGGCTGGCCGTGTTACCTAGTTTCGCCCATGGCCACTGGGGCGCCGCGACGGAATTCTTTTGGGGACATAGCAGCGGTCTGCGTAGCCTGATGGTGGCCGCCTCTGCCGTCGCCAACAAACGCTGTCCGAGGAGTTTTGAGTAGCTTGAAGGCACCTTGTAAATCACTCGGAAGGCCTCTTTGGCATCCACGCGATGGTTTGAGTCTACCAGGTGCGCTAACATTGGACTGTTTTCACCTTTAAGTTGGCCCTTCCCTGATTGTCCCTATGTGAGGGTCCCGGATTGGAGATGCAAGACAAAACAGTCACCGCATGTGACTGCAATCAGATCTGTGCCACGACTTTCACACAATTTTTAAATTAATTAGAGTTGGCTACCTTAATGGCTTAAGTAGAATGTATACCGTATTGCATTATTAGCTAAACTGAATGCATGAAGTACTAACTAGAAGCCCAGACACATGTTTCGGCGATGTTCTGCCATTACATAACTCATCTGAGAAGAGCTTAGCTCACCAGTGGGTAACCCAACATTTCCCATATGCTTTCCGGTATATGCTAAGGTTTTGGATAGCTCAACCGTTTAGCCTCCTCAGGAATTAATGGGTAACTTTCCGGTAAATCATTTGGAATTGCGTTTTATAGGCTCAGCCTCAAAGTGGATAGGAGGATTTAAACCCAAATCCACAAATTTCAGTGTGATAAGCGCGTAATACTCATAAACTGGCGAGAGGCAACCGGCAATCTACACATTTTACATGGTGTACCATACGGACAGCACAGGTACTAGCTAAAAGTCCAGATACAACTGATGAGCCGGCCTCATTGCAGCCGTGTCATGCAAAGGCCAAATATCAGAAAAATGCATGTCTGAACTTTGAGCGTCTGCCTGTGCTATCAGTACGGGAAATCATACAATGTGTGCGCATTACTAGCTGCTTGTCTCCAGTTTATACATGCAGTTGATTCAGTCTATTGGTGGTTTGGTAATCGTGGATCTGTTCCGTAGCTCACATCTAAAATGGTCGCTCGTTCTTTTCTATTTATTTTCGTAACTAAATACCTTTTTATGGTAATAAATGATTAAGAAGATTTCAAATATTTGGATTCGTATAACTACAGCAAAATACTAATAAAATATTTTTTCTTCTGCATATGCAAAACTTGAATGCCGCATGAACTAAAATGTGCGTGCCTGAATATAAGGGTAACTAGATTAGTTCTCATCTGGGTAATAGTAACAATTGAAAGTTTTGTACTTTTAAAACTTATATTGTAGGATGAATTTTAAATCATAATAACGTGGACGATAGTTAAAGGCATAACTGGTGTTTGAACATCACAGCAGGCAGCTATACGCGGTTTTAGAAGAGCCTCATGTATTTGCGGATTTCAAATATTCGCAGCTGGTTGCGGTCCCTAAGTCCCTTGCGAATTGTATTGCGTGATTTTGCCGATAAAGCAGATGGATTTTGGCTAAAGTATTCATAATAACTGTCGAACTGAGTTCATAAAACTTCATGCCAGACTTAGCGCATTTATTTCCGAGGAGATTAACAAGCTGAAACAATATACAGTGGTCCTCTTGACCACAGGATTTTTCCTTTACTCTTCGACAGAAGACCCGAAAAGAAAAAAAATGCTGTCAAGAGAAGGAGTACTTTAAATGGGTTCGTCATACTTTTAGTACGTTTAAGATGCGCATTTAGCCGAATTTCCGTTGTACCGTGCTGCAAGTGCGAGAAGTTGAGTTTTACGGTTGGTCTTTCAGTTCTGATATCTTCGTTTTGACCCCGAGTTCGCAATCGAACAGCATTTTTCGGCCAGTTGCACCCTAACACCGGACAGTAACGACCTGAAATTTGAAGATGAGTTCCCTTTTCCCTTGGGCTGAGTGTGCGTATTCGTTTTAAGGGCTTTCTACACACACCCCAACCAGAGTCCACCCACAGCCTCTTCGATCTTATCTTTTCTTTTTAGTCAGTCCGAGCCCGAACACGCCACTTTGGACTTGCGGTTTGCCAGAACCCGACACAATAGAACGCAAGAAACCACCAACAGCGAGGAACTGTTGCCTTTTGCATGTCAAAACGGCAATTGTCTCAATTACAGATTCGGAGAAAACTTGGAGAAAGTCAGTGAAGTGTGGCGCACCGGAATACTTGCTTGCTTCTCCTCCGCTCAACAGGGACCTATCCGCATCCCGCAATTCTGATAGGGAGTCTGTTCAGCCCCTACTGCAAGATCTATTGCTTTTACGCAGACAAACAACTGCAAATTCGTCCAAACATGTCAGTGAAAATTTTGCACTCTGTTAATATAGTTTTCCACTCATACACTTGCAGTCTTCCTGTGAGCTAAAAAATTAATTTTCTAAAAAGGTCAAACGTTTTACTTTGTTGTTTTTGATAATAGGCTGAGGAAAGAGCATTACTTTAACTTATTTGCATACCATTCTGGCTACTGCATCTAATTGATGGCCGAACTTTTGCCATTCTATAGCATCAACTCAGATTATTTCTGCCAGAAAAAATGGCCTCCCGAGCCTAGGGTGTTCTGGCATTCTTAGAATAACCAGCAGTGTCATTCTCATGATTTCCACGCGGATAAGAACACCGTTTGACGTCATGTGACCAACTCACCTCGTTCTTAATATTCGTACGACGGCAGAAAACCGAATTCGGCAAACAACTATTATCCTTATCTTAGTTGACCAGGAGTCTAGCAATTGCTGGTGGTATGGGAGTGGCGGATATCGAGTTATTCTGAGTATGGAATGAAAATAAACCTTTCAGTTTTTCTTGAGGCTGTGCGGCTTCGATAGACGATGGCAGGACGCGACTAAAGATGCCTTATTAGGAATTTTTTACCGACAAAGAAGGTAAAATTAACAGGATCATTTATGGTTAGCAGAAACCTTTCTGCTTCTCATGTCTCTGATGACGAATCCGCGACGGATATCGAAACGTCAGGCGAATAAACATATTGTCCCTGCGATCGAGTCTTCTTCTTCTCAGGATCATTTATGGCCTTATTTATCGTCATTAGCCAACGATACACCAACCGCTGGCTGCACCCACGAGTTCTGAATTGAAGTCGATTAACCACCAGTAACGACCTTAGGCTCATGTCGGACCTAGGGCGTGCAGCCTAGGGGTGTTTAGGTATCATTGACCGATGACCACAAATACGCCAGAAATGGTCATTCCTTTATCTTTGTCTTTATCATTGAAGTTGATTCCGCATTATTCATAGGTAGTCGACATTCGACTGAAGACCTGTATGGTAGAACCTCAACTCCAATTCAAACACACCAAATTGAACACTTTTTAATTTCGTCAAAAATGCATGCGGGAACCTGAATCAAATTCTTCCGGTCCAAAAGTTGATATAAATAGTTCACAGGAATACACCTACGTAGAACCACTACTAGCGATGCATAAGTTAGACGGGACTTTTTATTTTTGGTCCAAGAGAGAGGAAGTAATTAGTACCTATGTCGGTAGTATTGGGCAACGTCTCTGTTGGAACGAAATAGGTTGAATAAGCAGTACAAGAGGACAAAAATTACCTACATTTCGAGTAATATGGTCAAAGGTAGAAGAAAAAGTAGTTACCGTGCATGCTCAAATTTACTCCGCTTAGTAAGGCCATATTTCCGTTTAATCGGTGCAATGCTATGTGGATGGTTTAAACATCGGACAATAAAATGGTCCGAAAAGGTCATGTGGGCCTCTGATTTACAATACTCGGTCTAGCGTGCGAACCTACGAGCGCGGAGTACGCTACGTCATACAAGACTTGAGATCAATAAAGCAGGGTTGATACGACGCCACCGGGTGCTGGATGGGGGCGGAATGAGAGGAACAACCAATAAGGAAAATCAATAATTCGGCTTACATTAATCTACTTGAACCAAACTTCGGTCGGTTTAGATGGTTTAACTAAACATGCTATATACATACTGTACTGTATTTTACTTTACATTCTGTACAAAAACACTCTTGAACGGATTAGACCATATCAGATACGAATTATCTGTGTGATCTCACAGCGCCAAATTAACAGTGATCGTAACAGTGTTCGTACATTAGCAGCGGTAGAAAGGCTAAAGAGAGCATCTCTTGCGTAGCTGCCGCTCGTGGTTATGATCAAGTCCGAATTGGGCACCTCTTGGGTACTGTCAAAACCTTTGGAAGCAGGAAAAAACCTGAAACAAACACCTTTTGCATTCAATTATTGGCTTTGTTTTAGTTTTGTGTTTAGTCAATAATGTGCAAGATAGGAAATGTATTCTAAGTGAAAAAAAAGACAGTTTACAAAGGTACAATAATATCAAAAATGGAAAATAATATCCATGCAGCATAGGTGTTAGAGGTTTCGGAGAAAGAAGATTTCAGGTCTGTAAACAGTATATCATTTATGGATTTTTGCTTGATCCTTCTGAAGAGGTATATTCAACTGCGGTCAGTTCGAAAAGTAACTTCATCGAGTTCGGCTGCAGAAACGCATCAATTCAGGGTGACATTTGGACCGCTATCTGTCAAGCAGTATTATACATTTAAAAAAACTCGGCAACTGTCTTTAAGGGCAGTTGGGACGGCCAAAAACTATTTGCGAAGCACCGTCGTCATGCAGCAGCGAATACCGAAGACGCCGACCTGAACTAGGTAGGAAATAGATAATGCTAGACATGCTATAAATACATACTACTAATCAAAAATAAACAAAAACCAATTTTTCGATTATGTTCATTTGCAATCATAAGATTATATATCAATTTTTCATGCTGCCGGAAAACATTTAGAAATGTGAAATTATTTTTGGTTTCATTTTTAATGAACTGAGAATTGAAACTGCCTCTAACGCCTCGGGCAGGTCCACGTCAATTCGCCTTAACTCTCGCCTTCGGGCCTACATGCTATTTGACGTAATATGTACTATAAAATTGTATACCTATAACCAATTTTTCATTCAAATTGTGGCAGCAGGGAACGATGGAGCTAGCCTGCTCCGCATCTTAGTATGGTCAGCTTAGTGAATACTGTTAATAATGTGATCATTGTTTGTGCTTATACATTGGCTATGGAGTTGAACTTCGTTTCCCGCTCAAAATTCAGCATTTATGTAGGAAAGGGTCATTTTAACTGTGATTTTTAAATTATCTTGCCTAGTGTTCGCGTTTCGACTAATATACAGTCCGACAGTCTAAGTTTCACATAAATATTTGCCGCGCAGACCCCTATCTCCGGTCGTTCTTTGCAGATAAAAGAAAGATTGGATTTTTTGGTAGGTATTCACCTGTTTGCGACTTCTACGATCAGTGGGATAATACTGCTCCGGCAGGCAAAACAGATCATTATGAACCCATTCTCGCAATCGTACACAGGTTTGGGCCCGAAAAAAGTGCACGAAGTCTCATTGGCTGTCGGCTCGAATAGGGTTTAAAGACCACCTCCGTGTAACAGGTCCTTTACTCCATTCAAAACAGGTTAAATGTACACAAAACGTTAAATGACCGTCTGGTCAAGATGAAACTCTGAACTGCATGTCTCGCAAAACTTTTGTCGATGTGTTATCATGCTCGGTTTCTGCGAAATTCCCTATCAACGGACTGAAAAGTTAATTAATTAACGTATGTCTTTGGTAATCCATCATCAGGTCAGTGCAGTTAAGCGAATAATGAGCTTGTGGACTATGGACAGGGTTTATATGTCTTGTGGTGGTTATTCACACTCTTCGTTTCCATGCCACTAGCATGACGGAGTCAGCGTGTTGAGGGCTTTGGAGCTGGGAAGAGGCGTCTGGGCTAATGCGTTGGTATTGGCTGGTGGTCAAACACGTGAAGTGGGTTTACTTGTTTTCAGGGAGTTGAGGTGGCTTGCAATTATCGCATGGAATCGGTCACGGAAGACAGATTGCCTGTATCAACTCCTTCTGAGAAGAGAGCGCTGTATTCACTAACCCAATAGCCACAGTCCACGTTGTTGCTAGCAATCTTTTGCGTAAACCTTAAGGCTATTATGCTTGCGGTGGGTAAATAATTTGAAAAATCATCTTTGGCGTCAATTTGGTAGTATTTATAGATTAGATTGCGAGAGTTGAACTGAGTATCAATCAATTTCCCCTATCCAGACAGGTCTGTGTTCGCGTACCCTCTTTCCAGACGCTTAGCTGTACTGCTACTTTATCCCGTTCCATATGAGCAGGTGAAGGAATGAATGCACGTTACTGTGGCCTGCAACAGTAGTTGGTCTTTACTTCCCTATCCTACCAGTACCACCGGGTCTTTTCTTATTAGCAGTGGTACAAGGAATGCATTAGCTAGAGGAGTCATGCAGCAGTTAGGCGGCACGCCAACGCACCCCGAATCGGTGTTATTGTCCGTAATATTCTGATGTACACATGCTTGGCCTCGTTAAAGTGTAGCGTTGCGATTAGCTGAATTGCTGACGTATGAGATGGTAAAGGCCGGTTTATCGATCGCCGTGGATGAGGGGCTTCGCAGAGCATAGCATACCAGCAGCAATAAACGTAGTATGACGTCATACCGCATGAAAAGATGGGTACAACTGAATAAATCCCAGAGTCTTGTATGCTAACTTGGGCTGGGAGAGAATGTGGAGCACCGAATGCCTCATTTATTTGCTGGCCTTGAAAGAAGTGGCGAACAAGGTGACCATTTCTGGGGACAAAATTGTCCCGGTGATTGTACATTTTTATCACTGACGCGGTTGACCGACGACGTCTGTCTGAAAACTTCAGCGAGACGCTAAGACGCGACGCATATCGAATTCGAGTTTTGCGCATTAGTTCGTCTCCAGCATACTGTGAGCTTGGTCTTTGGTCAACCTTTAGACCAAACCTTTTGGTCTTAGAGGTTTGCATTTGATATACAACAATGTCAGTGGGTGGATGCTATTAACTTTGAAATATCCGCTACAGTAGGTGACAACCGTGGACAAAGACAGCGAAAATGACTCCTCGGACTTCCTTGGGGGCTCCCTCAACTAGCATGTCCAAACTCAGACCCACGACGAGTCAGCAGTTTGCGAGGGGCAGAAGGTAGCCTTGATTCCTTGAGCATAATGGCGAATGGAGTGAGCTAGTTTCAGTACGATGGACTTGATTATCTAGAATGACCACGTTTTCAAAGAGAGGTTGTAGCGACTAGGATAGTATATGCATCTTGGCCGTCGCAATCAGGGAGAAATTTGGATTAGGAGTTGAGAAGTCATTAATAAGACCGAGTTTACCCTCCGGCGGAACTGCTTAGAAAGAATAAGAAGGAGGTCATGCGGTCTATCTTCCACTGAGGTACTAGAAGGTCTGGCGGATATGTCGCAGTTGCAAAAGAAACTAAAATCGTTGAAATATTGGTGAAATACAAGGATATAAACGGGGAATTTTTAATTCGTTGCTACATCAAAGATCACCGCAGAGTCAGACAACGAACAAAATGCCTTTCGTGCGAGAATTCATCCGGTTTTCAAACCATGCTTTAAGTATATCAAGATGTGATCAAGAGGCCGTTTATCTAGTTTGACAAGCAGTATCACATAAGAGCGTTTGGGGACTATGAAATAACCTTCGTAGAAATAATTGTGTAAATTGACGATTGCAACGAAAGAGAAGTAGAGGCGAAAGGCTCGAGTGAAGGTTGAGCCATTGAGTTTGTATTTTGACAGCTGAACGTGGAGAAAACCTCCGGATCGGATCCCGGAAGATGTGGAGATTATACTATCTAAACTCCAATAATAAAGCTGACCGCGTCCCCGTTTCAATTTTCCTCCCTGAATTACGAGCACTTGCTACGACCTCTCTTCATAATTTTCGTCACGTCTGTTCGCAATATACCCTTTTCGGGACTATTTGCCTTCCAATATCGCGGGTATCCTCGCCTGCTTATATACTGCTTGATCTGCGTGATGCTGAGGAAAGTAAATTTAGTCATTCAGACAAGGGATAGCAATCTACTTTCAATCTCAGTCCTGCCCAGGGTGTACCCAAAAAACAGAACCGGCGGGCTTCACTTACCCCTTAAACGATCCAGGTTGTATGAATCAGCCAAGACAAGTTAAGTTCTGCTGTAGTTGACAGTGGAGTTCCATAGAATTCAGTACTGGGGACTCATCCTGTTCCTAATGTATGTGGACGATTGCTTCCGAGACTTTGACTGTAACGCGATTATGTTTGCCAATGACATGAAAAGCTGGACTCTAAACTTGGGCCTGTCAACAAAGATAGACTGCCAAACAACCGTTGGCCTCTGCGGCTAGACGTAGATAAGTGAACAATACTCTGCCTAGGCAATCCAACCAGATTCAATGACAGTAGAAGCTAATTGCTATACGTTGCAGCGCTACAATAGGTGGAAACCCCAAAGGAACTCGGTGGACTGGCAAAAAATTTCTTAAAGCTGCCCCCGAATTGCTCGAGAGTAGCAAAGCGCACAATGTCCGTGTTCCATGTTATCAGGATAACCTTTTTGAATTTCGATGACGATCTATTCAATAAAATTTATTGAACACTCACAAGGCCTAATTTGGAGTATACTCTTCCAGTTTGGAGTCCTTTCACAATCCAAGAGCAGACTAGTCTGGAATAAATTCAAAGAAGAGCCAGCAAAATATTTAAGCATCAAAGCACCTCCCATATGGAACCCACTTCAAAAATCTTAATCTATTCCCTTTAGGTTTTATGGAAATTTGCGAACATCTCCCGCACGCATCTCGCGTTGCAAGGGGTTAGATTGTTGCCTGATATTTTGGAAATATTTAGAATTTGCTACCATGATCAGTCTCTGAGGTCAACCATTTAAACTGTGCATTCAGCGGACATCGTTGTCAAAGTGGTCAAGCCCTGGAATGCCCTCTCCACAGATTTTGTGATGACATAATGGCTCCAATGCTTTTAAAACAACCCTTACAGATGTATGCTACGGAATGAGTGGAGAAATGAGAGACTTATCACCACCCTAGAAACTTTCGTGCCAATTGTCATATTTTGTAGTTGCATTTGAATTCTTGCAGTCCGTGTGGAGTCTCTGTATTCTGCACTCAATGTTACGTTGCAAATAAGGTTCTCAAAGGCTCATGCGTATTTCCCTCAATAAACTGAACTGAAATTAACTGAAGTTATCTAAAGAAGAAGTGCCACCATCTGGGATATATTCTTAAAGATACCTCTAGATTTTGTGCGGAATGAGACAGAATATAATTGCATATTCGTTCTCTAAATTCATAATTGACACTTTCTTTGTAAGAACAAGCGTCAATAAAAACCTAACCGGTTGACATCTGCTGGTGGATTTACATCAATTTATATTGAAAAAAACTTCCACATTCTTTTAAACTGTTTTGTTGTTATATGGTGATTTCCATTACTTTTTGATGCCTTTGGTGTTTTGAGCCTTTCTATTTTTCCGTTTTTTGCTAACAATCTTAATCTTCTCCTTTAGTTAAGATGTCAGTGCTCCCATCGCATAAATTATGCCCATGGTCTTTTGTTTACTAGCTACTCATACCCGATGCAGGCCATGTCTTTAAAATTACAGTATATGCTGCAGTTTTTAGCTTGGGTTCTACACTCATATGGAATTTTCAAAAAGTCTTTTATTTTTACGAGCCAGTCATTAATGAATTATCTCTTTACTGACATTTACGGCCACCTAGTGTAAATACTTCGCTTATTTTACTGGGTTGAAATTGAGGCGGGAGGAAGAGTGCGTGGCGCGGCTTCTGGAGGCTCACGATGTAGGTTGGTTTTTGGCCTCTTGAACGAGCAGTTGCCTTTCTTCCATATATTTTTCGATTGCTCTCATTTAATTTTTTTATACAAAACATCGATATATCATAGTTCAACCACTATTTTTTTCCAATTCACTGCTAATGAAAAAACAGTATTGTATGTACGTACAATTTCATATATAAAATTGCTATAGCATTGTAATAGAACTGGATGATCACTTTACTAGCAGTGCAGGTTTGTTTGCTGGGTGCAGCTACGTATCTGAGTGGCTGCCTCAGTAAAACTGGCTTCTGAATCCAAGCATTCGAATGAATTTTTGTACATGCAAAATCCACACATGTGTGGATTTTGCATGTGGGCACTGCTGACAAGACAACGCCAATAAAAAAACACGTTAATAAGAGGATCTGGTCATGTGGGAGTTGAAAGTTATCAGAAAAGGAGGTAAGCAATAAGGTACCATACATCTATTCATGTGATGTATATAGTTGAGCCTGCAGTGGTTAAAATAACTTCTGTAGAACACCTATGCCGATATACTACGAGAAGTGCGTGTACACTACCTGTTATCAAGAATCAAGGTCACTTACACTGCTACCTTAATTTTGAAAAAAAACAATACAGGCAGCTATGTGTTTAATGTTCGCAGTCCTAGTATACATTTCTTCACTCAACTAAACTAGGTGCTTGGATACTTAAAAATCTGTTCGTGCTATGATTCCGTTGTCTGTTATCGCGATGAAGCCTTTGTTTTTTATACTTCTCACCTTCTAAAAATAGATGCATTTTCTACTATGCATCGCAAATAGTTTGCATTGCTCATAACCGTGGAAATTATTAGCTTTCCTAGGAAAAAATATGTCAAGTGCATCAAAATTACATGTTCAATGCAAAATTATACGCAAAAACTTAGATTATCACAATGTAGCCCTATTCCTGAAAATATTTTATTTCATTAATATTTGGCCTGCCACAATTTTGCACCTCGGCGGGGGGGGGGGTACTTTCCGTTTCTACACTTTTCACGGAATAATTCACAACGCCAGCTACAATTGACCGTAGTTCTCTCTTCATTTGACAACGAAAGGGAAGTGTTTCCTTAGTTAAACTGTTATCTAGTCTATTCCATTACGAACTTTCTTATTTGTCAATCTTACTAGTTTTTCCTGCAGTCCAGCATGGACGTGCTTCCCTTGATCCATTGACTACTTCAAAGTAACGCAGTGCTACTAAGCGCGTTAGCAGGCCTAAAGCCAACTATGCACGAATAACTTGGAGGTTGTATGAAGAGTAAGAAGATAAGAATGTGTAATGCTAGATTTCAAGACTCGTTTCAGCAACCTTTATACAGTTGTGTGACTTAAATATATCACTGAAATTGCTGTTGTCTGTATATTTACCATTTTTGTATTAGCAAACACTATCGTTGGAGAGGTCGATGGTATTACCTCTTCAATTTTGCCGATATTAGAGTACACCTGGCTGCACTGTAATGATTGGATGTGAATATTGCTGAATTTAGGAAGTTTGCCTTTCTTATTTATTTATCGATCTTTTTCTTTAACACCCCTCCCTACACTTATGTTGGGTGTGGGTTCCGATTCTTAACTCGTTTTAACGAGGAATAAGTGGCTAAAGCACATCTAAAGTGTTAACAGCAAAATGGAGATAGCAGTAAAAGCGCACGATAGTGAAAGGCAGACAGTATTGACGCTCTTTGGCACGTGGGAGGCTGTAGTGCGATAAAACAAATCACTGACTGATCAGAAGACATCTTCCGGTAGACCAATAACAAATCCATGCATTTCTCTCTTGATAAGTTGAGGTAAGAGTACATGAAATCAATATCGACATCTACACTGGTATGCTATAAGTGAAATTAGGAAACATTGGTTAGCTGATTGTTTTGCGGACCTCATACGAGTAGTCTTAAAATAGCTTATAAATGCTCAGCTTTATATTACTTTACTAGAGGGCACACTCATCCAAGTGTGTAATATTATCCGTTGTCTCCTAAATAATCAAAACATAAATAGAGCAGAACTGACCAAATCAAAGTTTCATTCAGTGCAGTTATATGCACCCTGTGCGTACGTGGAGTGAACATTAGATAAAACCTTCTAAACAATTGGGCTTCCCTATTATTTATCTAGGGCTACAAGTCTGCAGCTTTAATGAAATCAGACCGTTTGTCAAGGAGGGTTGGTAGTTAGCCGTACCTCTATTTTTCGTCTTATATGCCAGTAACCGACCGCGTCTGTTTCGTCATTTTTTTTCGGAAGCCGTGGACTACACCGTTATGTAATGCTCTTTCGGCTCATCACCCAGTTCCAGTTATCCTATATCCCACGTGAGCCTATGGAATGGTGTACAGGAGCACCTTTCAGTCTTGTCAGATCCAATTGAGCCCATGACAAGATCGTATCCTATGGCTGAGGCTTTTAGCAGCGTCATTGACATTTTACTTCCGGGATCCTTATAGTTCCACATTTTTCGAGTCTTCACCAGACCCCAACTCGCCAACCTCAATTGTATCGTCATTGCACCCATGTTTTCTAACTTCGATCAAGCGTCCGCACGAAGTAAAATTCTCTGTGATGGCCATGACGTTCAAGCCGATTTGTTAAGCCCTTTAAATTATCGCGGATCTGCCGCTGTACTATCGTCCACGTGACTACAGTTCCCATTCTGCTCACGAAATGAGATTTTCGCCAACGTTCAGAACTTCAAGACTGCTAAGCGAACAATTATTGACAGTCTTAGAAATTAAGAAGTGAAGAATGACCGGCATCAACAGTTCTATCCTCACGAGGACTGACTCGTTGCTGTTGTACTGACCTTGAACAAAAATTTAACTGGTTATAGAACGGCACGCGAATACCTTGCCTATGCCTGCCGTTAGTCCTCAAGTACAACACCGATGGAAATTATGTCGAGGTTGGCTTCCAAGCACATTGCAGGTCGCTACTCGTCATGACCCTGAGAAGAGCCTGAACCATACAGTACACTGGATAAAGATTGAGATGTAAGTAGTTGGAAATCGCCTGAGAACCTACGACGCATCCTTAAGCTTGTAAGGGCTTGGCTAGAGGGATCCCTGAAACCAACTGGTTCAGCAACACCCGCACTCAGCTCACTTTCATATAAGTCCGCCTCCACGCCTTTTATAGCGTAGTGGAAAAAGGCAAAAATAGCAACATTAAGATATTTAAATTGTCTCAAATATTGCCTTTAAAACTCATTCTACTCTACATATTAAAGTAGTTATAAAATATAGGACACTTTTATACGAAAAGTGCTTTCGGGTTCGTTAGTACATCTTGTAAGTCGTTTTCTCCAAAATATCTAGCGTATCGCAGACCGGTAAAGCCATAATTTGGCCCGTTTATCGGACCGCCATTTAGTAAAAATCCGCAAGTGATAGGGGCCTAATTGAGGTTTATAAATAGAAGCTAAAAAATTACCACCACAACTAGGGTTCGACCGTATCCCTAGACGAATTAGATTTCACTGTATCAATTTGTGTTCCCATGGTCTGTGCCGTCCAAAAATATTGCCTTTAAAAGAATTGTGGGACATTAAAAGTCCATCTTTCATATGCTTTTACGTGTCTAAACCTATTTGGAATGTAAACTGACGCCGTTCTTCAACATGCTCTATTAGCGTTGGCTGAACCTTTCGTTCAGAAAGTTGGTAGGATGATAATAGTAGCACAAAAATAATTGTACCTTACAGGTAGTGTGAAATGGTATTGCATATAGTCAAAGCAAACTCGCTCACAGTAATAAGGCCTCCGGTTGCTGAACAAGAATTTGGTATCCTCATTTTTCAAAGTGCTGTACACGGGTCAGTCCCAAAGCGAATAATTCCAACTTCAACCCCGGATATCTTTAGCCTGCAATTGTAATGTGACCGATCGATGACGGTATATTAAGAAGTAAGGGCATTATCGGCAAACGCAGGAGAGACTGGAACGGCCATTTCTGGCTCACTAGCTGTCGTCAGCCAGTCATACCCAACCCCAAATGGTGCGCCAACCGGGGCTCGAGCTTGCCACCGTTTGCTCAGAATTGTAACGCTGTACCCATTGGGCCATAAGCTCCTTATCGTGCCAATTTAGATCGGGATATATTGACACTCTTTGCTTAACATTCGCTGAGCGCTAACGGAAAATGATCTCTCTATTCGTTTACTCCATATTTTCCGTAGACCCTTCTAAATTACCGTATGCTTGGCTTCATTTTCATTTTCTGTCTGTGTGGTATCCGTTTTTAAAGATCATCAAGTGTAGGTAAGTGCCACAAGAGTTACGCGATGCAGTTGTTTTCGGCGCCTTATTTACTCTAGACAATGAACCCATTGGCCTTGTAGCCGAGGCCTTGCTATTATTGTTTCATGTTTTTCTCGCAGATTCTGAGTCTACTTGCGTGCTAACTATGCACTCATCGCTTGTTGGTCTGCGCATCGGCCAGACAGACGATCTGAAAATAGCCTACACCGATGCTGTCTCCATGGGGTAAGCCACTTATATTCTCTCGTTCACGTATGGAAGCTATGCATTTGTAGGGGCAGATCTGTTTCAGCATTCCAATGAACCCAAACTGACTGACGAGAAAATTGCGGCTATTTTGCCGACCCTACGCTCAGATCAGGTTAACACCGAAACTGGTAGCTTGCTTAAGTTTTCAATATGTGCATTCTTCGTTCAGGTGACTCCATTGCCGGCAACTTTGTTGGCTATGTGTCTTCGTGGATCGACTGTGACTCGTCGGATGCTGTCTTGCGCACAGCTTCGGAAAAATGTCTTCTGAAAGAATTGAATTGGGCTGCTCACCTCGCCATGCGCGTCGTTTGCATATCCCTTAGACGGCTGGCAAACCCCAATCTGGCACGAATTCTGACTTCCTTTACCATTACAGAATATGCATCGGTCAGGGTTTGTTCCGATTTTTTCCCGCCGAGCAATCACTAGATTTGGCTTTCAGTTCCCATGAGTTTAATGGAGGACTCCTCCGATGGTAAGCAGTCCAAACAGGCGGTGATAATAAGTCTTTTGTGTTATGGTCAAATTCTTTCGAAAACCATTGACTGGATGAAAATTTGTCACTTGGAGCTGATGACTCGCTTTTCTTTATTTGCATCGGATTTTGTTTTACGATTTACTGGCCTAGGTTTTGACTATACTACTGGGTTAGCATAACGAGATCCCTTCTGACCCAACCCACGGGCGTTTCCATTGCGAATAAAATCAGCGTATCGACAGGTTTGCATATTGCAATGCATTGTTCCCAAGTCCATAGCTTCTTTTTACAGATCAAGTTGAACAAATCCGTGCCTAAGACGGTTCATGCTCTCACCCTTTTCTACTTTGTGCGAACTTCCCAATACTTATTTTCAGTTCTCCTGCGTCTTGTGACTGTGTGTCCAGCAATTATTAAGACCCAAATTCGTCTACCTTAATTCCATGCCTCCTTTTCTTACGTGTTTAGTTGCCACATGAGCCCTGCGTTAATATTGTTAATATTGCAAAGCTGTTAAAAGTGCAATGGTAGTGTGGCGACTTTTCCAGATGCTGTGTGTTTCTCGCTACTTTAACCAATCAGATTTCAGCCTTCGGCTGACGATATTCTCATTGGTGCGCAGCAGGCTAAAGGCTGTGTTTAGCTGTAGAATCGTGGCCTAGTGGTTGATTCATACGTCGGATGTAACAAGATGCGCGTTATTTGTGCGACTGAATCTCAAGTCATCCGATGAGGCAATTTGAAGCGCCTTAAAGGTCCTTTGGCGATCATCTGTTGCGCAGGGTTCTGCAGCGTGTTTAACCAGTCACAAGGTCGTCATCATGGTGCGAAGTCCACTGAGTCACAACTTCCTTTCAAAGCGTTTTTAATATTTATCTAACCCCTGAGGCTCGCCAGGCTAGTCCTCAACTATTTCTGTCGTTTATAATAAGGTTTTTTTGAAGTTGAATACGCTCTTTAGCCCAGAAAAAATCGGAACCTAGAACTCACTTCTCAACGTCATCAGCAAGACAGCTTTTGTTAGGTATTAAGTTTCTAACTTCCACGTAACCTATTTCCATTTTATTTTGAGGACAAAAGAATGATCTCTTTATTTACTGATAATTTAATAGGAATCGTACTAAGTCAAGCCAGCCCTGGGCACTTTGCTTGGTTTTTGAGTTTACTATTAAAGAAACTTAAGATCTTGGGGTTTGGGCTGTTTTAATGCGCCATCTATTTAGTGGTTTTCTAAATAGTGTTTGTGACTGGCCCTCACTGTCTCTTAATCCATTCAGTTTTGTCGTTTACCAATAAATTTCGGATATGAAGAGAAGGAAACGTTGATTACTAGGAATTAGTTATTTTTTGCGTGATACGAAGAAAAAAACCGCGGATTCTGACCAATATGATCCGCCTTCTGTTCATATCATTTAATTCATTCGCCCTCAATTTAAACCGCACTGTGGGGCTGATCTGCGTCTTTCATTCGAACTGTATATGGCTTTCTCGATTAGATTCGGGGTAGGGTTCGACCGGTTACTTACTTACCTCATTCAAACCTCTCGATTACGTCCCTTTACCAGCGGACGTTTCTGTCATCCACGCGTTCTCGTCAGTTGATCCGATTTAAAATGGTGTTGCGCTCATAATTGCCGGCCGAATGACTTGGTATTTTGTAAGCATCCATCTGCTTCAAGAACGTAGGCCGTGTGTACCTTCGCAGTTTTGAAATTCGCACTCTTCCAGAATTAGACTTAACGGTAGGATTATGTCAGTACTTTTCGACGGGCTCTTTTTTCTGCATAATTAAATCCCTTTTTTTCCTTTGACCCACTTGTGAATACCTCTGCGGCCAGCCTAACTTTTAATCACACAGATCCACTGGCCTGTTTATTATCTTTGCGCAGAGAACGAGGACTCGCGTGAATCATCACCCTGGCACTGGTGGACCCAGCTGGTAAGCCTAGCAGGCGACACCTCTGAGTCCTTTGGCCTTCTCCTTGAACTCGGTGCTGACCTACCGAGCGAGTCAATTATTCGGCGATGGCTTAGCGAGCCTGTCGCATGCTTGAGCCTCTCCACCGACATCTTCCTCCTGAATTCCAAGGGTTATCCAGTCCTTTCTGGGCCCCATCAGTCCGTCCTGCGCCGCTTCTTTAAGGTACGCATATCCACTGCTGTACTTTTGCGCTTGTTGTAGGTCAGCCCACCAGGTGACTACAGTCTCTGTATAGACGCTAAGCGGTGACGAGATGAAACGGTAGGGGCGGGGGGGGGGTAAAGGGGAGTCTGCGTGGACCTGGCTTTCGCGGCTGCCACATCGAGCATTCTGTTCACTGTGCCCCTCCCCAGTTTAGCATCAGGAGCTTTGCACTGACGATGACGAATCCGAAACGTCAGGCGAATAAGCCAGTTGTTCCAGTGATTGCGTCTTCATACCATGTTAGTTTTTTTTTCTTTACCTGGTAGGGCTGAGGGATTTGTTGTGATGGTACTGAGAGAGAGAGAGAGAACGTAGAAGTGGGTTTTATTTGTTGACTACGTCAGACCGTTGCTCACCCTCCCCATCGCTCCCTTCTTTTAGTTGAATTCGCAAATAATGGTGCATGGAGAATGCAAACACGAACGAGGTATTACAGTGTTTCAGCAGTACATAAACTGGCTTTGGAAGAGTGCCAACGAAAACAAAACGCCCTATGAAAAGCATTCTAGAGGCCTGGAGGATCAACTGCAGGTAAGATCTCCCTTAGCATTTTATTTTTTATTCAACAGAACTAGAACTTAAGATACTAACGCGTACAGGACCTTGATCATTTTTAATGGCAGAAAGTCAGTATTGTCTGTAATACAAGCTGTCTAGACTACTAGCCCCTACCGCTACTGCTGCCAGGGCCCGCTAAATAAGACCCGAGGCAGAGCGAGACCAGTGAGTTCCGTTAGCTATTGGTGAACGTTCATTAAAGAATGGCAGAAAGTGCTCACGGAGAGCCAAAGCCGCTCACATCCTTCCACCGCGATGGTTACTTTCGTAAAACATCCAGTCATCAACCTACGAAGATCGGTCGTTCTTATCCGTCACACAGAAAATATTGTTGACCGTGCAACTTATCGATTTTTTGCCGTCGTTCACCAACCTGTCTGCATCGGATGTTTTAGCGTTATCTCTCTCCCTCTCCTTGTTTACTTTAATTTTCCCGCATTTTTTTTCTGATTTTGTAAGCCCCTCCCCTCCCAGCCGTAGTGGCATCATTAGGCACCAATGTTTCTCAGCATGTCCAAATTTGAGCGCACATGCCATATTCCTCCCGTCATCCAAAAAGTCAGTTAAACGGTTGCCTACGTGGCAGTGCTTACGCGACTGATGAAGGCGGGTTACCCGGGAAAGGAGGGTTACCCGTTAGCCAAGCTGCAGGCTACCTGGCGCGTCCACGGGTAGCGGATAGTGGCGCGGCCTTCAGTGAAGGTTAGCTGCGAAATAAGCAGACTCCTGCGTCTGGCGAATAAGCAGTCGCGGACGCAGCAGCGACAGTGTTACCAGGGCGTGGTGGGCTGAGGTCTGGCGCACCGACTGCCTTATAAAATACCGCAAGGCCCAATGACGACACTGTGACATGGCGAGCGTGAACCGCCATTAAATAGGTTTGCTTGCCACCAACACCACTGCCTTGTGGTAAGGTTTTTGAGCCAAAGTGCTAGAGGAGACAACCTCGAACAAAGAATCCGAGCGGCCGTTGGGGACCCGCCTGTATTCAAAATTCCCAAGAAACCTCATGAACATGTCAATTTACGATTTTACGACCCATGCTACGGCGTCCGTGGGAACCGACGCGCTCCGCAACCCTTGTCCGGTGGTGCGGGCGAATAATGTGCAAGCTGGACTGCTAAACAAAAAACGGACTCTTGGTATTGGATGCTGGAATGTGCGAACATTTCTGGAACCTGGTACTCAAAGTCTGACAGCGCACAGTCTCCATGAATATCACGTGGATGTTTGTTACTTGTCAGAGGTCCGACTCCTCGACTCAGGCGCCCGAGAAATCAAAATCCCGGGGGTCGATTCTTATTTCACCTTGTATCACAGCGGTCCGAGTGACTCATCTGGTAGACACGGTGTGGCTATTGCCCATGCACTACTAGCATGGAAACCAGTCAACGACCGAATGGCCTATGTTCGACTAAAAGGCCATTTTACGAACATCTCGGTCGTATCTGTGTATGCACCTACGTCGGCGGCTGAACAGCAAGAGAAAGATAATTTCTACTCGCAGCTGCAGGAGCTAGCTGAACGACTCCCTCGTCGAGATCTGCTAATTGTTGCCGGGGACTGGAATGGCCGGACTGGGCCCGGTGACCCGACAAACAGCCACCTTCTTGCTCGTTTTGGGCTTGGCTCTCGAACCGACAATGGTGAGAGGATGCTGCAGTTTGCCGAACAGAACCAACTGTTTGTTACCATCACATGCTTTCAGCATCGTCACAAACATCTACTGACTTGGTATTCGAACGATGGCCGTACCGCCAGTCAGATCGATTACATTCTAGTTGGTTCACGGTTTCGCAGCTGGGTCCACGATAGCAGGTCGATGCGAGGTGCCGAAACTGGTAACGTCCACGGGTCTGACCATGTTCTCGTTCGCACGCGCCTGAAGGTTCACCTCTCATCTGTGCCCAAACTGCCACGTGCGAGACGCCTTGATGTCGCCAAGCTCCGGCAAACCAACACTACCGAGGCTTTAAGCACAGAAATCCAGTCCCGTCTTATGACCCAGGCTGACAACGAGGGCAATAGCAAGTGGCCATCACTGAAGACATCAATCTATGGGGCAGCTGAGAAGATTCTCGGATTCTCTCAGCGGCGCCGCAGTGACTGGATCAGCGGAAGAACCCTGCAGCTATCGGCCGAGACTACTCGAGCCAGGTCCCGGAACGATGCCTCCTTCCGCCAACTTCGAAAGCTGACAGCAAAGTCGGCTAGAGATGATCGGCAGAAGTATTGGTCCGAAACGGCGACTTCTATGGAGCAGGCTTCTAATGCTGGTGACACCCGAAAATTGTACCAAATCATACGCCAGGTTAGTGGTAAGCCCCCGACACTCTGTGATTCTGTTCGCGATGTGAATGGAGGATTTATTGCCGACAACCCGGCCAAGGTCGATCGCTGGCGTGAACACTTCGAGCACCTACTAAACTTTGACGAACAACCCATCACACCCTCCCTCTCCTCCACAGCGGATTTTCAATCCTCTCCTGCCTACGCAGTGTCGTGTGACATCCCTTCCGAAAACGAAGTTACCGATGCAATGCAGAGGCTACGCAACAACAAGGCGTGCGGAGAGGACGGTATTCCTGCAGAAATCCACAAGTACTGTGTCGACACCCTGGCTCCTCGGCTCCATGAGGTGATTGTTCAGGCGTGGCGAGAAGAGACCGTTCCCGATGACTGGGGCTCAGGTATCCTTGTACCTGTCCACAAGAAGGGAGATAACACCAGATGCGAGAACTACCGTGGCATAAGTCTTATCGATGTTGCTGCAAAGATCTTCGCTGTTGTTCTTCTCAGGCGCTTCCAGTCTGTACGTGACTCCAGGACACGACCCAACCAAGCCGGATTCCGAGCTGGGCGTGGATGTGCGGATCAAATATTCAAACTGAGGCGCACTCTAGAATTCCGCCATAGCTACCAGCAACCGACGGCCGTTTGCTTCGTCGACTTTGCCGCCGCATTCGATTCCATCCATCGTAAGTCCCTGTGGCGAATAATGGAACTGGATGGAATGCCGACCAAACTCATTGCGATGATTAAGGCCTACTATCGGTCTACCACCGCACGAGTCCTGGTTCGCAACAATCTCAGTCATTCGATATCCGGTCTGGTGTCCGACAGGGCTGCGTCCTTTCTGTTTAACTACGTCATTGACTGGATTCTCGGCAAAGCCCTACATGAAGAGGACGGTGTTGAACTTGCACCCGGACGCCGACTAACTGATCTTGACTACGCCGATGATATTTCGCTGTTAGCCTCAAACTTTGATGGTCTACAGTCAGTAGTGTCGCGGTTAAATGAGATCGCTATGTCGGTAGGAATGTCCATAAATTCCGGAAAGACGAAGTTGTTCTCGAGCTGCATCCCTGACCAGAAAAAGGCACCCCTAAGGGTTAATGGCCATCAACTCGAAGAAGTGCACAGCTTTAAATACAGCGGGGCGAAGCTGCTACCGAATGGGTAGAGCAAGGACGGCATTTTTTCCTGCATCGACGCTGCTCTCTGGGTCTTCTCAATCCTTCGAAAGCGCCTATGGATCCGACGTGAAATCTCCATCGCCACGAAGATTCGTGTATACCGTGCCTCCATCCGGTCAGTCCTCCTCTATGGATGTGAATGCTGGGCTGTGCGCGCTGATCACTAGTGCCTGAGGACGATCCTGCGAGTTAAGTATAGCGACTTCATCTCAAATGAGACAGTCCGCATCCGCTGCGATCGTATCACGAGGATATCTCAGGTCATTCAAGAAA
Source organism: Ligula intestinalis (assembly GCA_036362985.1). Lineage (NCBI taxonomy): Eukaryota > Metazoa > Platyhelminthes > Cestoda > Diphyllobothriidea > Diphyllobothriidae > Ligula > Ligula intestinalis. Next base: position 22,140,647 of record JAYGXS010000001.1, on the reverse strand, counting down.
GGCGACTGAGGTGGTTTGGACACGTTCTCCGTCGTCCGCCCCACGAGCTTACCTATGCTGCCCTCGACCTTGCTAGACACCGTCCGTCAAGACATGGAAGCAGCTCTTGGACCTTCTATCTTCGGCCTCCGTCGCTGGAGAAGGGACTGGGTGGAGTTTTCGAGATCTACTGCCGCCAATCGCCACGCATGGAGAGGTACCGTTCGTGACATCATTGAGGCCGGCTAGATCAGGCATGATCACAGCCGTAACAAGTACAAGTAAGTAAGTACTGACCCTCCTCTGAAGGCCGCCTCACCTCCCCTCCCCCTCCCCCAAGTATGGATCCCAGGCTAACAAACAGGCTGTCTATTCTCAAGACACTTTTCACTGCATCAGTTGCCCGGAGTAGAGGAGATTAACACATACGCAAATTAGCAGCTGCTAATCACTAGTTTTTTCGAAAGCCTAGTGCGATTTAGCCCGCCCGACCATGATGGCGTTAGACCTGAAACGGAGCTAACATACCCCTAAGACTTCGGAATGAGTGCACACCGATCAATTGGCTTCTCGAAGCAAACAAACTGCGTATGTGCGGGGCAGAGGTCACGAACAGACAGCCAAATGCCAGGCCGAAGTCGGTTAAGTTATAATTGCAGAGGGGGGGGGGAGAAGAGACGACAGAAATGCGGGTAGTTTGAAACAGCCTGTGCCGGACTTGTTCTGCCCTCATTCGGCCAGTCATAACCCTGACCAACAGCCGGGACGAGAAACACACAAACGTGCGCCCGTGCACGACGCAGACGGTCCACAGACCGGGCCTATAAAATGGGTCATAAACGTTTGATCGAACCGAAGTTCGCAAGTGCCTCGCCACCTACCATTTTTTGTCGCTGTAGAGCAGGTATTTATTCAAACAGGAATAGACATACACCTACCAATCTATTGGCTTCTCGAAGCAAGTAACCGAGCTCCGTATGGGTGGCAGAGGTCACGACCAAGCAGTCAACTACCGGACCGAAGTCGGTCAAGTTATGATTACAGGGTGAAGGGACGACAGAAAATTCGGGTAGGCAGATACAGAACTGCTTTGGTGATGGGGCACTAATGAAGTTCCTGTCGAGGAAGCGCTTCTGACCCAGAGCACCGGGACAGTTGTCCAGATGTCATGGATAAGGAAGAACCGTTACGTGAAGATGAGAAAGGAAACTATTCAGTCAGTCGCAATACTTAGTATGCTTTTCGTGAGTGACTGAAGGTGTCAGCATTCATAATTCAGCATCCTGAAATTGGGATTATGCTGTAGGAGAATCAATAGTAGAAACCCACCCAAGCAATCATGCCTCCTAAGTTTGGCCCATGTTTAGTGGATTGTGTCGCCTAAAAAGCCATAAGTGACCATTCCAGTCTCCGTAGTCTCCATCTATGCTTCTTACAGCAGATGTTAACGGTTGCTACGTGCATGTCTTTGTGTACTCGGTACAAATATAACCTATCACAGCCAACAGGACAAGGGTTCTGTTGCTCAATAGTAGAGTGTTTGACTCAGTAACCAAAAATTCCGTCTTTGAATCCCAGGTACTTCCAATCTGAGTTTGGATGTGGCTGGCTGATGGCGGATAATAAGCCAAGAATTGTCATTCGAGTCTCACTTTTTGCTTGTCGATGCACTTTTCAATGCATATATTTATTTAATGGTGCTTTCACAGAAAAAAAAACGTGGTCAACAAAGTAAAGAAGTTTTCTGACATTTCAGGAACCACTTCAACCGCTCCAAGACAATCTATCTTCCACGACTTATGGAGTCTTCGAAATGGATTCCTACAAGTACAAGGCCTATGAGGAGGTATGTTCAAACCAGCTTTCTGTCCTATTTTATTTAGCAAAATAGGCACAACTGACCCATTTCGTTTGCCCAAGAAGGCACGCAATCGGGGACCTTAAAAGCCCTAGACCCCTAAATGGTACGTGGTCTGCAACGTGATAGCACACATTGATAAGGCTTCAAGGCTGTGGTGGGTCTAGAGCGGCCATTTCTCAGAGTAAGCAATGCCTTTGGACCAAATGGGCCCGTTGTGGTCTGTGGTCTATGTCAATTTATCTATCCTTCGCTGAAACATAGGATGTACAGGAGAGCTTGAGCGGCTTGTGGTGATGTGACTGTCAACTTTGTGGTAGTTTGTGTGATTGACTTCATTCTTTGTCGCCGAAAAGTTTTTTCCTCTGGTGTCCTGGAAGTCTGCCCTTCCACAATCTTTGTCTACTTTAACGCTGTCGCTATGGTGAATAGATCTAGAGAGAGGATGGTTTTCAGTGAAAGGCTGACTGGACAGTTATTGCCGAGGACATGCCATTCGGTCCCAGAACCGTAACCCTCTTGTTCCGCTGTTCTCCAGTTGTTAAATCAACCGATTGACTATATCCGTGTCTGTTTGTTTGGGTAAGTTCTACGTAGTGAGGCCGTTCAATTACCACTTGGACTCTTGTTTACGGAGACCGCCTCCAGCCCCTGGGCGAGAGAGTGAAATGAATTAGAAGATAAGAAATTAAGTCGTTCTCTAATTGGTGTTGGGTGGAACCGTCTGCCCGGCGGGGATTCGCCAGCACTACCTTAGTACTGTCCGTTTCTGTTATTGTCTCTGATAATTAGATTAACGAGGGACTCCGAAACGTCGGGTGAATAAAGTTCTTATCCGAACGATCGCGTCTATTTCTGCTCAACTACCGTAGAGCGTTATTGGAAATTGCATCAAACAGTTGTTCATGGCGCCTTAACTCCTACCACTAATCCGTCAACTGTTTAAACCGTTCTTTTTAACTATTGCCATACCCTTTTTAAAGCATATTCCCCTATCTTCCCTGAGCCCTATGCTAAAAGCTTCAACCGTAAGGTTTCATGGTTAGTTGCTGGCGTGTGATTGGGGTTCTGGCGTTTTTCTCCACTGGCAGTAGTTCAAAGGCAAAATTGGAGTAGTAAATTGCTGAAAGCCAAATCCTTCTTTTATTTTTCCCCCCGCCACTTTAGGCCATCTATATGGCTCTTCTGGATCGTTGCAAGAACTCAGGACCAACTTCCTTCACCTCAGAGGATTTTCCTCCCCTTACAGACGCTCCCGCGAAGACCAATGGTGCTTGCACCATCGGCCAGGACAAGCAGGTTATCTATATCCTGGGTGCAGGTCGTGGACCCTTTGTCGCTGCCAGCTTGCAAGCCAGCGAACGATCCGGCTGCCCAGTCCGAATCTACGTGGTTGAAAAGAATCCCAACGCTCTTCTCACTCTCCGGGTAGGTCCCCTCCATCCAACCGACCCCAGTCAGTCCGACCTCGTCGGCATCACTGTTTTGTTTTTTTTAGTAATGCCCTTAGGTCTTACAAGACATTAGACCCCCTGGGGCTTTTTTCTCTTTGCACGCCATCAGCATCGTCTGGAGACGGAATGGAATGGTCGAGATGTTCACCTGGTGCCTGGCGATATGCGTCAGCTGAGCCCAGATCTCGAGAAGGCGGATATTTTCGTCAGTGAACTTCTTGGTTCCTTTGGTGACAACGAACTAAGTCCCGAGTGCCTGGATGGGGCGCAACACCTGCTCAAAGGTAAGTTGTGTCTGCTTTAGGGGTCTTTTATGCCTCTGCGCGCTTTACAGCATTGAGTATCCTTCAACTGACAGAAGATGCCCTTTTGTTTTCTCTCCGCCCTGTTCTCAGAAAATGGCATAAGCATCCCCTCGTTGTACACCTCGTATGTAGCCCCACTTCAGTCACTGCGGATTCATCAGGAGGCTGCTTCCCATCGAGAAGTTGTAAGTCCCGTTCAGTCGTATCGCCCTCCCCCCGTTCCCTCCCCTCCCTTTCGGCGGGCTTTTGCTTAATCTTCTGCATTGTGTGACAGTGGCAGCCGCTGCAATCACTGACTCTACTGCCCTAGAGACTGTGGTCTGGAAGCAGGTAGCGTTTTGGTACCGAACCTAAGCGAGACCAATCACTTGACATAAGAGTAGGCCCTTTGGATATGGTTTCCAGTTGACTCTCGGCAGACAATAAGCGACAGATAGAGGAACTGGGGTTGGCCCCGAGGGCGCTCTCTCAGTGTAATAAATATGGCATTCAGGTTCGGCAAATGCACACCTTCAAGCATCTCCCCCCCCCACACACACGCACACTTACTGTATATTGGCTGTTTAAAATTTTGCTACCTTCTTCTCCCTTATACTATTGTACAGGCCTGATTACGAATAATCGAAAGCGTACATTTTTAATGACATTATCAAGGCATCATCTCGCCAGTGCAATATGAAGTGGTTCCCAAAACGAGAAAGACTTTTGCGGTCAATGCCAAGCATATATCTACAACCTTGCCTGTCGATAAATTATTCAACTGACAGTAAAAGCTAAGGCATGCAACCCAAAATTCAATCAGTACTGAAGTGCAAACCAGAACACACCCATATAGACTTTCTTTGGGTTAATGCGCGTTGTGGTCTGAGAAAACTCGGTGAGGTGTGAACCCATGACCCTGGGAGGGGGGGGGTCCGGCTTGAACACAGCCAATGCTCTAACCGCCGGATTTAAGAAGCCGCGGTCGAGATTAGACTACTGCTCTGGAACTTGGTATTTTTTCTCAACTACCCTGGTTGAGGTCCATCCTCTTCCACTCGCCATTATTTTCCCTTCACTCCCAACGCAGCCGACATGGCATATAAGGTACAGGGTCGAACTCAAGTGCTAAATTTTGTCCAATATATCTGGGAATGATAAGCGTTACTTTGAAGAAACGACTATTTGTTTCGAAACCCCATCTTATTATACCTAGGGACTTACCGCAGTCTTTCTTTGTCTGATTAGTTTCTGATGTTTGCTGAACGGGCTTCACGGATGTCACGAATAGCGGCGGCCCATTGGCGGCGGTCAGAGGCGAGCTCTTCACAGATGTTAACCCATTTTTGTTCCAATGTTGCAAGCCGTAAACGGTTACGAGGCCCATCCGTTCAACGTCCGACTTAACGGTGCTGAGCCATGTCTTCAGTTGACCGCCTTGTCGGTATCTCTCGTTTGCACTACTAGAAGGGTTCACGACCAATCTGCAGAGGTCCGTCGATGGTTTGCGCAGGACATGACCAAACCATTGCAATCGGCGATGCTGGATGTACGATGCTAGGCTTGGTAGTTTTAAACATCTGCGATATAGCTCGACATTGGAGATCCGATCCTGCCAGAAGACTCTTAAGAGGCGTCGAAGACACCAACGGTCACAAACTTCGAGTGAGTGAATGTCTGCCTTCCTTACTGGCCATATTTCGCAAGCATATACTTACACCGGTCCGATTGATGCTTTGTATATCAGCAGCTCAGTACGTAAGCTGATGTCTGAGCGAGACCAAAGTGGTCTGGCTAGCAGCCTAAATGCATTTCGAACCTGCGCGATTCGGTTCTTCATTTCATCTTTGGTCTGTCTATTGGCTAGCATATTCGAGCCCAAATAGCGGAAGCAGCTTACTTCTTTGATGGGTTGACCGCTGATAAGCAGTGGCTGTGCTGTACCGAAATGCGTAGTCAGTAGCTTCGTCTTGCGTTGATTTATCATCAGAGCAACAGTTGCAACGAAGCTGGTGGTTCGGTGGGAGAACAATAGCCGCACAGGGCAGCCCTGTCGGACCCGCACACGAAGTATTAAAGGAGTCTGTGCGGCGGGCAGTCTGAGCCTTTGCCAACCGTACCACTCGTTCCAACCACTTATTGTGCCTACAAGGGAAATGCGTAAGTCCGTATGCAAGACGACATCAGCGTAGTCTTGGAACCAAAAATTGGTGGCATGACTAGGGGTCAAACCTTAACGCCATGGCCGAAAACCGGTTAAGAAAGAAGCCACCAAGTCAGGTCTGATTCGTGATCGGCAAGCACGCCATCGACAAGAACAGACAAGAAGGGGCCTCACTAGTCACCACACGTAATTTCACAATTGAATAGCCAGTGTTCGTTTTATTTACTGAGAAAGAGTCAGTTAGGCCGATCGCACGTGAGTTTTACTTAATAAAACTAGCATAAACACACTTTAAGACCCCATGACGACCCAGGAGTCGGTGCTCGAAGGGGTAATAACCTGCCAAATAACCCGGCCTATGGGAAGGAGAAGTATAGCGCAATGGAAGTATCGCAGTGACTTAGGTTAATGGTGAAAACTCTTGCCGCTGCGATCTTCAGGCCCGGTTCCATGTGGGAAGA
>JAYGXS010000001.1:22097839-22134437 GCA_036362985.1 Ligula intestinalis | reverse complement strand
CGCTGCGATCTTCAGGCCCGGTTCCATGTGGGAAGAGACGTGGAAGGAATATTGTATTCTGTACAGAGGTAGTGGAGGTAGGTTTGAGAAAGATTGACAGCCAGACGGGCGTGCGTCCGCACTCGAGAGGGCCAGCGTCCGAAGTATGGGAGCGTGGCAGTCATCATAGTGAGGCCCAATGTGAGTCAGCCTTGGAAGTGATTAGCCATACCGGACTGGGGTCGGTAAACATTGGTACGTACATACCATCACTCGCGAGAGGCGAAAGTTTGGGAATTGCACGCGGACTTTGGCCACTACGCTCTCACAAGTATTAGAGTTATTATGAGAAACCTGAATTTTAGGCCTGTTATGGGGAAACTCAACTTCGTGGTCTAACTACAAGAACGATCCACTCTCATTACTAGTAATTATATCGTTTTAATCCTATAAATTGTGCAGGTCTAATAATAGCCTATCGAAAATGTTTGTGGAACTCCTATATTAATACTGAATTTGTTGCATTTTTCTTTGATTGACGGCTTTTCGGGTTTCCATTGTCCGCAGCGTTACAATATAAAAATGGTTACTAGCTTTAAAACTGTAGGATGCACCGACTCAAAAAGTGGACTTGAAGGAGATCGAGATGGAACAAACTAGACAGACAATTCTAACTGTTGTATATAGGTCCACACTACTAATTTCTTCTTTTCTGATCTAAAAATTCATTTAGCGAGCGATTTTATTTTTCCACCTGTTTTGCAGTGTACTGTATATACGCGAGTGCAGAGACCCCTCGAGACTCCGTACGTTGTACGCCTGCAAAATTTCCAACTCCTGGACGACCCCAAAGCTGCCTTTACCTTCGTACACCCGCGAAAAGACATCCCGGTCTCAGGTCTGGCCGGCGATAATTCGCGCTTCGTTACGCTTACCTTTACTGCAAGCCAGGACGCAATGCTGCACGGGTTTGCTGGCTACTTTGACACCGTCCTCTTCGGGAAAATTAACCTGAGTAAGAAGTCCTGTTCATCCGCGTCACAATATCAGTAATATTATCATTATCATCACTTACGATTTGTCTCTCTCTGCGTATATAGGCATTCATCCTCAGCATCACAGCCCCAACATGTTCTCCTGGTTTCCCATGGTCTTTCCCCTGGAGACGCCGGTGCCGGTGAAAACTGATGAGGAGATCGTGCTGCATATGTGGAGATGCGTCTCCATGCGCCATGTATGGTACGAGTGGGCCTTGACAGCGCCAGTCACCACGAAAGTGCATAACGCAGCCGGATCGGCCTATAAGATTGGTCTTTGAGCAGATGCGCGTCACTTGCGTGCGCATGTGCTGGAGAGTGCCGCCATCATGCATTTTTTATGATTTTGCGATATTTGTAAATGCACATCCTTCTTGCAACTCTCTCGACTTTTGCGTTGCCTATCTTCGTTTATCGTGTCTAGTGGGGCCGATGGTTGGTAGGGGCCACCCGCGCCTGGGCGCCAACTTAAGAGCGAATGCAAAAGTTGTAACTAGCAACACACAGGGGGGGAGTGTGTTTCTTTTATTTACCGTCAGTTATCGAGCCTCGTCTAGTCAGAGAATTGCTGATCAGTTGTCCGTGGGATATAGATTATCGGTTTGTAATCGGATTTATGTGTTCTTTCAATCGACGCGTCCACAGATCGTTTTTCTTCGGTGATGTCGCGGGGAAAATCGGCTAAAAAGGTCACATCTGCCCGATGTGCTGGGTTGAAAAAGATGTAGGGGTTCGTCACCTTTTCCGACTCCTTTGAGACTGGAAATGCGGATAGGAACTAATTTTTGAGTGTTCTACATGCAGACGCGCCACGTTTATTAATTCAGTGAGTTTATACAAACGTCGTATGTGCCTAGGCTGCGCCATGCCACAACCTCACCGACGCCAACACTATGTCCCCCACTGCCACCACCAGCAATGAGGACTAGATCCCAACCTATCATCGTTGCGACCACACACTCACTTCATGCTTTGACCTAGTCGGCCACTTGCGAACCCACTTAATTGACCTGTGCCAGCAGTCCTGGCATACAATAGACGCATCCGTTTTACTTTCCGCTTATTAACCGCATGGACGTACTCGCTCACATGCGTATCCACGAACGCGATATTCACTACAATGACGACATGCCAAGCACTTCCTATCCACCAGCGCGGTCATCACTAACATCGCTGCCGCTTCCAGCCCATCCTGCTCACCCTGCCACCTCACATGCGCATCACTTTTCAGCCTGTTCAGTTACTTGCAAATCAATCGCACAGACTAGTAAACCATTATCAGGACCACTAACGCACGTCCGTTTCAACTGCCCACTTTCAGTCCCTGCTTGGACGTATTCGGCCAAATGCGCCAACATTTAAGCCAGCGGTGGAACACCGCGGGCCATATCGCATTACATCGTTTCTTACCGGCGCCTAGATCACACATGACCTTGCCCAACACAACGCAATCAGGACCTCCCAAATTGAAAGTGCTCCTAGACTGCTCTGTTGCCTGTGTGATCTGAGACTACCGCGGCGCGCTAAAGCCGTGGCTTGAAGATTGGCAACTGACAAAATAACTTAAACCTCGCACAGTTCAGTGTGCAGGATTCAAAGTCAAGTTGCAATGGCTTCTTAATGTGGCCTACCGGGCAACCCCATTAAATGAGATTCGAGCCGACGTGGCAGTAAGTAAGGGGGGCAGTTGCGATCCCGTCTTCTTGACTTGATCACCTAACGTAAGTTAAAGGGTGTGGCCGATGCAGCACAAGTCTACTATCCTCGCCGTTTCTGTGCCACCATGCCGCAGGGTAGACGGTTGGTAAGGGATAATTTCGTCCGTGTAAGGGCTCTTGCGAGTTAACCCACACAACGCCCCCCTCCCTTTGACACGCGATGCATTTTTGGGGATTTATAATGGTGCCCACTACTTTAGATTCACCGAGTGGGACTAGCTTCGCCGATCATTGTAAAGCCGGTAGGAAACTGGACTCGCGTTAGATGTTCTTACATGGCTCCACTACCTGCCACGACCCTACTCCAGGACCAGTTATACCTGCTCAGCACCCATCTAGACTCTTCACATCAGGAGTGAGGGTCTCCTGTCTAATTGTATCTACGCTGAATATCGAAGTGTTGCATGAGTGAACATTGCGAAGACGACGGAAACCAGAATTAACATCTCCGACTTACTGATGAAGCTTCATTCCCACTTGACTGAAACTTTGCAGCTGTCCGTGGCGGCGTCCGACGTCAGTTAAGATAGGTAAAACCGTCAGCGTTCTGACAAAAGAGAAGCGCTCAATGAGTGCTCCCTGGAGTTAATGTTATCCAAATGAACGCAACGTTCCCTGGTGCTGTGAATTAGCGGACCGGGCAGACTGCTGAACCACCCTATGTATTCTACAACTTATCACCGCTTATGATTCAGTCCAGGTCAGTTTAAATAACAGTCGCTGGCTCTTTACAAGACGCCAATTTTGCACACCTATAGTCGCATCCTAACAACAGAACGGATCACAGGGGAGCAATACACGATCCTACACACAAATCAGTCGAACGCATTAACTAGGACAGACTTCCTGTTTATGATGTGCGTCGACTCCATCGACGGCATAAGGCCGAGGAAAAAAATATAACAGCCGAAAGTTAAAGTATGTATCTTTACTATAAGTGCAGCTTTATCCTGAACACAAATTAGCGGACAAGGGAAGGCATCACTGTCAGATGGAAGATGCAAAGGGCGGAGGAATTTGGTGTTTTCAAGTCTGTACAAGAAAGCCACCACGAAAAACCAGGGATCTTGTGTACAGGTCATAAAACGATGTACGTATATTAAAGCGCATATAGTCAATAAGAAAAAAATAACTCGGCATAAGGGGGGGATTTAATGTACAGAAGGGTGTGGGCATCGACTTTGTACACGGCTTGACGGAGGGTGGTTAGCTCACGTCTTCATGTTCACTTTTGACATCAACCGGAGGCTCTGGTGAGGAATTTGGGGAATCGCTAATTGATTTTGGCTGTTCGTTTGATGCGGGAACAAATGGCGCGTTTTGGGGAGCAGACTGTTCTTGTTTCACATCCGTAATCACCAATTCACAGTCAGAATCCTCGGTCATTGGTTCATGCTTGGGCAGACTATTAGACGATTGGGCCGCGGGCTCTTCCTCTGCACCCGGTGCTGCTTCAGTTTCAGGTTTGGGAACATCACAGGCCGAGGAAACATCGCTACCTGGATGACTTAACTGTTTTGTTATTTGAGCCATTTGCTGCGGATCAAAATGCTCCCGCAGCCAACGTGCTTGAAAATCGCGGAACTTCTTTGAAGGGCGGCTCGAGCAAGATGAATTCTTAATGGAAAAGTTGTTTCAAAATGAAGGACCGCTTACCTTGCCCTTTCGCCGTACAAATATTCCATATGATCCGACGGACCAGTTAATCTTGTAGGCCTTCGAAGCAGACTTGACGGATAAATTTGTACTCGATTGCATGCAGTCACTCGAATAGGTGTCACGGAAGAGCTTGAGTATGGAAATATAAAACAACTAAAAGACTCACCTCGGTGTGTGTTAAGTTATTTCGAAAGACGCCAACCATTAGCTCCCAAATATCCTTCTCCAAGTTCCCCTTTAACCCAACTCCAGGCACGTGACTGGGTGTGGCAGGCTCTGGTGAACTTGAAGTAGCCAGCTCGGGCTGCTCGTCAATTTGCAGTGGTGTCTCGCTTGTCTCAGAAAGGCGCCGTAAAAGCATCTGCAAATGGAACGAAATAGAGGGTTATCGTGTCCGCAGATGCGCATATTTTTCAGGAGGTAGTGGGACAAGATCACATTTGTGAACGTAGGCGCCTTATTCCCTAAGCTTGCAGCCTTTAAAAGTATAAGTTACCACTTGTGGGCTATAAAAAAGACCTTAACAATACGTACTGAGCGAGGCATCTGCTGACAAAAACCTTTTTTGAAAAAAACCAAGTTGAACTGAGACTAAACGAATTTACAGCAGTATGAAGACTCAGGCTTTCTAAGTAATTCAGAAATCATTGCACCTAAACAGCTGAGTTATCTTCAGATCGAACTTCCCTGAACATGTGTGGTAATTAGGCATACCCATTCTGGTGCGGTCTGAGGTCAGCACTAAAATGCACATCACGAACGTCGACTAGCCACCCTGGATTTCACAGCGATGTTAACTGAAAGCGGTAGAGAAATCAAATTGGAACCTGGCTCTGTGAAACCAATCGAGCTCTGTTGTGACTAGAGGGTAAACGTGGTTTGAGCTATTAAAACTTATCTCGGAGGTCGCCGCATGGTAAGTACTACCCGTGAAGGTGTTAGGTAGGCCAGATCACGACTCATAAGAATCACAACAAGTGTGAGAAGAAAACACGAAGTCGGGAAATACAGTGCCTAAAAAGGTTTCTAACAAAAACCATGAAGTCTAACTCGGGATAATAGGAGAAAACTAACCAAAACTCTGGCCTCAAACTTATATGCCTAACGTTCTGTCACATGTTCTAAGGTGAATATAAACATTGTAATGTTACTTAGCTAGATTGCAGGAAGTATGTGTTCAGATAAACGGAGTTAATACAAAATAAATTGTATCAAGGTTATGTCTTCTTACCTCTTCGGGCTGAGGATCACCAGTAGTAATAAGCTCCTGTTGACGACGAAGAATTGCCTGTTGTGTAAGGCGATTTACACAACGTTTGACATTTCTGTAGAGGAATACGGGACGAATACGTGCTAGTACAGACGGCGACAGAGGGCCAGCGGTCCAGCAGCCAGGAAGCAGAAGGTACTTGGCTAGATAGTCGTACCAGTGCCTGGCCTCCGCTGTTGAATCACTAATGGCACGTTGAAGAGCGTGTGTGACTCTCACCCCTTCCTCAGGCGCAGTGTTTGGATGCGGGTGAACGGGGGAATAGCATCGCGGGGCATGCGACTCATTGGTACAATTCAGTACAACGGACGGATCTAACAGGCGAATCAAGAACTTGGAGGCATTCCGAAGCATCACCATCGCGTAGCAGTTTGGTACAGAAGTTGGTCGATCCAGAATACCTTCGCTGTTGAAGTGAGATCCATTAGTGTCTGTGCCGCTTGAAGAAATGGCAAAACCCAAACAGGCAGCCAGGGCATTGTGCCTGAACCTGGCTTCTTCTTTCAGGCGCATGAAGCGGGTTTTCAGAGGGCCACAGATGGCGTTAGCACTAAGAGGGGGTAAACTGTGGTATTAAAATTCACGAAGCGGACAGTTCTTAAGTTGCTGAATGCAAAGCTCTGCATGCTTAAAACTCAAATTTACATAAGTCTTATGAGTGCCAGAAAACTTACACTGGTATCGGACTTTTTGCCATAAAATCGCAGAGTTCAGGCTCCTGTCTGGATTTATTTCCGCCACAGGCAGAGCGGTTGGTTGAGGATTTAAAGTAGCTACGAAACAAGGAGGTAAGCCGGTGGCTTAGTTCATCCCCACTGGCGAGTAAATGCAGCTGGCGGACCAAATTAGTAACCAGTCGGTCCATTGTGAACCATGGGTAGGCGTAGATTCCAAACATGTCACGAAGACGATCCTCATAGGTCTGAATGTCCTCGCAGCCATCAAGTAAATCCTTCACTAGATTAAGGGCCCTGTGGTAGTGTTCCCGCGGTTCAGAGCAACCTACAGTCGGAAGGGAAGAATTTAGATCAACGGAAATATCTGTTGGGTATGGCGCAAAAAATGAATGCCGTGTTTTGAGAACTCAAGGTACTGAATTACAAAATAAAGACAGTTACCAGCTGTTAACAAAATGGAAAATGGGGGCAGTGCAAACCGGTTGGCAAACGCAACAGAAGTCATACAAAAGCGGTTTGCTTACCGGCTTTGCGAAGACGCAACACCTCGGCGGCCTGAGGGTTTGATTTGCCGCCTTCTTTGGCGTGTTCCTCCTGGAGGATAATAGCCCGAGACCGCAGTTGTGAAAGCCGAGTAAGGAGGAGATGGTGAAGCCGCAGAAAGGCATACCAATGATTATTGCCATAAAACAGACTATAGTACTCCTCCATAGGCATCTTGGAGTTGAAATCTACTTCCGGTCGTGTATTCTGGGCTCTACCCCCAAAATAGGCCTCTACCGGCGCTCTGGTGTGATCAGCTTCAGGCGTCGCCTTTACCTATAGAATGAGAAAATTTAAAGCGGGCTAAAATTATTTACATTCAATTGCAAGCTGGTCATGAAGCTTCAGTTGAGTCGCACAGGACTGTCTAACAAGCAAACTATAACCCAAAAAATGTATTGCCATAAGACTACGTAAAATGAAACCTGGTCAGAAAGCGGATTCGACACCCCCTGCGCCGGCTGGGAGCGACCCCATCAACTGCAACTTTCGAATTTACATAGCCCGAAGTGTGTCTAGCCGAAGACAAAATTCGAGTATGCGAGGGATTATCGAATACACTGGAATTTTCATCGTCATTACTTAAGATACAATGCAAATTCAGAGAAAACTGAAGTGCTTATCATACACCTCGGTATGACCGAGGATTTTTACAAAGCTTAGCCAGCTGAATAGTTACTGTCTTGTACAGAGTAAGGTTTTGGTCGTGGCAGTGAATTAGCGTTCAAATCCAAGAGAAAGTGCATTCTACTTCGACAAGAATCACCAGGAGGACAGTATATTTTTAGCAAAGGCGATGAATTACGTTCAAATATACCGGATCATGAAAGCTTTGTGTGGTACATCAATTCAGATGTTTTAATAAATGCTAAAGACGGTAAAAGCTGTTAGTCAAACATCGTGCAATAATCTACGCAACTGCTATTAAAGACAGTTATAAATCTTTACTCAAGAGTTTTAATTTTGCTTAGCATGGAGGGCTTGACGCAAAGAGGCTTGCGGGCGCTCACGTGTCTTCAAATATTATAAATTCCCACAAATTAGTTTAATTTATCTGAGTGTAACCCTTACGCAATGAAAAGCCTGCTCGAAACACGCTAAATGGCGATTTCTAGGTACGAATAAGAGGCCGTTAATGCCTGAAAAACAAATACCAGTCAAGTAGTGCCTATTCGGCAGTTACACATACACAAATGCAGAAAACAGTGCGTTGAGGGGTCACTATGGTGGTGAGCGTGACTAACTATTACCTTTGTCTACTCGAATTTGCGTCGGGTGCTCGCTGCCAGCGGCTTACCTTCTAGTTTTGCAAATAACTGACTCTTTTTATAACTCGAGTAGGCATGACGAATTTGATGGAGAAATTCTTCGGGAAACGGTAACAAACTTTATTCGTAAATTTTCGACACTAGCACGCTAGGTCGTCTTCAAACGTGAGGAAATACGTGTGAGGAACAGTTCACATTTTTAAACGTGTCAAAAAAAATCGATAATGCTGTGTCAGCTGTGGTCATTAGCCTGCTTTTGTGGTTGTTCTATTTTCGAGGCCTTTTTAAGGTTGGTGTATATTGAATCCAATTCAACGTGCCTGTTGATGCAGCATTCGTCGGAATTCATAGCTTCTAAAAATTCGCGACCCTTCTTGTATGGGCAGGAGCCGACAATGCAAGTTTTGTCCCATGCAAATTGGTGCTCAGTTTCTACTGTGTGCATGGCGACCTCGGACAACGGATATCGTCCCTTTACCGCTCGCTGATTTTTTTGACACGTTTAAAAATGTGAACTGTTCCTCACACTATTTCCTCACATTTGAAGACGACCTAGCGTGCTAGTGTCGAAAATTTACGAATAAAGTTTGTTACCGTTTCCCGAAGAATTTTTCCATCAAATTATATTTCTCGGTATGCCTATTTTCAAAAGGCATGACGAATTTTCTGTTTGGACTGCAGTAGAAACGTCCAGTGTGCAGAGGATAGACAATTCCGTCTACAAATGTGTCTAACTCCTAATTTTACTACACATTATGGAAATATTGAACTCATCGAAGCCATACATCTGCTGGTGGGGCACGTTTTAGGAGCGTAAACGTTATTGGAAGATAACTATTTCATGACACAATGCAGACCATGTCACGTGACTGTAATATTATCAAATATTTAAAGAATGTTTCATTGTGAAACAATTAACTGGCCTAGTCAAGGCGTTGTAAAACGATATAAAAGCATTTTCGCATGTGATTCACAAAGAAATCTACAGACGCTAGATGACTGCATATTCCGGCGTTGGAGTATTCCCTGGAGCAAACATGCAAGTGCATGCATTTACACAGTCATCAGTCACAAGGTACAGGAGCAGAGGGTTAAAATCATCTTGACATGGCTTGAAAAAATGTTCAGTACAAGAAGATCCTTTAAAGCAGCTTTCATTGTGAACTCCCAGATGTAAATGCTGCCTACTTTGACAATGCATGGTGACTGATAAAAAATCGTGTTTAAGTTTAAATGGTAGAGATGCTAGTGCTTCTTAAGTCAACAGCTTTGATACTTTGATAAACGGGTGTTTTCAAGCAATTTCAAAGTGAACTATATACAGCGGACAAGCTTGTGAAATTACCTCAGTACCCGATTTAGAGGGGTCTTGCGATAAGCGAGTATTAGCATCATTATCCACCGACTGTGGCAGAATGTTTGGCGGTGAGGCTTTTGCACTCGACTTGCCATTCGTTTGCGTCGCAGTGCGAGCTGCACGTCTAGTCCGTCTAGCGCTGCGACGACCGTTGTTGGAAGCATTATCCTCCAGGTTGGAGGGTCCCTCCTTGTCTGCCTCTTCGTCGTCGCCTGCATCACTGTCCTCACTTCGGTCAACCTCATCATCTTCGTCATCTGACATGGGGAAGCGTTCCTGCATAAAAAGGTCCTGTAAGACTGTGCGCACCTGAAAAAGAAAACATTAACTGGTTATGAAAGCACGATGGAAGAACATCCGAGGGAGAAAGCGAAGGTAGGTTACTTACCAGAAATTTCATGGCTCGTTTATCTTCTTTGCTAGTGTTTGACTGCCTTTTGACGTGATGGATTATCAGAGAAGCAACATCCTCCAGTAAAGAGGCACAAACATTAGGCGGAGGGTACTCAAGAGTCATATGCATCCCGCCATCGTCACCTATACCCTCTACTACGTGACTCAAAGCAGACCCTAAGGATCCTGGGTGAAGAGAATCGTAGGCGGAGGAACAGGAAGTCAGACATTTTGACAGTAAGCATCCGACTGGGTCAGGTGAGTCCGATTCAGACGACTGCGACTGCATAAGGTGAAAAAAGGATTGATGATAACAGAAAACAGTTGCTATTCATAGTGATTGACTTCGGTCATTCATGAAAGATAATTCCTGACATATAAGGTAGCAATATAGAACTACAGGTCAGAAGTGGGGCGCTTAATTATTGGCCAACTTGACCTAAAAAATCACAGAAGACCTTTATCTCCACTCCACTCCACATAAATGGCTTTTTTATCTTCACTCAGGCGATGACTCGTCCGCCCCTTTCCATTAGTAACCTGCTAATCCTTAATTACTCTAATATGTTACGCTTAATTAAACAGACGTGCCATGCTCCTCGACACACACGAACAAGTAGGGCATACAAACAAGGATGATGGTTAACGGGAAAACTTAGGTTCAACGCACAGGCCAGTGCATCAGATGGTAAGATTAACACAGCAGGAGGACATAAGAACGGATTCAACAAAGAAAAACACATCAAATTATGCCAGTCGGAAAAGCGCTGTTGATATAATTGAATAAAGCGGATTTCGGTTAGTTTGACAAGAAAATTTTGAAGAACAAACGCATATTTTATGCGTACACTGAATTAACTTCGTTGGTTAGGGTAAACACTCAGCTTAACTAGGACAAGACAACGAAAATTTGTAGGCAAAGGATGAGGTCTGCTGTCCATAAAATAAATCAAACGGCCAACGCCAGCCATCAGCACTTCAAAGAGCCGTTGGTTGGTTACTCGTGAGACCTCGCGAGTTCAAAACATATTATGGTGAATGCGTTGAGACCGAAACGCACTGTGTATAAAATTTCAAGACTAAAAGGACTTGATTTGTGGGGTCCTTAAACGGCTAATGAGTTTCTACCAATCAGAAAATTTTTTAAAATACACGCCAGGGTGCAGGCTAAGATTAAAACATCACACAAATCAAAACCGATAAAAATACGATATGGTAACTCACTTTCTCCCCCCTAGCGATAGCTTCAATTTGATTAATGACTGTCTTCGTTCGGAGGAAGGGATTGTCACGCTGCTTAAATGTAGCACCCTGGTGGTCTAAGGAGCGCAGGTAGTTCTTGGCATCCTGGTCAGACCAAATACGGTGAAATGAACGCACGGCTTCGCGCCACTCGTTGTCCTTTTGACGCATACGTTGAATTACAATCGGAACTACGGTTGCTGGACACGTTTTTAGGCCGTAGATTACATCACCTGCCTTGTCACCGTAAACTCTGCAAAAAAACGAAACAAGGTGAGGAATACTCATAGAGGTGGATGGAAAGAGGCCACACACAAATTATCGACAAGAAAATGTAGAGGTACCACAAAATTTGACAAAAAACATTTATGACTAACTGTTTGCAGCCGAATTCGGGAAAGAACACTTTTATTCTGTGAATTGAGTGAGCATTAGATAAGTGTGAAATACACCACTTCCTATAAGAAGCTGACGTCGGAAATAAATGACGCCATGCACTTACGGCAACTAGCGGCAGTCCGACAGTGCATGTCTTAAAAAATGCTCATGTGCAAATGTTTGCTAGAGTTGGCAGCGGAGTTTACTGAGAAACTCAGAGTTTTCTTAAAAATGACGCGCAGGCGGCATTGGTTAATTTGGAATGTCGTTGAAAAAAGTCGATTCATGTAGAAGACGCACACACACCAACCTCCACTATAGGGTTTACGACAAAATGGACATTGAAAACTCGTCGTGAGGATAGACATAAGGAATTTCAAGACACGATAAAGAAGGTTCGTAATAGGCATATAAAACGTGTTGATACAATAGCCCAAAGAAAAACCTGCAGTATACTAGAAGTCTGCGGTATGGTAAATGTGGCACAGTTCTCACAGGCTGCGGTAAAAATTGTCACGGATGTGACAAAAACGCTAAAAAAATATGTTAAAATGAAAAAGCACATGGTGAATAATTAAAATGGTGTATTGGTAGCAGATGACACGTAAATTGAAGTTTGCATACCTATGAATGGCTTTTTTCATCAATATAGCAGAGGTTCCGCCTAAAAGGTCATCAAGATGAAAACTCTGCTGTTCCTCCCGGTTCATGCGATCAATTCGGCGTTTTACCACGATTAGGTTTTGGAGGGCTGCGCGGTTAACTTCCATAATCATGTCCGCTTCGTATCTTTCGTCTTCGGTATGATACATATTCTCTTCGTACTGATTCTTTTTAGAGGAAACAAACTGCGAATCCTCTGAAGTCAGTGATGAAAAACTTATGTATGAATCGTTCAAAACCTAAAAGAGATGAATAATTCATCAAGAACAAAATAAGACTTACGGTTCGTGCTATAGCACTTTTTGCGCGGCCGGAACATTTGGGCTGAGGAAAATCCGCCGGTAGAGCGCGGTAGCTAGCGCCACATGTGCGCAGTTTATTGAAATCTAGGTCCAGGCGGCGCTGTGATACCTCACTAACAAGTGCAATCATTGCTGCGTTGTCCGGTCCAGCCAGTGGATGAGTGATGTTTGAATCGGATAAAGGAGGACTTGATAATGAATTCGATTGTGCTGGAGGCTGAAAACTCGGGGACATTCCACCTGCCCGCTTGTCATTCTCGCCCTCACGATTGGGTGTACAGACCCGATAGCCAACTTGGTCATTCGGCGAACTTATGCTGTGTGTCCGACCGCCAACTTCCGGTGCGACAGACTGAAACGACAAGGAAGCATAAAATTATTTCGACTGGATGACAATGAGTACAAACGCTGTGGATAGAAAAAAATAAACTTACACTGAAAAGATCGCGGAACTGCCGCCATAATTCAGGAAATCTTTGAAGCAACACTTTGGCTGTGTCGATTAATTGGCTTTCTGTGATCAGTTTCCTGTTAAATAAACTAATATTTTGGAGAAGTGATTGATAAGGCCGACTGGTACTACCCACATCGACTTCTAGGGCATCACGAATCTGTAAGAGGTAAGCATATATGCGATCAACTGTTACCTTTTGGAGGAGTGTGGCGTCACCACCGTTAAGCAACGAAGCCGTGTCTGCTATGCTTACATCACGAACCGACTGGCGAGATTTTTTGATAGCAGTATTCGGCTCAGTCGAAACGCCTGCATGTGGTGTAGAAGACTGTGCCGTTCTCTTTATTTTCTTTGATTCAGCTGCACCTGAAGACTGGGGACCCAAACCAGGGGAGCTTAGATTGGATGATGAATCAGGAATACGGTGCCAGTGAGAGTCGGGAGGTGGGGGCAAACCACCGGGGGCAAAACGGTTATGGGATGATCCCAAATGCACTGCTGAAGACAATTCACTGACGGATCCATAGGGCACTCCCTTTGTGCTAACGTCGGACTAAAAGGACAAATGTCAAAATGTGTCAACGACTTACAATGTCCGATGCGACACCCGTGGATTCGGGAAGGAAACGACTGAATTCCTGGAGCAGATCTTCGTGGCCATGAAGTAGTTTTGCTACATCTTGATATACTTGTTGTTCGGCCTTCTTGCGTCGCACAGAGTCCGTGTGACTCTGCTCTCTCTGATACCATTGGAGTATTTCCAAAAAGCTTTTGTACACATCAGGCTTAGCTTGAAAACGGTTCTAAAATTAGGAATTTGTGAGGACTAAAGATAATCGAACCTTGACTTTATTGACATATATTATAGCGTGGTTGAACGACTGCGCCTGATGTTGCTGTTGCTGCACATTTGATATGTAAGTTTGGGGAAAAACCATATGACTAGGAGTGGATCCACGCAAAGCATCTGGATTTTCTACGATGGCAACGGTGTTGATGGGCTGAGTTGGCGGTACTGAACCAACATTCAAAGGGTGAAGAGTATGGGAATCTGTAGTTGTGGTTAAATGCGAACGCAGAAGGGGTGGTTGGCTAGGTGAATTGGCATTCAAAGGACAAGTGGTGTAGTAATTTGTACGAGAGGATGAATCCGCACCGCTAGTAACAAAGGCCAGCTGTACAGGGGGCGAGGCCGCAGTCTCTATGGGAACATCGGAATGACGGAATGCCGAAAAGGACGGTAGCTTCGAAGGTGAAATAACTTCAGTTGAATAGGAAATAGGAGCGATTGTTGATGCGGCTGGTGCTTGTGTTGGCAGCGGTCTTGATGAGGCAGAACACTCCATGCGATATCCCTGGGGGATAAAAGTGTTAAATCCATCGATGAGGTCAGGATGGCCATCGAAGAGTTCTCGGACGCGTCGTATGACAACATCGGTACCAATTCTAAAAATGCTGAAAACTATAAAATCTTACGTTTGTGCTTTGAACTCCCGCATAACATCCAAAAACTCGGTGTAGATGGCATGTTGATTTGAAAACCGAGCTTTAACGAGGTCCAAGTAAGACAAAGCATCCGCTACTTTCGGACGCAGCATTGTACTTGATTCGATCCTGGAAGAGGAAGAATAACGCATTGGACATTTTGAGCCATTTTTCAGTTAACCTGCTTTGAAAAAGGTGCATGCTGCCGGGAAGGAAACCCAAACGATCTTGGCACTTGACTCACCACTAATTTGGTGGCTGGATTGACAATTTAACATATTCGCTAACCCAGGGAAAATATCATATTACAATAATGGGAGTTTGCAAGTCTGCCGGACGTTGGCAAACTTAAAAGCTTGGCCATAATCAGACGGAAAAATAGATAGCTTCGTCAAAAGTAACGAGAATAGTTTGTACTTACACAAGCCAAAAATTAAATCTATGTTGGCGATTTCTCTGAATCTTATTATGTACACGGAAGGCATGAGACTTTTGTGTGGAACACTGCAGGCGATTTGCCTCAGTTGAACCAAGACATGTTAGGTTAAAAAAATAATATTCCAACAGGATATGAGTAGTGTTATGGGTATCCTGTTATCAGACGTTTACATAAAGATTAATTTAAACGGTTAATATCCCCAAGGACAAAATCTGGACGTGTCTGAGTAGTAAGAAACGAATGGACTAGATCAAGTTGGGCCTTCTATCTAAAAAAACGCATCACTGATTAGAACAGACATTAATTTTATGTAACGGAAGGCAATACCACAGAATAAGTTGTTGGCTGACATTTTCGCAAAAAATCAATGGAAGCTAATGCGAAGATCTGACGATTGACTTAAGGAACTGAAAACCTAATTCCCGCAATAAACACAGATACCTTGGGATACCACAGATTGTTTTAACGGAACTGACATTTTTTACGGTAAAACCGAATTAATGCAATGCCAGAAAGCTACGCGAAAACAGCCTGTCGGGGTTGCAATCACCTTTGGAGTATTCTGGTTATCAATACAAGCACTAAGGCTGAAGGAACACGTCTCC
Organism: Ligula intestinalis; assembly: GCA_036362985.1. Lineage (NCBI taxonomy): Eukaryota > Metazoa > Platyhelminthes > Cestoda > Diphyllobothriidea > Diphyllobothriidae > Ligula > Ligula intestinalis. Next base: position 22,118,968 of record JAYGXS010000001.1, on the reverse strand, counting down.
ACCGCGACTGTTAACAAGGAATAGGATTGACCGACTGAAGTCGTACGTGCCATATTTTTGACAATAATATGGTGCAGTTGCACTTAAAATTCCTTTAGTGATCTGTGAAGCTAGGATGGGTGTGCAGTCAACCCTCTCAGGCATGTGATCGAACGAAATCGGAGATCAGAAACTAAGTACAAACAGAAATGCGACGGCATACAATCGATGAATGACGGTTGATATTAAATAGACGGCAGAATAATAAGTGGGAGTTTAGCTACGAAATAACATGGAACTTAAAAAATGGCGACGTTGACATAATTGGGGAAGCCCTCAAACAAGACGGGATAACGATCGCCAAGACTGCCAGCGTACAACTCACACCTTTTAAAACCCGAAAGCAAAATGTAATAATATCTCAGTCTGGTAGTAAATCCAATCTATGTAGGAAGGGACTCGTTGTATTACGTCCATAAATTAATATGTAAAAAGCACAAAAATGGGAAATATGCACGATAATTTCAAAAGTCTAAATCGGAAAAAATGTCAACTTTAACACAGCAGCACAGTAATTTCAAGGAATAATAATCAAGTAGTCACTGTTTACCTTGGAACCGAATATAGCTGCATAGGCCGGACATTAAACTCGCAGGCTGATTTCCGGATTCCCTAAATTAAGCGCATTATAACAAATTTATCGTGAACTATCGGAAAATTGAAAGAATAAAAGTTGACACGCATGTTTAAGATAAATTATAGAAACTTCCTTATAGTAAAAACTTTACTTACCTACTTTAGATGCTTATTTTCTTTAAGGGAGAAAACAAAATATTTTTGTTCATCATGTTGAGCACTTGATTCCAACAATGCAAATGCGAGACATGGGTTTTACCTTGAAATAAGCATCATGTCGTCAGCAAGGACTAAATAAACCTAGTACAGTGGACGACTTTGCTGGAGTGTTCAGCTTGATCGTCTTTATTTCTACAGATTAATGATCTCTGATTGTAATCACAGCCTTCTAGTAGTGCAAGCTTATGTCAGCCGTATCTCATGGGTTCCATAGACCTGTAGGTTTAATTTACGTTTTAATATTCATCTATAAATTTTATTTAACGTCTGAATTAGTATAAACTCATGTATGGGTACTCAAAAAACCTGCGTCGATCTAGACATAGCCTAATGCAAGTGGCCCTTATTCCCTTATTTTTAATTCAACATTTTCATCTGTGTGCAAGTTGTTTGAGTGCAGATCACAATGCAGAAATAGCCGTACATATATACTACTTTCCCTACTGATTTTCGGGGGATGAGTGTGAAGTTGATTGAACCATCTGTCAAAATCCCAGATATTGGCCCTATCCGCTCCTTTCTATACCACGTTGGCACAACCTGGGATTACAACAAGAGGTTTAGACCACCACAGTTATCCAAAAACATATAAGAGACGACGGATAACCTGTACAATTATTTTGTACGGTAATTTAAAGAAGGAACGTACCCACACTAATTCTGCTGAAACATAAATTGTATTTATCAAGATCCTGAAATTGAGGTACGAAAGACCCCTCGCTCTAGTCCAAATCTTTTCGGTCCTGCACTCAAGTCAAGTATTTATACTACCATATGTTTTATAACTACCTTCCTCGCAGCCACGAATATATAATTTTCAGTCATATAGATACTGATAAGTCATTTTATTGACTAGCAATCGGTCAGAAATGTAAACATACTGAACTTTCTTAATAAGCAAATAGATAACTGCTATCCGATGCTGAACAGAGTATTTCCGCGATAACTCTCCAATGGCACCTTTCCTGATTTTTGGAAATCTCCATTATTATCCCTGTCTCGAGTTTCTTTCATCATCTAAATCTATCCAGTAGTAACGCATACATCAATGTAGGACAGTACGTTTGAACAAAATAATAAACAATAAACGAGATACAGCCCTTAACCATGAATATATGCAATCAAAAACAAGGGATTTGGTCAAATATGGCCTGGCCCCAGACAGAGGAACGACACGCGCGTGCAGGGCGGAATCAGACTTGGAAGAAGGTGTTCAGTAAGAGAGGGGACGACCATTGCCTTTACGTGATTTTAGAGCCAGTTTAAATGGCGTCCGATTGGTGTGAAACATTGCCCGGAAGGAAATGATGCTCAGGAGAAGCAAGCCATTGTCTTAAGAGCCGTCGAGACCATGCAGACTCAGCACTTCTCTCTAGGCAGCATGGTCCGTGCCAACGCGCGTATGGAAGTCATCAAAGATAATCACCTTGTCTGCCTTCGGCACAGTCGCCGGGAGGACATACAAATTCTCTTAGAACCATTTCTTGGTCTCGTAAAGCTGGTCATTGAGGGGGCGTAGGCACTGATGATGCTGGCAAATCTGTCACCCCAAACAGGCAGATTGAGCCCCTCAGTCTATCGATTGTGCTCTGTGGCAGACGGGACATTCGTCCCACAATCTTGGTCTGGATGCAGAGGGCGACGCTGGCCAAGAATTATTCTGCCTTTGCGCGACAGCTCCAGAAAATAGGAGAAATGAGTTTCACTGAGTGCGACAAATTCGATCTTGAAGCCCAATATTTCCCTGGCAATAAGCGCTGTCCTTCTTTCCTGTCGGCTGCTGCTTGAATTGTCTGAGAGCGAACACATATTCTAGCCGTTAAGTATGAGGCAACTCAATTTAGCGGTCCGGCCTGTATCGTGGAGTGAAGGAGTGTGTGGAAGGTAAAGATTGTTTGTGTGACGGCCATAATTATAGCGATCTGCTGGCTGGTTGCAGAAGGCGTGAAATTTTTTTTAGTCCGCTCCTCCCCCCCCCCTCAGTGGGGTTAAGCAGTGCCCTCCCTAAATAGGGTTACTTATTCGACCCAGACCGCTGCCGGACTCCGCTGGCGTACAAAAGCTTGGCGAGGAAATTACCCTATGGCCTAGGCCGCTTATATGAATACATATCACACTTCTTCACATGATTTTTTGATGTGGGGTAGGGTGGACGGTGATTGGATGTCGGAGCAGAAGTAGTTAGCGTGGTAATTGGGAAGGAAAGGACATTACAACTACTAATACTAAAATAATGATAATACATATATTTAAAGCAATGGTAGTACTGATAATAAATGTACTGATGGTGGTAATGATACCAACGATAATACTAATTTACACCGGTAATTAATACATAAGATTACAACAGTAAATGAAATACTCGCGAGGATAATACTGATACTTATAATAAAAATAAGAAGAAACCCAGTAACTAACTAATATAACTAGTAATACGAAAGATAATAGCAGTACTACATTTACATTCTATTAGTAGTAGTAGTAGAAGGACTATTGATGATAAAATGATAGTACTGCGAAAGCACTGGTGATAGTTCTACCATCAATTTCGGTGAAGTCCACCATGTGCTCAGGAGAGGTGACTGGTGTCAGAGGCGAGACGCGCAGCCGTCTATCTACCTCTTATCTCTCAACCCGTTTGAACCGGTGACAAGACAGTTTCAAGATGACCGAACGTGATCGAGCGTAGGCCACTTTCTCCAATGCAGGCCAGAACACCACCTACATTATTCTTAAGTGACAGTAGACTTGTGTGCTGGTACTACTGCACCATTTACCCTCAATCACCTTCAGTAGGTGTGAAGGAGACTCACGGAAACCAAGGCTGGCACTTCTACTACTGCTATTTCTACTACTACTTCTACCAAGTATGAGTGTAGCTGAGTGATAGTAGTACTGGTACTATTACTGACGCTATAATAATAAGTTGTATATTTCAGGCCCAATGGGCCTCATCAATAAACCGAAAATTCGATAACACGATATTGTTTAACAAACAGTATCCGTAGTCTATAGCTATAAGACGAGTAAAATTGTTTCGAAGCGAATTTGTTAGATTAGCAAAAAAATGAATATAGCAATGCCATGCGGAAAGTGAAATTCAAGGGCACACACAAATGAGCCACGTCGTTATCTATATTCTGACTATGTATTCTGATACCCACTGCCTCTGTTAGTAGGGGGGGCTTTGAAGCAAACTCAGTCAAAACTGAGCGTGGGGCAAAACCATAGGTGTTAACGAAACATTACTGGTATAGACGGGTTCCCGGCACTACACTCGGGTTCCCAAACCGGTGCGGCATAATAGAACATAGGGAACCCACCAGTTTATGATCGTGAAGGGCACCGCCGCATGAGATCAAAAAGTCCGTCAAATCTACAAGACCATCGTTGGGGATGTCTGAGATGCGACCAAATATAAAGCCCTGATGATGGTTGATGACCAGCGAAACGAGAGCCGTCAAGACTGCGTCCTGAATCCAGGGGACACGAGTCAGAGAAAGGTAGTTTCAAGAAGGGATCATTAATACCCGATGGTCCTTTCTCGGGATCGTAGATAAAGCTGCTCGGAAAAGATGAGGAAAGCAAAAGGTTAATAGATTCAGTTTTAAGATAAATGTGCAGTCTTCGCTTGAATGCACATAGACTAGTCAACGCCCGAATATCAATTGGCAAATTATTCCAAATATATCTATACCTAGAAGCAAAAAATAGAGATCTTTTAGAATTGGGAGAAGCAGGAGGAGGTATAATCAACGTTGAATTACTTAGCTTGTAAGGGTGAGTAACGGGAGTACAGGCAGAAATCTTGGGGAGATTTGAACTATTATTGAGGCGAAACAGGAGACAAAACCCTGCTTCCAGTCTCCTGATCCAAAGAAATTTCAGTTTCGTTATCTCACATCTATCTGAGTAGAAAGTATCTGAAAATGCCGGATAGAGGACCCTTTTAGTGAATTTTCTTTGGACACTTTCAATTTTTGAACGGCCAAATTCGTTCATTACACCGAAGAATGGGCAAGAGTATTCGAGAATACGAAGCACATACATACGATAAAGTCTAAGCTTCATTTCGGGAAGGTAGAAATTATAAGAGAAGAAGAGACGCTGAATAAACTGAGCACTACGTCCACATTCCCTCAATCTCAGCAAGAAGTGTGAACCTCGGCTAATGATATTCGGTTTGAAGCCCGGAGCACAACCGGGCTTCCCTTGGTTTCCACTTGCTCAGCTTTATCCATGAGAGTGGGGTAGTTTCTTCTCAAGTTGGAGTATGTGGACTAGGATACTGCTGCCGGCAGTAGTGTGCCTACACTAGGAGTGTTAATTATAACAATAATTTGTCCTAAGGCCAGTAAATAGCATGCTGTTGTAATATGGCCTGTGTATGCTTGCAGGAAGTTGACACGCAGTATACAGTATGGGGTAAATAAACAATAAAATTATGGGTTAAATCAACAATATCTAAATGATAACTCACGTTTATCCCACGACTTTATGTTGCAACGTAGTGCTATTTGCTGTCTATACGCTAATTGCAGGCTTTCTACAGTATCTGAATTGCGATGTATTACGCATAGTTGCAGGGTACCGTTTTTCCTCATGATTTGGACGAACAGGACTACTGAGGGGAATTCAGCCAGCACAATAGCCTTTCGATCAAACATGTAACCTATCATCACGTTAAGCTGTGTCTGGTAGCTTCTGATCGAAACTGTCCTATAATAATTTCCGTGCTACTATTACTGCGACCACTGCTACTATTATTGCTAATACTTATTACTAACAATGCAGCTGAGTGTTAGTCATACTGGCACTATTTCGGATGTTAGTATTTGTCTGCTAAGAGGGCTAATTCTAATAATTATACTTACTAAGATCAGTGGATAGTATATTCTAGTAATATAGTCCTGAAGTGGGCCGTTGCCTGCCGATGTCTGGCCTTCCCGTTGTGGCCTCAATCTGTCTGGAGCTCAAGGTCGTTGCGGTCGCCAGACTTACTAGTGCGCGTGACGTGGACCACCCAACACTCCGTCCAACCAATCACAGGTCAACCTAGCCAATTAACGCACTCTCTCTGTCTACCATCCTGACTGCTACTAAAACCGCACTTGGGACGCGGCTGATCTCCTCGGTGGTCGGGCTCTCCCAATTCAATCTTCTCTCATCTATTCTCTGTTACTTTGTGTACAAAATATAGTCTTCCCACTACTCTGGCCTTTACCGACTTCTCCTCCACTAAGCTACCATGGCTTGAAGATCGCAGTTGCCGGGTTTGACTCACTTAACCACCTGCGATATTCCTATCATTTTATCAATAGCTGATATGCATCCTATTTTTGCAACAAGCATAACAGATGGGAATATGGACTTACCCGCAGCCAAAACTCCCTCTGTGCTGATATGTAAGACACCCGGGCGAATGTTCACGTCCGGTAGGTAAGTAAGACTGTCCACTGGCACTATTACTACTGCTCCTAATATGCCCTGCCAGCACATGCCCAAAACAGGGCGGAGGTGACGACGGGGGGATGCAGGTGTATCCGGGGTTGCTGCTTAAGGAATATGTATCATTCCGCAACTCGAAATTTCCAGAATGCTGTAGACGGACCTAAAAGGCAATCTCACTCATTTTTGACTATTTGAATTTAAATTTCGTTGTTAGGTGACATTTGTTATTATTTTTACGGATAATTCGATAATACGTATACCCTTCCAGAAATGTCGACGGGGAGATCCAGGAGTGACGACGGGGGTGAGGATGGGGATATGCGGGTTGAAAACCTCACCCTCACCCCCGTGGAATCCCCGTCATCACCGCCGGATCACCCCCTATATGCTCGGAATTTCGACGGAGGGTTCCGGGACTTTGGCTGACAGGGTCACTACGAGAGTTACGGGAATACGATAACTACTCATTATGCATAGAATTACCCAGTCTACGAGAATAGAATAACTTATCGCTGCGAACCTTCCTACTACTTCTACTACGATGTATTAGATAACACCATCGTGATTCTTCCAGTAGACAAAGACGTTCCACACTTGCACTGAATAATACCGGCTACATTCAGAAAGCCAACATCCTGCTGGAGGACCAGCAAGCTTACCGCCTAAGTGACGATGTACCGCTGAGGAACCTGGTGACGCAACTAAACAAGATGCTCACAGAACTTCAAACTAAAAAGGCGATTAGTGTCGGTACGACTGACCATTAGTAGGTTCTACAAACTACCAAAGGTAGACAGAGCTGGTATTACCCTCCAGCAACTCGTGTCATTGCGCGGTGCACCAACATTTAATCAAACTAAAATACAGCAGAGAGATTGTGCAAAATGCAGAAGTTTGCGAAATATTGATAACCACTCGCAACCACTCGCAACCCGGCGCTAACGCATGTACGAAAACTTAGAAATAATAAACAATATTGAGCAATTTCTTACTTAAAAGCAATATAAAAAGCACTAATTAGTCGTTAAGGAAATTAAAATGGTCTTAGTAACATTCAGGTTCCTCAACCGCAAAAAATAATGATACAAATCGTTTCGTAAAATGAACGGATAATCTTACTACGTTCTCCATTTAAAATGAATTTTTCATTGGTAAAAATATTCTAAATATATTGGCGTTACAGACTGACCTTTAAATTTCGACACATTCTCGACGATGTTCTGTGTTTTTTAACTTTATTTCACAAACGTAGATTCTGTTCGATGTTCATATGAAAACCTCTAAAATAAGGTATCTATTCAAAGAATTTGCCGAAAAATGAGATTTTGGATAGGAGTTCGTATGAAGATGGCCAAATAGGCCATAATTATAGTTGTACCTTGTCAGCAGCTTCCTTACGTTTTACACGAACCCCACAATATCGGTCTCGTGATCCGTGAAAGCAGTCGATTGCAGTTGTGCGAATGGTTTGTGGGGTAATATTCCGCAACTTGGGATGTTGTCGGATGGTGTCTGTGCATCATGACAATAATGTGAACCTACCACCAAACACTCCATAAATTGCGCTTGAGATAAAGGGCAGTTTTTTCATATAATTGAACCATGTAAATTGGAAAGAAAGTGGTGGCCCACACATTGCTGAGAGGAGGCGTCGAATAACGTCTTTCTCGTCTCGGCCGCCTACGTTTAGCAAGTAGTTAACCTGTGTAGGGGCTTTATCACTACAAATATACAAAACGTCTTAGCAAATACGCGATGAAAACTTTCGAGGGTAGACTAACTGCTAATAAGGGATTTACCAGACTATTCTAGTGGAAAAGTCGCAAAATCGAGTAAAGAGATTGACGATGAAGATTAGAAATGATACCACTCACTTAGATCCTTCACGATCCTAGTCGGCAGTAGTCAAGTAGTCGACTTGCCAAAGGATAACTCTGCGAGGACTGGATCCAAGTTCGTTGGGCTGTGAGTTGCAAAATGGGGAGAAAACTCGTTTGCAAATTGTCGCTGGATTCTCCTGGAGCCCGAGAGTGATCACCAGAGAGGTGTCGTTGAAGGGCAAAATAAACAGCGGCAGGTGAGGAGAGAATTGAGCTGTGGAGGGTGATTAGCAAGATAGTTGCTAGCACGCGTCAGAACCGAAAGTGTGAGACAAAGTGTTGTATTTAGTTTTAACAAACTTGGTTATTGATAAATTTAAACAACACGTAAGTAGGGCCAAGAGCCCACATAACTCCCCCACCAGAGCGTTGGTGGGTTACAAACGCTCGACAAACGAGGATGTACAAAAATGTTAAACAACAAAGTCTCGCAAGTTAGTAGGAAAGCGAACATGTCTACCAGAACGAGTGGAAGGGGGGGATGAGTGGGAGTGGTTAGAGGGGTGGGGGTAGGTTCGGGTGGTGAGGATGGCAGTGGGCCGGGGGCTGCAGGTGGAGTGCAGGGTGAAGGTGCCCCGAAAGTGGACGGACCAGGTGATAGAGGAGTGCATTCAACGTAGGCCGGCTTTAGTCTGTCGATGGAGACTGTATCAGTAGCATCAGCCCTTTGAATGACGAAATATTTGTCTTTCCGTTCAAGTACTTTGAAGGGGCCATCGTATGGTGGGCAAAGGGGCTTGCGAACTGCGTCGTGCCGGACAAACACGAATGGGGTTGTGTGCAAGTCGTCGTGCACGAAAACGCGTCGAGTTGTCGCGCGGGTGGGGGTTGGGCGTAGTGCAGCCATGCGTTGCTGCAGCTGTTGCACGAAGGTGTTCGTGGCGTCAGGGGTGACGGAGGAAGACTGCACGAGCTCACCAGGTAAACGGAGGGATGTGCCGTAAACAAGATCGGCGGCAGTGCACTGAATGTCTTCCTTAACAGCCGAGCGAATGCCGAGGAGGACGAACGGCAGGTTGTCGCTCCAGTTGTGCGGAGCAGGTTGAGACATCAACGCGGACTTCAACTGACGGTGAAGGCGTTCCACGAGGCCGTTGGATGCTGGGTGGTAGGCAGTGTTGGTGATATGCGAGCACCCAAGCAGTTTGGTGAACTCGCGGAAGAGTGCAGATGTGAACTGACTTCCGCGGTCAGTGGTGAGTGTAGCTGGAACACCGAAGTTGGCTATCCAGTGAGTAAGGAAAACCATGGCAACATTCTCTGCCGAGGTATCCGAGATGGGAACGGCGATGGGCCATCGTGTGAAACGATCGACAGCAGTCAAAATGTGCGTGAAACCGCGAGATGGGGGTAACGGTCCGACTAAATCCATGTGGACGTGTTGAAAACGGGCGTCGGGAACCGCGAACGTGCTGGGAGGTGAAACGGTGTGTCGCTGGACCTTATTCTTTTGACAGGCTAAGCACTGCCTGGTCCAGGTAGCAATGTCGGTGTTCATCTTTGGCCAGACGAAACGGGCTGCGATGAGTTTGCGGCCGGCACAAACACCGGGGTGGGATAGCGAATGGAAGTGGTCGAAAACAACCTTCCGGTAGGATTGGGGTACTACAGGACGAGGGGTACCTGTAGAAAAATCACACACGATAGAGCCTGGTGCCGCGGGGAGCGGAGCCTCCCGCAGCTGAAGCACAGAAGACGCAAGCATTTCAATGATGGAGTCATCAAGCGCCTGCGCTTCCGCAAGCTTCGCCAGATCTAACGTGGTGATAAGAGCGTTGACCTCAGGACGGGACAAGGCATCAGCAACAACATTCTCATCACCGCGGACGTAGCGTATGTCTGAGGTGAATTGAGAGATTTAATCCAGGTGACGTACTTCGCGCGGCGAATACCGATCTGGCTTAGCTTTGAGGGCGTAAGTGAGAGGTTTGTGATCCGTGTGGACCTGAAAATCTCTCCCCTCGAGCAGGTGTCGAAAATGACGGATGGCCAGGTAAATGGCGAGAAGTTCACGCGAGAAAGTACTATAGCGAGTCTGCGCCGGCTGAAGCTTCTGAGAGAAAAAAGCTAGCGGCTGCAACTGTCCGTGGACCTGTTGCTGCAGAACTGCGCCTACGGCAATGTTGGAGGCATCGGTGGTCAGAATAAGTTGTGTATCAGCATCGGTGCTCAGATGATGAAGCAGGGTGGCGTCCGCGAGTGCTTTCTTGGCTGCCTCGAATACTTCAAGAGCACTGGGTGAAAGTTCAAGCGACTTGGACTTTGACTTCAAAAGATCCGTCAAAGGTGCCAGGATGGCGGCGCAATTTGGTATGAAACGCCGGTAGTAGCTGATTAGGCCGATGAAACGGCGAAGCTGGGTTATGGACTTCGGAGCTGGAAAAGACAACACGCTTTGCACCTTGTCTGGGAGGGGTGTGATCCCGTTTTGGTCAAGATGATGGCCAAGAAAAACCAGAGAAGTGACGCCAAAAAGACATTTATCGACGTTGAGCTGTAGACCATTTTGTTGAAAACGATCGAAAACTTGGCGTAAGTGTTCAACATGTTCTTCGGGTGACGAGCTGGCGACAAGGATGTCGTCGATGTACACGAACGTGAAGGAAAGACCGCGCAAAATGTCATCGACAAAACGCTGAAACGTTTGGGCCGCATTCCGCAAACCAAAGGGCATGCGAAGGAATTCAAACAGGCCGAATGGAGTCGTGACGGCGGTTTTAGGGATGTCCTCCTCCGCGACCGGTATTTGGTGATATGCTCGCACGAGGTCAATCTTGGAAAAAATCGTCTTTCCAGCCAACATGTGAGAAAAGTCATGAATATGGGGAATCGGGTACCGGTCCGGGACTGTAGCTCGATTGAGAGCACGATAATCACCGCATGGCCGCCAATCATCAGATGACGTTTTGGGAACCATGTGCAGTGGTGAAGCCCATGGACTGGACGAAGGACGTATAATCCCCAAATTCAACATGTGCTCGAATTCGTTCTTCGCGATTTGTAGCTTCTCGGGGTGAAGTCTACGCGGATGAGCATGGATCGGTCTGCCGGTGGTAGTGATATGATGGCGGACAGCGTGTTGAACCTGCTCCGTAAACTGACAAGGCTTAGAGAGGGAAGAATAATCCCTCAAGATGTCAGAAAATGGCGGGCTTGGCACGGCCAAGTGGATGCCAGCGGAAGGCTCACGCGAAACTAACCCGACAGTAAACAGCTGAGTGGCAGGATCTAGCAACTTCTGATGTTTGAGGTCGACTATGAGGCCGAAGTGGGATAGGAAATCCGCTCCAATGATAGGCGACTGGACGTCGGCCTGGATGAAAACCCATTGGAAACGGCGACGTAGCCCAAGGTCTAAAGTTAGGGACCGTTGACCGAACGTGGCGATAGAAGTGTTGTTCGCAGCCTGCAGTGTAAACTGCGATGGCTGGAGATGATGACGACGAGGGGGCGGTACAACGCTAACTTCTGCACCTGTGTCGATCAAGAAACGGAATCCTGTGGACTTGTCGGCCACGTAAAACAGGCGACTGTGTCCGGAGTGGCCAGCACTAGTCGTCGCCATTACTGGCTGGCGGCGCCGTTTCCCGAAAGTGAACGTCGAGCATAATAACAAGGCGGGACGCATTTAATAGCATCCGGGCCGAATGTTCGGTGGTACCAGCAGACTTTGTCGTCTGCACGCTCTTTTGAGTTAGAGCGGTTGCGGCTTGTAGAGGGACGACCGGTTTGAAGCCGGTTGAAGGTGGAACACATCGTGCTCACTTGAGAGCACAATAACCTCACAGTATCTTTAAGATCCTGCAGGTCGTCATCTCTGTGGTCTGTAACGTCTCGAATCAGTTGAGTGGGTGAAGTAGACCGTGAGGATGAGGTACCAAGCGATTTAGTGGACTTTCGCTGTGTACGGCTGTCAGGTTTACGGTCGGATCGTGAGGCCGAAACCTGGGAGACGGCATGCTGAGGTACTGAGGTCGAGGCTTGGTTTACGGCGTACGAACTAGTACCGGGGTAACATTGTTGGATGCGGTCTGCGTGCTCCGCGAGTTTGGTCAGCGGAACATCATCATCGAGTAAGGCGAGTACTTGTTGCATTGAATGGGGCAATTAATCCATCCAAATGCGACGAAAAATAGAATCATCTAAGGTGCGACCAGCAAGCAGGTGACGCATGTGGCGCATTAGAGCGGAGGGGGTTTGGTCGCCAAGCTCGACGTTGCTGAGGAGTTGACGAAGTTTGCTGTCGGCAGATTGTGCCGTACGTTCGAGAATAGCCTTTTTTAAGCTAGAGTAAGGTTTGACTTTAGGGATAGGATCAAGGAGATCCTGAACGGCGAAAGCGATGTCGAAGGGTAAGTACTGCACGACGTACGCGTAACGCGTACGCTCGCCAGTAATCTGGCATGAGGCAAAAACAGCCTCAATCTGTTTAAAACGGACAGTTGGGGTACGCACTTCGTACGGCGGAAGCTTAATGCATATCTGAAAAGCCTGAGGCTCGTCCTGATCAGGTGGTATACACGAATTGTTAGAACCAGCATCATCTTCGTCGCAATCGTGAAATTGGTGATATTCGTCGCCATGTTGAAAAACGTATGAACGGCAGAGTCAAACGGGAAAAAAAAGGTGAATGGAATAAATAATAAGACGTGGATAACAATAGAAACGGGGTCACCAAATTTGTAGGGGCTTTATCACTACAAATATACAAAACGTCTTAGCAAATACGCGATGAAAACTTTCGAGGGTAGACTAACTGCTAATAAGGGATTTACCAGACTATTCTAGTGGAAAAGTCGCAAAATCCAGTAAAGAGATTGACGATGAAGATTAGAAATGATACCACTCACTTAGATCCTTCACGATCCTAGTCGGCAGTAGTCAAGTAGTCGACTTGCCAAAGGATAACTCTGCGAGGACTGGATCCAAGTTCGTTGGGCTGTGAGTTGCAAAATGGGGAGAAAACTCGTTTGCAAATTGTCGCTGGATTCTCCTGGAGCCCGAGACCTGTAAATTACCAATTAGAAGTGGATTTGAACACGATCGTACCGTTACCTAGAGGCGTTCCCTTTCTGATTTGAAGCGACCGAGGAACTGGCCCAAAGTCTCCAGTTTACACAGTGGCAGACGACCTGCTGATGCCATTGTGCATGCCGACAATGAACGCCGGCTCTCAACGACGACAGCACCAACTTGCTTAACATTGCTGAGCAGTACACGCTGTTCGCCAGCAAGAGTGTCAATCCTTTTATCAATGGTATCAACTTTTGTACTATGTTAAGTTATGACAAGGGAAGAGAAGTAGTCTCACCATAGCCAATCGGCGTCCTGTTGGTAGACAGCCTCATTATCATCTAGTCTTTTACTAAGAGACATTTTATGAGCCATATCGAGTGGTCTTACGTCATCTTTTCTTGGCTATGCCTATTAAGTTCAGAATTTTGCCGCATTATGGCCTCTAAGGCTTCAAAGCGGGACACCTTTGATTTCATCCACACCTCCATCGTTGCAGGGAGCAACTCTACTGAATGGGACGTGGATGCGCCCGCAGGTGTAGGGAATCGTAGGCGGAGCGCACCCTAAAATAATTTAACGTAACAGCACTTACTGATGCTGTTGGGACCAGCCCGCTAAGCGTTTAGCCGGCGGCCTTGGAGTCAGCGGTAGTTCATTCTCCACATCGCTCATGTCCTCCTCGGATTCGGACGTTAGCATACGAGCAAGCCTAGAGAACAAGCCATTACCTGTACTGCACACATACCACTTCCGGTATATCCTGCCCATGTGTGTGGGCTCGGAACTGGAGAGGTCCAAGGTTTCCTCTGCCAACTTAGCATGCCGGGGGCCTCCGCCAATGTGTAGTAAGTTCCCAGTACCCTTACTGAGTATAAGGGCGTCCCTTCAGGTGGACGCTCCTGACACCCCAAAGCACTCTTTCTTACTTTGGGGGAGCCTGGCCACATCACGAGTTTCCTGTCCTCCTTGTTGAACTGCGTGTCCGTAACAAAATCAAAAGCATTTTCGTTGCAAAATACAACAACGGAGTACATCTAAATGAAAATGAGGTGTCATCGTTGCAGTCATTGAGTAAGATTAATAATAAAACGGGAAAACGTGCAGTTATCAAAATTGTATTGCTCAGAGAAAGGTATGTTAAAGAGTTACAAGATAGAATTCGTTACCAATTAACAATGGAACATATTAATGAACAAAGTCACTAAGTGATGCAGAACGCGGAGGAGCCTCAAACGCTAAAACTGTAGAGGAAGCAATGGAGGTGATAAAAAGATTTGCTTGAATAAAAGAATATTTTCACACCATAGCTATTTCACACGCGATATCCACTTGTAAGCACGGCAGTCAAGACACGACAGGTCAAGGCAAAAATTGAACACCTTCTTGGCTTACTTAAACAAAGCCACCGTTTTATCAAAGTCTACATAATCTATGGATTATAAAGAAGCACTAGCGCCTTGGACTTCCTTACACGTTGTTGTCCCTTATGATGGCAAGCCATATATGTGAACCTTCTAAAAGAATTATAAAGTAGATGATGAGAAAGTTGGAATTTCTGAGGTCGTTTTGACTCGATTAATAGTATGTGGATGCTCAGAAGGAGTAATTGCGCAGAAAGTAGTGACGGAAAATCGCAAAATATCGTTTGCTCATTATAATTACGATATGTACAGTGGCTGAGTCCTGCTTGATCTCATTGAACGGGCTAGAGCGTTGTTCAGAAGGATGAAGGATAGGAAAGAAATGGCAAAGAACCACAACTTTAAGTGAAAAACTGTAAGTGTAACGGAGAGTTGACCTTGGGAAAAAGCATAATTCTTCCAGGTGAATCCCGTCAACCTTGAAGGTTTGACCTTGGGGCTTGTTGATGTACATGGAAAAGCAAACCTTCACTGGAAATCGAAGTCGTCGGAAATTGAGCGGAGTATCAGATGGCATGATAGGAATGCGGGGGATATAAACAGTTTCTCCTTTTGCACAACCGGTCATACTTGTGGCCTCTATCAGTTATGACATCAGCCGCTTGACAGTTAGCCTAGTGCCAGTGCATAGCCGTGGTGCATCGAGATTTCTCATCAGCACAATTGGTGCACCAACCTTCAGAACCAGCTTGTGTGATGGAACACCAGATATTTCCAAGCTGTTCAGGAATACCACTGGATAATTAACACAGTCGGAAGGGTCAACTGTTGTATCGAATGATTTTTACAGTTTTCCTCAACTGGAAAAAGACGGCTAATTCTGTCGTTAATGGCATTGACAAATTTGTTTGTAGGAGCAAGAATTCCTCGTTCGCATAGCCAATCTGCGTCGAAAGAGTTAATTTGAACATTAGGGAAAACTTTGTCTCCAAGGCTTTCTCCACTGCTCAACAAATTCGCAACCAAACTAATGGGGATGTTTCCGTTTGCATCGGTTTCAATTTTCCCTTCTCCAATCTTCAAGATGTTAGTTAAAAATTCGTCGGATTCATGGGCATTGTGGAGGTGAACTCTCATATTTGTCGTGAGTTCTCATGGGTGAGAATGGCACACAACTGCTCCAGCAGAGAGTGGCCGAACGAGCCCGCGACCACAAAGCAAAGTGAGAGGCAGCATTGGAAATTAAGTTTCGCAAGCTACCTCGTCCAAATTCATCCAAAGATGACAAAAAGGTGCACAACCTGTCATTCAAAAAGCCGACGGAAGAACAAATACAGGTGTTAAGGCATGAAGCCTCATTCAACACAGCTGATGTCAAACCTGCCAACATGGTTGCTGCTGTAGAATCAATTCTCAACCAAACAGAAGCAACTGACGAAACGAAAAACCTCATACGCCATCAGGTGTCGTCCTTCCTCATAGCATATCAACCACGTGACACTCTCTCCAAGGTCGAACGTAAGGCACTTAAAGAACTCAGAGCCGACAATGACCTCGTTATCGTGCCGGCGGACAAGGGGCGGTCCACTGTCATATTGGACGGGACAGACTACATTCGCAAGGCTCAAACTTTGTTAGACGATCGTCAGTCCTACGTAACATGCAAATCCAACCCCATGAAAAGGCTGACACGCGAGATCAACAAAACGCTGTTGGCATACCGTCAATCGACCGACGCATGGCGAGAGCGCAAGAAACGGCTCTAGCCCGCTTCTATGGTCCCGAGGGAATCTGAAACGTCAGGAAAATAAAATCTTTGTTCCAGTGATCGCATCTTCTTCTTCTGAATGTCTTTACCATTGACCATAGCGGGGAATATTTCAGGCAGAATTTTACCTGGTCACCTCTGGTACCCCTTTGAATCACGGGTAGTGTCTGGCGGAAATAACCAGATAAAACCATTGTGATGCCACCAAACGGTATGTTCTTTTCTGTGACATCCAACAACGTTCTATATAGCGCTTCCAGTGCAATTATATTGGCCATGGTACACTCATCCCAAATTACAGCTGAGCACCGTTTCAACAATTCAGATGAGCCACTACATCTGCTTATGTGGCATGTTGCGGTACCATCGTCAGGTAAACTCAGGGCGTGAAGGCGTGGCAGACAGCCACAATATTGTGGAGGGGGAGGGTGGTGTTCCAAGGAGCCGCGACTGCCTAAACGTAAGTATGGGGGGCAAGCAGTAGCAGGCCAAGTGATTTATGGTCAGTGACTGTGAAACAGCTGTACAGGCAGCCGTTTTAGCCCTTGCTGCATTGACGGCGGGGGGAGGCGGTAGGTTGGCTTTTCAAGCAGCAAGGACAAGTGTGTGGGTCCAAGCGGAAGGGGGTCAAGTGATTTACAGTCAGCGAGCCTGAAACAGCTGCCTATCAACAATTCTAACGGGCAGACACCTAGGCAGACGAAATTCTCCAGTCCTCGAGATCTTAGCGACCTGGCCCTTTTTTCTGCACGGCTGTCGCTCTCCTCCAACCCCCCTTTTCCAAACCCTGCAGGCCTACTCACATCCGCCTGTCACGTCGGGTGTCACTCGCAGGGGCAGCAGTGTGAATGTCCGGTTGCCCGTCTGCGTCGTCGCAGCCAACACAGCGGCCGGAAGCGGTGCTGGCGGGCGAATGACGGGTCGGGGCGACAGCGAGCTGATCGATGAATGGACAGGCCTGTCCGCATTCAGGCCTGCACGCGTGAACAGCGATTCGTGTGCGGCGCCTGCCACCAATAAGGAGATGATCGATGAACGGACAGGCCTGCCCGCAATCAGGCCGGTGCGCGTGAACAGTGATTAGTGTGCGGTGCCTGCCACCAATGATAACGGAGACGCACACAGAGACAGTCATCACTTTTATTAGGTATACATATACGTAAAATTACTGCAAATATAAACTGAAATATTTTCTTTACTAGCAAAAATATTACAAAAAAGCAATAAAATTGCCTTCTGGTTCTCTCAACAGCATTCACGAAATTTAAGATAAACGAGTAACGCATATACCTAAACCATTATCCCTGGATTCCCTCGTCGCCAACCCGTCCAATCCGGGGATTTGGCTGGCAGGTTAACTGCCCAAACTACCGAAACCCAGTGTCGTGCAAACAGTACGGCCGCAGTAGAAGTCTGATATTGTTACTCCTAAGATAAGTAAAAAAACTGTATAATAGAGTACCTCTTTAAAACGCCACTTAATGAGATATTCAGATGACAAATATCTGTGCATGTTACATTTTTACAAGGTAATGTCAAAATTAAAATGGAGATTTTGAAGTTTTTTTAATTTACCTGTAGTTGAATGTTACAATTTGGCTGAAAATAAAAGAATTATTTTTCTCGTTACATTGGAGTATTTTCTACCATAGTGGATTACTTCCAGGCTCTGTTCCAAGCTTGCGAATGCAAAACGAGTGGTCATATACATACGAGGATTTTCCTAGAATTTTCATCCTTTGGTTCGTTCCGCTTCAAAATAATGCAGAAGCGGAAATTAAAGTGTACAAAAACTATATTTTTAATTGATTTAGATTTAATAAGATTTGGTTTTGCCTTCATCTTCGCGGTGTTGGCTAAGTTCCAAACAGTCAATGCGATTAAACAAAATGAGGACAGAACTTCTTTTTACCGCATTTTGAGGCAAAAACTCCCCGCAATAGTACAAATATTTTTAAAGCAAAAATGATCCTTGATTATAAAAATAAATATGATTCCCTAAACTTGGCTTCAGTTTCATTTGAGCCACATGGAAATAGACTCTCTGCTTCTGGAAAGGGTGTGGCGGAGTGCCATAATTCTCTTCCCCCCTCGTTCTTCAAGGCTCACTGCCCCGTAGTCGTGTCATCACAAACAACTGTTTCTCACTGGCGCCTCCCTTCCTCCAGGCTTGACCTCGCAGCTGCTTCTGGCTCACTGATAACAGCTGCGCCACCGTCCCCTATCCTTCGGCGTTCCTGCAGTCCGGACAGTTGACCTCAGCTTAATAAGTGCACCTTCTTAAGAGAAACTTAAGGCGGCACTTCTGGCCACGAGTAATTGCAACGCGGCACTCACAGACCACTTGAACTTGCTTCAAATTCCTACTAAAGCAGCCATCGTCACCCCACACCACAGGCAGTCCACACTCTCAGGCCTGACTGGACGCAGTCAGGACCAGCCCTGGCTTCGCCAGTGGCCACAGCCACATGAGACTGCAACTAGGAGTTCTGTATGCAATAAAATTCTCATTCTGGTGACTTTTGCCTTCTACCTTCAACCAGGGATTCGACCTGGTGATTGTAGTGATCTAGGCACAACCACTACTTAGACCCCTACAACTACAAGGGTATGTTTTAAACTTTTCTGACTTATTTTAGGGTCCTCTGTGGTACTTAATATCGTAGGACATTTCTTCGATATCAGGCTACTCCCATCTAGCCAAAGTTAATGTCTGTTCCCGTCATTTAACCGCACTAAAAGGCGGTCCTTCCTACTATAAGGCTTTCTCAGAATTACATTTCCTGATTGTATCAAAACAACGTGACCAAATGTATGCTAACCTACCAAGGCAAATGTCGTCACGACCTTTGCACGAATTAGGCGAACCGCAGACGGCTCTTCTGAAATCTGAGGTCACTAACGTCGGACGCGGCCACGAAGGTCTATTCAGCCGTCCAATTCCTTCAGTGTCTCAAGAGAGTGCAACTCACGGAAGACGAGGTCATGACGCCATTCGACGTAAACTCCCTCTTTTCTCCGATCCGACAAGGCCTGGCAATCGATACGGTCAGCGAACTGCCCGAGAACCAGCACGACGAGACAGGCAAGATGATGAAACAGAGACATCTTATGCAACTCCTAAAATTCTACCTGAAGATATACCTCACCTTCGAGGAGACAAAGTACGAGCAGATCAAGGGAACTCCAATGAGATCTGCTTCATCGCAGAGACAGTTCTCCAAAAACGAGAGGCTCTCCTGTTCGCAAGCTATAGGCCATAATTTTTAACTCGATATTTTGACGATACCTCCATCATAATTTGGGAATTCCATGCTATCCTGCATTCTGTTTTCCTTGTCATCCAGTTTACGATGAAGGTCGACAACAATAGCCAACTGCCGTTCCTAGATACTTTCCTCCATCGAAGATCCAAAGGCAACCTCAAAACAATAGCCATAAATAGGGGCCAAATCCCACACTACCATAGTAATTACCCACCTTGCCACAAGCGCAGTTGTGAGCGACCGCTATACAAATAGGCAGAAACCCACAGCAGCTAGCCGCAAGACCAGAATTTACAGTCGCGATACATCAAGCGCCTCTTCATAGTTAAAGGGTACGGCGGGCAATCCCGTCCAAACCAAAGTCTTGCGGCCGACCAACCAAAATTATGGCTGACACTGCCATACATCGACGGCGTTTCTCTGGTCTGTTAAAAACACTGGAGACCACCATCGCCCACCGACCAGAGTCAATAATATGAAAACTGGTGATGGGAGTTAAGACACTCCTACTACGAGGTGAAACCGCAAACATAATCTACTGGGTCAAATCTAATTTCTGCGCGATGGACTACATCGGAGAGACTGGGAGACGATTTCAGATCTCAGTTGCGGAGTAGATGAGGGCAGAACTAAATATGATCCGCTATCGTTGGTGGCTGAAAACGGCGCAGACTCCGATCACACATTCGCCTTCCAGAATGACGAAATTCTAAATCGAAGAAATGACCACGTAGTCAGGAAACAATCGATGTTTGGCACATAAGGCACATTTCATTACCCTTTGTGTGGCACTTCCCACAGCCTATCAAGTTCTCCGAACGCAGCTCAGTGAACAAAGAAATAAATGGGAGCATAGGATTAACATGAATCCGAACACGTGGGAGTTGATGGCGGACAGACATGTAGCCGCACCACAACCCAGACCCAACGAACAGTTATCAATTCAGCCAACTTATTCACTAATCCTGTAAGTGTGGAAGTAGGCGGACGTGCGAGCGCAAGAAAGATGACCGGCCTGGAACGACAGCTAAGAGGGTTCTGGAGATAGCTGCACGCGTGCGAACACCAGCCCTGTCGAGAGGCCTCTAGACTGCGGTTAATCCGTCAGCTTCCTCACCCGCGTCAAGTGGCACGATAATCGAGGATCCCTTCGCCCTTCACGTTCTCTTGGTAAAGCCTATTAACTATGAAGGACTATTCCGGTATCCCTTGTCTTTGTCGCTAATGAATACCTGTCTATAATATGCTCACCACTGAGCAGCTACTGGTTGGGCTCGAGAGCGATGTCTAGGGCACAACGGAGCGGTTGAGTTCCGTAACCGATCGATGAGCGCCTATCTACCATTGTTCATATTCCCAATGGAAATCGGCAAAGCAACGAGCCCGCAGCGCAGTAGTTGCGGCGTTGGTTTGTAACCAACAAGAACGCGGGTTAGAGCCTCGGGGGTCGCGACCCGGGAATTGGATATGGCTAGCTGATGACGGCTAATAAGCAAGAAATGTCCATTCTGGTCTCCCTTTTCTTTGTCGGATCCATTTCATATATATATATA
>JAYGXS010000001.1:22085644-22097739 GCA_036362985.1 Ligula intestinalis | reverse complement strand
CAAGAATGTCCGAACACCGATCCAATAGGCTTCCAAAATAAACAAATTTCACGTTGAAAAAGTACCGGCAAAAGGACAAGGAAGACTGGAGTGGCCAGCTCTGACTTATCAGCCGCCCGCAGCCAGCCATACCTGATGGACACCGACAGGACAATGGACGCTTAGGTAATGACAGGGCATTTTAGTTGACCCTCAATTCCAAAATAATCCAACTTCAATTGCCAAGTTATCCAAACATGGAATCTGATATGACCGGCTGATGAGGGATTAGGAGAGTAAAATAATATCCTAGTCTCTATTCTTCTCTGTTCAATTTTTTCAATATTCACTAATGTACAGAGGTCATTTGAAAAATAGATACATTATCCTTGGTTCCTTGGAGGAGGAGAGAGGGCAGTTTTCGTGCCGTCGCAAGGCTCTGCAGCAAAAAAGACGCGAAAAATATCTGCCACGTGTGTTAACAGGAGAGAAGATTTAATTTTGTCTTGCAAAATTTTTTACCAAACCTCCAGGTTGCATCTTTCTCAATTTTTAGAGAAAAAAATTCAACTTAAACTGAAAGTTGGAAGTATGGCAACAGTTTGCTTTATGAATGTACGTGCTTCGCCGATCTGGTAGATCAACAATTAAGTTCCGCTTTGCCCAGCAGCTCGCAATGCAAACTCTCCAGACCGACACGTAGTGACTAAGATGATATGATGAAGTGGATCCGACAAAGCAAAGGGAGACCGGAACGCCCATTTCTGGCTTATTAGTCATCATGAGCCAGTCATACCAAATCTCGAGGGTTGGCATCCCGAGATTTGAACCCCAGACCTTTTGTCATTCCGTTCAATACGCTACCTCTAGTCTACGGGTTCCCTGCTTTGTCGGTTGTGATCAGGAATATGATGAGTGTATGTGTTTCGCTGATCTAGTAGAGTTTGCATTATTATCAGAAATGTTCCACGGCAATTTACGTATGTTTTGAAGCAAACATGTTCAAAATGCCTCAGCCATATTTTCTTGTGAAACGGTTGAAAACATGCTCAGTTTCAATGTTCTTATACGGTAAGAAAGAGCTGATGTTCGTACTATGAACAAAAACCATTATGCTACTAGATAAGACTGTAATAGATTAGTTGATACGGCATATGGCTGCAAATGTAGCAACCGCACTGAGTCATTGTTTTGCCGAAGATAAACCCGATATGACCCGACAACTATCACAAGAAAAGAGAGAAAACAAACTTGCATCCCAATTTATGGGAACCATTACTCATCTCCTGAATAATCTTTTACCTGGGTTCTGAAACTAGAAAATCAACTGTGGCTGACTACTCCCGACGGATACATGCCTAATTTTAATAAATCTGTCAAACATATTGTTTTGAGAGTACACATTTGGGAATGACATTGCTCATATCGAATCACTTAAAATCCATTCGTAACAGACCTAGCCATCTTCGACAGATTGCCAAGCTGTTGTCCAAGTGTTACTCTGAGACGATGACTTTGGGAAGGCGAGGATAAACAAAAATGCACACTGGAAAATTTGAGCGTAGTAAGTCCCACTTATGACGTATAAAAGAGTGTGATATTGCTGTCTGTTCGTATAAATTTCCGAGTTTTCTTTAATAAATAACTTTCGAGTGCATTAAAAAGATGTAAGAATCTCCATAGAAAGCATCTTCCTAGAGTTTGCCGAGAACAGTCCTCCTTTGTTATTTAGAGGCCCATTTTTTGACCAGGTGTTATTTCCGCTAGGCGGCAGTTACACTGCACAATTTCCCATTTGCCAGCCAATCAGAAGCCAGCCAGAGCTTCAATATCGCGTGTGTCAATTATCCTGCAAATCGATACCAACTGTGGTGAGACAGTCGCGTCCCCACAAGTCGCTAGCAAGATGGGTGAAAAAGGCCAACACGTGGAAGAGTGGATTCGTCGTAATCCTCATGGCCTGCAACCACTCAGCACCTTTCCGGAAGACTATCCACCAATGGGACGCCTTAACTACAACGTGCCACCCATAAAACTAACCTTGGAAGACTCCCCCACCGCCCTCATTCCCGAGCCCTTCTGGCACGGATACACTGGCGCAAGGACACACTTTGTGCAACAGCCAATGCCATCAAATGCCCAATTCCTTCTGACAGGAGGCTACGCTCCACGGCGGGGTGGAATGAGTGCCGTTGTTACCGAATCACCCAAACCAGTCCACGACCTACCGCCCAGTGTGCCTTGCAGCACGGTGACGGTGGCTGCGATGGCTGGAAAGGACTCAATGACCACGGTAATACGTCCACAGACACACCCTATTCAGGTGGATGTCTCTGATTCCCGTCTGTGGCGCTTCGATGGTCGTGATCACACTTTCAAGACAGTCTAATTTGACCAGATTCCAACTGTTGGACTTCGGTTTTTCCAGTCCGGCTTGGCCTGCAGTTCTTGGTTCAATTAATGTGAGGCATCACATTAAAGGAGCTTACTTTCATTAGAGTGTATTTTTCCAATTTTTTTACACACACGTGGAGGGCTGGCGAATAAACATGGGATCCGCGGTTTGTATGTGCACAGTGGGGAGAAGGTACCGACTGACCGAACTCTACATGCAATTCAATTAATGTTAGTGTGTTCGTGAATGTCTACACTCCAGCTTTCCAGTTGACAGGACATCCAATATAAAGGCAGCTGTTTAGAGACAGATGGAAATTCCAAAGGACGTAACGTAGGTTTGTGGCAGATTTCTGTTGCAGGTAACACCTGAGCATTTTCTGATGAGCAGGGAACGCATAACAATCGTCCGTCAACGAAGTAAGTTTTGGCTAATAGTACGTAATGGGGTGGGCAATTTTTTTAACTAACAGTAGTTTGGTTGATTCACTTACTCCTCCTATAATTGAATCCTTAAGATAGCGCCTTAACGCCCTAAGCTTGACAATTTTGGCGTGACGAGACAAGCTATTAGATGCCACGGAATTTGTTACTCATTTCGCACCCTACGTGACCATACGAGAAGAGTTCATAACCCAATGGAACACGTTGAGCAGTAGTAAACAATAAAATCGTTAAATTACTTTCAGCCGATAGCAAGGATTTAATGGGAATGGATATTATTATGTTAGATATCACCCAAATACAATATGAGAAGGTGAAGCCAGGTGCACTGATAATTTTATTTGGAAAACGACCGTGAGAAGTAAGCAGTTCGACTACATGATCGGTTCCCATCCGCAGCGGAACATTTCGGAATCCCCGCTTGGCCTTCGTACGCAGGATTTTCACCGTTGCTATTTAGCTGCAGGCGACCGAGTTGAAGTGACCCTACCGCAGGGAGGGTTAAGTGATTTAAACCCTAGTAACTGCGATCTTCAGACCATGGTTCCGTAGGAGAGAAGAAGTCAGTGGAGACCAGAATAGTAGGAATAGTGTATTGTGTATACAGCGGAAATGAGAATAAGCAGGAAGAAGTTTGACTTCGGAGCGCACAACCAGCCAGGAGAATAGCCGGGTCCAAAGTGATGTCTGGCGGTCGCCACGGTCTCGATGTCTGTCCAAACGGATTGAGGTCACGCCACTGTTGAATGGGGCCACAACGGGGAGACAAGGTGCGTGTATTCGCTAGCAGTGAAGGTCGCACGTCAGTTTGCGCCTTGCTAGAGGCACATGAAAAACTGCCTTCGCGCGAGATCCCCATGCTCTGAGTGACCTCCTTGTCACGATTTAGGAGGGCGTCGAGCAGCAGCGACCACTACAACCCTATTCCACGCGCAAGGCTTACCTTTCGCGGCTGCTAGCACGTGCGCACGCACAAATGTCTGTTTACCCCAATTCAGTCTGAACAGTAATCTCCCTGTGGCTGACTTACACATGATCGCGCTCTAGACGCTGTGATGATTACCGCGCTCATGCACTTCGGATGCCGCCCCTCTCGGATGCACACGCACGCTCGTCCCACGGTCAACCTATTTTACGGTACCCCTTTACAGAATACACTATTTCTTCCACCTGGTGTCCCACTTCTGCTATTCGCATACGGTGCCGAGCCTGAAGATCGGAGCGGCAAGGGACTTCTCTTTTAACTCAAGCCATAGCGATAGAAACGCGTCGGTGAAACGCTAAATAGGTTGGCGTCAATTCTGTGTTCGACACTCCTAACAGATTACGTTTGCTATGTGGACGCAACAGTAACTATTTACCTGTGACTTATTCATGGTGAGGCAGACTTTCGCCGCATCTAATGCACTCGTTCCTCCCTTATCCGTTGTACTCTGAGGGCAAGATAATGTCCAAATGACCAGAGGTAAGAGAACACACAATATTCGACAAAACTAAACGGACTGTCACAGGTAGCCGTGTCGACAAGTAGAAGGATCCCGCAAGCCGCAAGTCAAGCAAGACGGTGTTGGTGAACAGAAATTTACTGCCGGAAAAGAGACGGTACAAAGTTTGTCAGCTACTAGCAGTGCTTGCACACCAGATAGGTCCGCGAAGTTGTGTTCATTGCTGTCAAGCCTTGACTCTGGAATGTCCTTAATGGGCCATCTAGCCAACCAGATAGAACGGCGCGCATCGATTGGCTGGAACTAACGTGCGCCTTGAGCAGCGAGCAGACGGGGGGAGCATAGGACAGGCAGGACATCGCGAACCTCTCGCAGCGGTTGACGAAGAAAGTTCGGCGAGGGGGTTGTTATGTGCTAGTAGACGGTGAACGTACGAGGTTTGGCGAACGAAAGCAGTCTGAGTCAGCGCAGCAGGCCCCGACAGGCCCGCCTACACGTGCCACATATGACCAGTCCCTCACAGGATACAGCAAGCTTACCGGAAGACGACTGGGAGCTCACATCAATACAAATATTAAAATGGCCATATTAAGGAGACCTGATTGCAGCCTGCCTCTCAGTCTCGAAAAAGGCCAAGTTAGTACATCATTCGGACAAATTCCAAGCCATGACTCTAAGCGCGTCAAATTTGTTGTAGGTAGGAATGCATGAGTGTGCTGTGAGGAGGGATTTATCAGTGCCGGCCGCACGCTCACTCTTCCTTGCATTGGTCAAGTGTCTGAGTCTGTCAGCCAACTGGTGATGTAATTGGGCTCACTGGATGACGCGGCGTCAGGCCTGCACCTAGACTTGCTAGCAGACCCCTCCCATAAAGGATAGTAGTGATGAGTTCGAACAGGCTCTTCAAAGCCTCGTTAACGCATCTCCTGAGTCAATCTGACTTCTGTTTTCGCTCGACGCATTTGCAGCGCAACATCTTGTGTAGAGCATCCAAAAATCTCACCCCCTTGGTCCCAGTGGACGTCAGAAACTAATTTTATCTACTTTGTTTTACAGATTCTTCCGTGGTATATCAACTTCGCTACTCTAGGCTAGCAAAACATTGGTGTTTTTTTTAAAATAAATAACCCATGGTTGTTACCAGAGCTTTTACTTTGTGGTAGTGCATCCCATGGAACAGTGAAGGTGTATTTTCGGGCTTGCCACGGCTACATGGCCAAAATGACAATCTTATGCAAATACTGGCATTTGCCCTAGCGTACCGCCTACCATCATACTAATGATTTAGTTATTGTGCATGTGTTAACTATGCTGATTCGCTAATAAGTCAGTAGTTTGAGCACGTTGGTCTAGCAGTGCTCGGCACCAGCAAAATACAGTCAATCGACTTTGCCTCTTTGACTTCTGATCTGTGAAGTGGCTATCGCAATGGCTAGAGATCAATGTCTTATCCCACACCTCCCCCTTTTAATCGGTCACGGAAGGAAAGCTCACACATCATAGGCCGCCTTCGAGAATACAAGTTACATGAGTCACGTGAGAGGGGGAGCGGGTAGCTTGCTCTACGAATATGCTCCAAAACGGATAGATCGAGTTATACATGTCATCCTTCTCAAACACTGCGGTCGAAAATCATTACTTTTTCTATAGGTCTCTGTTGTTTAGTCACCAACTTAATGATCAATAATATTATGGTAATTAAACGTTGAAGTTGTAGATGTTCCGTATGAGGCGAAGCAAATTTCAAGATCACGGGGTTGCAGACGTGGGCGGGCCACAAAAGACCACTCAATTTGTGTTCTTACACTGTCATCAAAGTGGTTAGACGAATAGGATATTTTACTTAGATTTACAAAAGATAGGTGACAGCTTCATGCAAATAAAATATGTAGGAACAACGGTTTCGGGGGCTTAGTACCGGAATTCGAGATCTCAGTCTAATGATCACAGGCTATGGCAATGAACTATCTGATCAATGGGAAACTGGTTTAATCCTACACTACGGCCATAGTCGTGCATAGCCCGCATAAGAGTACTGTTTGGCTTTGTCAGCTACTGCGTCCGACCCCGTCTCCGATCTTTTTGATTATATCTTGATCCCGGACTTGGGTGAGAAAGTAGGAGAGTTTGACAGATGCTTCAAAAGTCTAATATCACTATAAACTAATTCACTTACAAGCCATCACCCCTAAGCTCAGCCTGCCATGGGACACAGTGTGAACATAGCAAGAATCGACATTCCCAGCAGAGAGACAGAGATGCAGGAAGACCAGAGGTGGGCTCTGTGGGAAAAAAAGCTAGACGCGTGCCACATTAAGCCTAACCCACGCACGATGGACCGCAGTTTCACATAAATAGAAGGGAGTGAAAGGGCCGTATGAGCCACAGTTAGAGGGAAAGACTGCAGCCTGACAATCAGTGCACCAGCCAGTAACTCAGTATACTTACTAGGACTGAGTTATCCTGTTAGTTAGCAGCTCTCCAAGACAATATTTTAGCACATCGTCGTAGTTTCCGAGCGCGTCAGATTTGCCATATCGGGCATTACGTCAAAATGCCAGGGGCACAGAGTCCCTAGAGTCGGCCTCGTTGTCTCTCGCTGACCTCTCTGATGCACCGGAGAGTGAGGTATTTCAACTGCCTAAGGAGCTAGTGTATGCTTGTTAGTCGTCATAGGAAGATCGGTTTATTACTGCGTACGGTGACACGGTAAGTAGCTTCGAGTTGCGTGATAGGTAGACCGTGCCTCCTCATGTTTTCAGACTTTAACTATCGGTTGAGAAAGCCCTAACCTGCTGCACCTCACTTCAAAAAAAAACGACAGACAAAATGTTTCTAGGATTTCGTATCCCTCAGTTATGAATGGCTTGAAAACAACCTTGGTCCTAAGAGAGGAACTGCCTTCGTACCCTGCGATTGGGCATGAATTTTTAATGAAAACAATATAAAATTGTTACTTTCGACAAGCAGTGCACCAGATGACGCGATAACATAAACCAATACACATTACTACCAACATCTAAGGAAACCTTTCATGTCCGAATCACTTAGATAATACTAAGTTTGTTTGCATAAGGTATAAATGGGTCCAGATTTTAAAACTTTATAAAATGCACAAGAATACGCAAAACTAAAGAAAACTCATAGCTAATATTACGCCTTGCGTCAAACACCAAGTTACAGACTATAATAGTTACTAATCGTTTACTTCTTTCAGGTGTCCGCATTGCGCGGTATGGTCATTCGTGAAATCTGCAGGGTAGTGCAACTCAGCAGGATGATCTAGTTTTTGCTAGTTCAAGACGGACCAGTCAGAGAACTTCATTAATATAAATAATGAAAATGAGGAACTTCCAGAGAGAGGTGTCTGAAAATTCACAATCCCACCTTTAAGAAGTCACGGGAAATCGATTTGGTTTGTCAATATTAAAGAGCCGAACACTGATAACTAATACACAGAGAACCCGAAAAAACCTTAGAGGCACCTATTAGTGCACTTAGAGCAGTCCAAAGTGATTGAAAAAGGAGTGACAAACACCATCGAACGGGCAAAACGCGAAAATGGACGTGCTAGACTTGGTTCCGTATCGTATGGCTGATAATTATTATCGGTAGGACTGTTGCGCAAAACGCAGGTGGCCATACATGAAGCAATAGCGGGCGCAATCATCATATATATTAGTAGCATGGCAAACTGCACGCAAAATCTCATATGATTTCTACGTCCTTTATGGGCCATCGAGGGCTTATATGGTCATATCCCCCAATCACGAGGTGGGGTTCCACTCATCCTGTATCCTCACGAACCTACAACACCTTAAGCACCCAAGCACTTGCCCTCTGCAAATGAGTCTTCAGCCCTTGTGAGTTGAAAGCATACTGATATAAATATTTACGAAGTCGAACCAGCTTGGCAACAATGAATTACGGAAAATGCTGGCTTGCTAACACATCTTCCGGCTAAATGAGCAAAAGGATGCTCTTGGAGCGACCAGCAACCTAAAGTTTGCCACAGGAATGTGAAACGACAATCTCCGGAAATGTTGATACAACGGCCATGGATGCGTAAGTGATTACCTGGCGGCAAATAACGCAACTACGCCAAAAGTCGAGTCTTTCGTCAAACCTTTTGTCATTTTTTGTATGCGCAGCAAGCTGGTTTAGGAAGCCCTTCACGACTATGTCACAGTTTAAAAAGGCCTGTGGGACGTCTCTGGTGGGCTGTTTACTAAAAGACGTTACTTCGTAAGCATGCTCCGGTATAATGGCTGCTGGAGCTTCACCAGTGCCAAACGATCCCTCCGACCTCACGTTCTATCATGTTAGAGTCCACAGGCTAATGCCAGCACAGTACTGATAGAGAATATGATAAATGATATCCTTAATGAGACGTTAACCAAAAAATATGATCGCATGAAGTACTATATAAAAATATGGATTCACGCATATGTACACATATAAAAAATAAGTGTTTATTCAGTTAAGCCAGTTGAACCAAGCAAAGACTGACTCTGTGAAGGAACTTCAGCACTTGTTTCCGCTACCTTCTGACGCAGTATAGCTAGCTGATCAAGAGAATTTGCGAGTATGTTACGCACATTGGCCAGTTCTAGGCAGGTAAGTTGACTGACTCGGGCAGTAGCAGCTCCACTGCTAATGAACTGATTTACTGAGGAGACAAATTTGCCAACGCGTGCATCCCACAGATCCTTGATGAGTGTTCGCACTGCCTCCTGACTAGACGGAAAAAAAGACGAAGACTAGAGCATGTAAAAAATTAAAATGAACAAAAATAAACTTCAGAAATAAAACGAACTCGGGCAGGTCATCAGGAGCATGTTGAAGCAGCAAAGTGGCCACTTCGGTATAATGGGGATGTGGTGGTTTGGTGCATCCTGACTCAGACTCTTCGGCCTCCTTAAATTCGGTCAGACTGGTTACACACAACCAACTGGGTGGGAGGATCCGGCATTTCTGCTGTCGCCGGAGATGAATGGCGAGCCAGAGAGGAACTTTGCATGGAATGTTTGGGTGGAATGGACCAACCTAGGATTCGGAATGATAGAAAAGAGTGCATAAGAAATGGAAACAAAAAAGAACAGTTTTTCGGCTGTCAGGTGAAATGGCGCAAGGAAAATTAAAAGCGTTGAGCCAAAATCGGCAAAAAATACGTATGGCTGTGAGGAACACACAAATTAAAGTACAGGGGCTACCAAGCGGAACATAACCTCTGAAAACTAAATCCCAAAGTGGGTTTACAGCGGAATAGACATGAGTACGATATATACACGGCTCCCGACGGAGAGGGACGGCGCCCATCAAGTTACAGAACAGAACTTCGATAAACAAGGTCTGGAATTTAGTTAATAAACCAGTGAATGAGGAATAACGACTACTATCAAAAGGTTAGGAATTTCATAGCAAGGTATGAGGTGGATAATTGAACCCTATTCGCAGAAGATAACAAGTTGAAATGAGTCCCTCATCATTGCCAGTAATGAAGAAGATAAAGTAATTTACTTTAGAAGCGAAATATAATGGCTATCCAAGCATATGACGTGATTACAGGTCGCATTTTGGCGCTAGCCATCACAAATAAGGCGACTGTTACAGGAGGAGACGAAAACTGCATGAGAACACGTGCACTTAAGCAACTCACGAAATGTTCCATCAAATCAATAGCCTCCATTTTGAACCTGGGAATAATTTGTATCAACTCATTTTCCGCGAGGAATTCCAACTCATTTGGATTCATTAGCACTCAGGTGTAGATGGGCGAGATAATGTTGATATTAACTTGTACCCTTCGGCGATAAATGCATAAAGCGCTCAAGTGGTTTTTCAATTGTAATGTTCCGGGCGAACGGAAGACCTGTGAAGATGTGTTATTCCTTTAATGCTTGATCTCCTAGAAAGTTCACGGCACACTCAAGGAAGCAGAACAGGTGAGTCAGACGAAGGCTTTATTCAGAAATAGTAGAAACATGACCACGATAAACTGCCCCGTTAGCGAGGTAGAATATACGGATCAACGTCGATGTCATTGATAAGGGGGCAGACCAAAAGGATAAAAGCGACAATGAAAATACTGTCATGGAGGTTTTTAAAACGTATATCTTAATGGCGGATATGACAAAGCCTACCCTTCTGAAAAGCCACTGTTCTCAGCGGTTGGAAGAGGGGATTTCGATAGTGTTGCCAATGTGGAGTTCTTCGTTAGGGATTAACAGTGGTGAGTCGAGGGTTTCGGGAGGACGGCCCGCCTTTCAGTCTGCTTAAGTAGACCTGAAGTGTATTGTGGTTGTTCGCCTCGCGTATCCTGTATATGCTGCCGGGTAAATACTGGACCACGGAGGACGCATTCAATCAAGGATATTGAAATTTACTAAGTTGCTCTAGTGGGGTGTCGGTCTTGTAAAGCCACACCATATTGCCTGTTAGAAACGGTGATCCATGTTGCCAACGTTCGTACAAACGAGCCTGTGGTTGTCGGGTCTGTTGTAGATTTGCACGAGCCAGACGTTTACATAAGATGGTGGGGTGGGAAACCCGGGCTTTGATAAGCGTTCAAAGGTGGCTTAATTTGATAAGAATAACAATTCCCCAGATATAATTGTTGGCAGAATTTACGAAGGTGCCTAATAAGGACAAAACATGCATGTTCGTCCTAGCATTCTGTTCGTTTTATTGAGGGTGGTATACTGTAGTCCTCATTTTTGGATGCCGAGTTTACATCAGAGTTCTTGCACTAAGAGACATTCAAAGTTGGAACCCTGGTGGCAACAGAAGATAACTAGTACTCCAAAGCGAGCAATCCATGTACACCTGAGTGTTAGCAACCGTAGCCGTTGTCTGATCTAGCAGGGATCTCTTCCGATCCATCTAGTAAGGAAGTCAACCATCACGAGAAAGTATCGGTTACCCTCAAGTGAGTGTGGAAAGTGACCAGAGA
Source organism: Ligula intestinalis (assembly GCA_036362985.1). Classification (NCBI taxonomy): domain Eukaryota; kingdom Metazoa; phylum Platyhelminthes; class Cestoda; order Diphyllobothriidea; family Diphyllobothriidae; genus Ligula; species Ligula intestinalis. The sequence goes on along the minus strand of JAYGXS010000001.1, from coordinate 22,086,525 downwards.
TGTAAATTCCGCGACGTTGATGCGACAGTCAGTGATAATTGGCTGTAGTGAGGCTATATGGTTGTTAGAGGGTGTTTAGATCGTGCGCACGCCTTGCATTCCTGGCATACCATGCCAATATCCCGTCGAAGATTAGGCGACCGGAGTCTATGCCTCGCTCACATGGCCTCTCCTCGAAAAACTCAGTTAATGGTGCAATTCACCTAAGACGATGTGTGAGTGAAGTGAGAGGACGAGAAGAATTGAGGATTGAAGTAGAAATAAAGTACTTGACCCATCATTAATAAGTCTTGCCAGAATGCCTGAAGGGCTTTTGCTTCACGACTTTCCCAAGACATCTGACTACACTCCCATATCTGACCGTCGGGCCCTATACTACCTTTCGTTACCATAAAGGTCCGTTTTCACATGGACAGAACAGGCTATTGGACGGACCAACACTGTTCAGCAACGAATAAACACCGCCGCTCCGCAACACCTCTCACACCGAAGGATGGCTTTTCACTTCAGAGAATAACTGGATAATTTGATAGATAACATGCTCCAACAAGGCATCATAAAATCATCTACTTCCCATGGGTAGCTCTGGTAACGCTGGTCAAAAAGAAAGCAAATTATCTTCGGCTTTGTGTCGATTACAGGCGATCGAATGCAGTCACCGTCAGACTCCTTTCCCCTTCACCGTATGGATGACATCCTGGCATTTATGGCAGGGAAAAAATCTTAAAACTCTGACTATCCTCAAGCTACTGTAAAATCAAAGTACATCAAGTGGATCGCACCAAAACCGCCTGTGCATTACCCTCGGGTCTACTCGACTTCACTACGTTACCTATGGGTTCGGCTACCATGACGCCGACACGCCAACACGTAGTGCAGAA
>JAYGXS010000001.1:22028599-22075644 GCA_036362985.1 Ligula intestinalis | reverse complement strand
ATCATCTCCAAAGCCTATTATCCGCACGAAAAGTATGTGGCAATGAAGCACAAACCCCATACCAAATTCCTTGATTTAGTCAAGCCCCAAAACACAATTAACCACGATGGACTGCAGAGAACCAGGCTAAGATTTCGATCTCCACAGCGATTCAAACAAATATTAGGATAGCTTCACTGTAGAATATTGGCAATTATCATACAAACCCGCGCGGTAAATCTGGCTGCGATCTTGCTTTCCCCCTATAGAGTATTATACTCTACGCTATTCCGATAGAGGCATATCGTTAAGAAATTTAGATGATAAATATCGAATAAAAAAACAGACGGGAGACTGCTCAACTTCGTCTCATGCAATAATTATTAAGAGTATATCCGATCAGTAAGTTCATCTTCTGTCCGTAGATTACAGTGCTTTAAACGCTACACTGTAGGAAAAAGTGCAGTGAAGTACGAACCCATTTTTCGCTGGCCGCACGAACTATGGCCTGGTCGTAAGCAAGACGTGTATGTTGTGGTGCCGTGTGTACATGTAATCGTAGGGGAGGCTTCCAAATCTTCGCTGTAGAGCAGAAGTCGGGAACGTATGACCCGCCAGGCAGGTTTTGTCCTTTTGATGATTGCATCTGGCTCTCTCAGATAAAATTGGAATCAGAAACTTCAGATTTTGTGACACAATTCAATCTTAAAAAATATTTTTGGATCTCACTGAAATAACTTTCCAAAAAATTTGCTTTCTTGGCTCTCTGAGTCAAAAGGGTTCCCAGATTCCTGTTGTAGAGGCACCTTACAGACATCACTTGAACACCTCTAAATCAACACGGAAGACTTATGGGAAATTTTTCAAGTTCGACACGCAAGGTGCACTGTCCTAGAAATTTGAGCAGCAATCTTTGAAGACTTTAATGATACCAGCTTATGGTGTGAGCAACAAAACCTCGACATCGCGTCCGTATTGCTGGTAAATATGGCTGAGGCGGAGAGTTCTCATTATACATTGACAGCAATACAAAACTCTCCTCTATTTCGTAGCAACAGTACTACTACCATCACCAGTAAAGACACCGACGACACCATGTAAACACTGCCACTACTACCACTACTATGAAAATAGTGGGCTCAAATTGATCGCACGCATACAGCGTACATTGGTACGGTCATTCACTTGCAAACCCAACGTATTGAGCTTGACAACTCAATGCCTGAAGCCCCTTAATTTTGCCTTCGCCCACAATTCCACAGGAAAATCGGTTAAGTGAGAATCACTGTACGTCACCATATGTGCGAATGATCGTTCGACCATCGCATACATTGATATCCCCTGTGCTGACGCAAGCTGAACTGGGTTATTTTGAAGTGGATTTGCACTGAATCTAACGCATTGCTATCTACCTCACACCAGGTTCTGATGGTAAAAATATGGCAAGACAACTGGAAGTGATCTTTGGGGCAGTTTTTAACGAACCATTAGACCGCGATGAGAGCAGGCCATGTGTCCTTTACGACGAACTTCATGTAATTGAAGCGTGACTCGGTTAGCGATGACAACCAAAGTCCCGACTCAGAATTACCAGAAAACCGAACCGGACAAGGCATAAAAATAAGTACAGATACGAGCAAGTGATTGGATAGCATCCTTTTCAAAACCAAAGATGAACAAAACAGCATATTTGGCACGTCATATTTCATTCTAAGGTACATGAAGACTGTACAACACACATTTCAGAACAAGTAATAACGATTCTGGGAAGGTGGAACAGAACAAAAAAGTATTTATTTATTTATACCCGCCTATACATAGAGTGATAATATATAAATATTGAAGGATGTGAACAAGAAAGTGAAAATTGTTGACAGAATTTTACTAGGCTAAAGTTCATGCGCGAAAAGAAAAAATTTCCCTCCAACCATGTCTGCTGCTCGCGATGGGGCTGATAACTTGGTATGAACTGATGAGCTTAATACTTTGAAGTACTTTCCTTCACTTACTCCTATAAATGACGAACGGGGTCTTATAATAAATAAGTCCTTAGGTTACATTTCTTCCGCATAATCCGTGCTGATGTCTGTGATCTCAGGTCGATCCGTTCACATGCGTACTGGCTGGCTAGTAGCCCTTGTTGGATCAGTAGCCCCGCCGGGTTGTACCCAATACCGGCGGCGAGGAGTGAAAGTCGGAACAGCATGGTCAGGAGAGGCAGCTCTGTCGTAAAAAAACAAACATATAGAGGAGGGGAGATAGATCCACCGTAAGAAGGTTTGGTGTAGCAGACCTTGGTTGCCGTGAGGGCGGGTGGGAACGCCGTCAAAGACGCGTCTGCTGTGGTTCCACTTCACATGCGTACTCAAAACACATGATGTTAAGTGTGGTCTGATCGAGAATTGTGCGGTACTATAACATATAAGGTACCTTTATATTCCCAAAACTGGTTCTTAAAAATTGCTAATGGGATCTCAAGTGATAGTATGTGGAGACGTGACCCAATGAGCTTCGCTGTATTACTCAAAAATTGTTCAACTTGTTTAGAAGTCCGAGGGTTCATGCACTCGGGTTCTACTAGTTTTTTAAATATTGATTTCTGTCTAATATTTTGACGTGTAAACCTGAGGTTGGTGCCGCTGCAGTGTGTTTGTTAAGTCTGCTTAATCTTCATGCGTCGCGTACCCTTTGAGGATAGCGGCTGAGTTGGATTTCTTGGTGTTAATCGTTTATTGAAAGCGTCGATATTGGGGGCTAGTTGTGACATTTTAACCAATGGATGGTATCGATCGTAGAAGTGCTGTTCAGTATGACGGTCACCAGCATTGTGTAATCGTTCCCGATGTGACCCATGTTCGTAATCTGTCATCCCTAATGAAAGAATTATATTTTATTTGCGATTCAAAATCTTCGTCGGTTGTTGACTGGACGCTCAAATCTATGGGCGCGTAATGGGGATCAAAGTCTCATTCGGTCGCGTGCAACCTGTATTAGTACTGCTTTGTTTCATGAACTTTTTATAGCCAGTTAATATGGCAACGACTATCTGACATTTTACTTTTGCACCTCCTAATAATTATTGGTTGGATGTTTTATTATCTGTCAGTTTTATCGTTAGTCATCGCTGTTGGTCAAAATTTAGTGCGATTCATTTACTTTGGTCAACGACTAGGTACTCATCAATTAATATCCATCTGACTTTCTGTTTTCGAACACTGTTGACTGTCAGACCCATCATCCTCGACGGGCGTGACTTGATCATATCCGTCCAATGTTTTTATTCGACTCTAAAGTAGTGGCTCTTCTTTTGGCAAGGATTCAAATAAGTTACATTTCGGTCTGGTGGAGTAGGTGACCGAAATACCAGAGACATGGATTTGTTAGAGCTCCAGCAGTCCACTAATGTCATACTCGACTGTGATGACCTACATTCGATACATGACCATTCGGCCAAGGCTTTAACATTATCCAGATGCACTGGGTGTCAAGCACGTCGGTGTTGGCAAGTCAGCTACTCCTAGGAACCATAGTATAGGAAGACGGTGCATGCTGCATACCAGTTGGATACCGTGTCTTATTTATTATTGGAGCCTAACCGTAGAAAGCGCCAAGGAAGCCAACAAGACAAAAAGAAACAAGACGACTTTGATTTTTTATTGCTTAATTAGACACCCAGGGACACCAATTGCAGTTTGCAATCGTCCGGCCGCATTCGTACTTCAATTTTGAATCGATTTTGAGGCGCGCCGTGAAGGCCCGACAAAATTACAATAGTGTTTATCCTATGGAGTTTTCTAGAAAAGCTGTGCAGCTAACATATTCAGGGTCCGAGGCCATCGCTTACAGCGTGTCTGATGAATTTGGAACGCTCTTGTTTCCAGTGATAAAGACCAAGTACTATTTTCCCAGAAAGCACCATATTCTGGTTGATCCTGCAGAGATTCATGAAGCATGTTTTTAAATCACGTAAACTGCCTTTCTACGGTGGTCTGGAGTATCTTCGCGAGGTTGTCTGAATGAGTGTGGGCTGTCTAATGCAAGAAAATAGATGTATTCTTCACTAAATGCATAGACAGTAGATTGCAGTAAACGCAGACCCCCAGTCCAATAATGACAACGGTGGAGTGGCTTACTCGATACATGTTCTGTGCACAGCAATATTGTGAGATTTGAATATTATGAAAAGTGCATGGATATATGTGAGGGCTCGAACAAACTCTACGAAAAACATCAGTTTGGGCGAAAATGCTATCCAAGAACTGTCTATTACACACCAACGTGACTTCGACATAATTGAAAGTGTCTTCGTTTTGAGACTGATAGCCATTAATCAAAACAGGTTCCTCCCGATCAGATCTGCAGCTTGGGTATGCATTTGCTTCCGAATCATTGATGGGTAAACCGACTGGTGTAATGACAGCGTTCACCAAAGACGCCACGTACTGTATGCCGTTATGAATTGCTGTCAGCTGCATTATATCGCTGGCGATCTGTTGGATTCCTCTTGTAACGTCGGAGTAGTTGAGACGACACCCAGCATTCCGGAGAACCCAGTCAGTGATCCATACCCAGCTTAGTGGATCTCGTGTTCACACCGAGATGGACCGTGGCAAAGGTCTTTGAAGCAATAGGATACAACTTATGCATAGGTGGTTCTTAAATGTAGCTTTGCCTCTCTTATTGAACGCAGCCAGTTAGATGGCTCAGCTCTATTCATTACTTATAATGATTTCTATGTTTGTTCATTTACTACACTGATCTAGGGTGCAAGAATGTTGATTAATTTAGACTTCAGCGTGTATGCTGTTATCTCCGAAATTTTTGAGCGTACCCTTGAGTTGATCAGATTGTACGAGATGTCACAATCCTGCTAAGCATTTGATCATCATCATCATCTCAAAACAAGTTTAACATGATAGTTCGTCGGCTTTCAACTGAAAGCCTTCTTAATCATCTTTACTGTACTCACTCCGAAAAAAAGTTCCTGTAGTGTGCAATCTCGTTGCTTTTTACTTCACCACATTCCTCATTATAATAAATCTGATGTGCTTGATTCTATCTTGGTGTCAATAGGCAGGATGGATCGTTTTTCCTGTAAGGATGGAGATTCAAGCTGCAGTGACTCGTTCTGCACTTACTTGGTATCCGAGTCGCTTCCTCTTTTGCGTAATACAGTTCCGGTCCATTATACTCACACCGGACGTATATGACACGCGCATATGGACTTTTTAGTCCTGTTAGACACTGCCCGATCCGTTCTCTGGTCCTCGTTACTCTATTTTGATACCGGGCCCAGGAGGGTGAGAGAGCATAAAGTGAGATAGATGCGTCGCATGTCCGTTATCGTTATAAACTAATTCACACTCACGTCACCGGTGCTTTGTCCACCCTGTCGTGGAGTCAAATATAATGGACATAGTCAGACTTGACAGTCGAAAAAAGTGCTCTAAGCGCTGCAGGGAATTACACCTTTGTATTTTCAACATAAGGCAGTTAAAGAGTTTAGCTGTGAGAAGTCTGCCAAGTTATATCCCTAGTTTTGAACGTGCATTGTACGCACAAATCATGCTCAATCTTTTTATGTCTCTACAAAGTAGCATCCGAATGTTTGAAAAAAGACCTTTGGAATATATCCAGAAAATTTGGCATTCTTTAAGTCTTTCAGTTGCCCTCCATCTCTAGCTTTATTCCCCACAAAACAATTACGGGTTTGAATCTTTGGTCGATTACTTCTTCAGAGAATAGTTGACTAAGTAAGAGCGCTGAGATTTAGTTAAAACTAGCGCGGAAGCCCGGCTTCGCCTTGGGCTTCCTTAAATGTTGTTGTCCGCATTGAAGCCTATGGGAACATTGACACTGTAGTTGACGTCGGTAGTCTCCCGACACATCATTTCTGTACTTTAACCGTAGATCATAGGGGCAGTTCAACTCACAACTTCTAATTAAGAACGCCAGTAGCCGTCGTAATTGAAATAGAGCGTTAGCAACGACAGCTTCAGCAATGGTATTCTCCCACTGATTATAATCTTGAAGCAGACCAGGCCTCGCTCAGGCTTCTCTGTAGGTTGAACACAGAAAACTGTCAATCGTCCTAAGATCTTCAAACGATGTTGGACCTTTAGCTTCATGGAGTAACATTCGTAAATAGAAGCATTCTTGTTGAGAGGGGTGAACAGTGTATATTCTACCCATTTTCACATCATACTTGATGCCCGGATGTCCGTCAACTGGAATTCCTACCTTTCGTCGGGCCCACTTTTTTTCGATTCCATGCGTAGTATGAGGGGACCTGAATGTACAAAACAGTCTGGGCAAACGAATCTCGCTTGCACAAGTTGAACAAAACGGTCAAAGTTGTACCTTTGGGACTGAAGTTAATCCAAGAGGAGTCCTTCCGTAAAGTAAGTCCGTTGTCCATTTTCCAAGTGGACGCTTAAATGCTCAATGACCGGAAAATGGTTATGGATATTAAAACCAAAGATTCTCCATAACGCTTCATTAATGCTGATGTATCTGCCCATTTCGTACTGGGTAATCTCACTATTGTTGTTACGACGGCTGAGGGAGTACATGGCGGCATCGGATCCTTTGTTGATGTACCTGCAGACGAACTTGATAGACATCGACAAGTTGCAAAGTTCAGTAATGGGGCATTACTTACTTACTTGATCCGATTAGCTTCTGTTGTTGGATGAATCGGCTCCACGGATGTCACAAATAGCGGCGGCCCATTGGCGGCGGTCAGAGGCGAGCTCTTCACAGATGTTAACCCATTGTTTGTTCCAATGTTGCAAGCCGTAAACGGTTACGAGGCCCATCCGTTCAACGTCCGACTTAACGGTGCTGAGCCATGTCTTCAGTTGACCGCCTTGTCGGTATCTCTAGTTTGCACTACTAGAAGGGTTCACGACCAATCTGCAGAGGTCCGTCGATTGTTTGCGCAGGACATGACCAAACCATTGCAATCGGCGATGCTGGATGTACGATGCTAGACTTGGTAGTTTGAAACATCTGCGATATAGCTCGACATTGGAAATTCGATCTTGCCAGAAGACTCTTAAGAGGCGTCGAAGACGCCAACGGTCAAAGACTTCGAGCGATAGGATGTCTGCCTTTCTCACTGGCCATGTTTCGCAGGCATATACTAACACCGGTCTGATTGATGCTTTGTATATCAGCAGCTTAGTACGTAAACTGATGTCTGAGCGAGACCAGAGTGGTCTGGCTAGCAGCCTAAATGCATTTCTAGCCTGTGCGATTCGGTTCTTGATTTCGTCTTTGGCCTGTCCTTTGGCTAGCATATTCGAGCCCAAATAGCGGAAGCAGTTAACTTCTTCAATGGGTTGACCGCTGATAAACAGTGGTTGTGTTGCGCCCAGATACGTAGTCAGGAGCTTCGTCTTGCGCACATTAATTGTCAGATCAACAGTTGCCGCGAAGCTGCTGATTCGGTCTAGCGTTGGCTGTAGTGATTGAGGAGTTTTACCGAGTACGACAATGTCATCGGCATATTCCAGGTCAGGTACTCTGAATTCAGAGCTGATTTCACATCCACTGTCAGGTAGAATTGACTGATGCATTACCCAGTCGATCAAGAAGTTGAAGAGAACTGGAGAAAGAGGGCACCCTTTTCGAACTCCACAAGTCAGAGGGAAAGAAGTTGACTCTTCACCAAGGGTTCTTACTCGGGCTGATGTTGTGCCATAGTAAGCTTTGATAAGATTGAACAATTTTGGTGGGAGACCGTCAGCAAGCAAGACTTGCCATAAAACTTCTCTGTCGATAGAATCAAAGGCGGTTTTGAAGTCGATAAAACAGGCGGTAGTGATCTGTTGGTTTTGATGTCTGTGCTCTAGTATGCGGCGTAGAATGAAGATCTGGTCAATACATCCTCTACCTAGACGAAATCCTCCTTGGTTAGGACGAGTACGAAGATTGCGCTCAGTCGAAAATCTACGGAGAAGGATGTTCGCAAACACTTTGGCGGCTATGTCTATGAGGCTGATGCCGCGGTAGTTTGAGCATAATGTCTTGTCACCGCGCTTCGGTATCGGTAAAATAATGGACAGTGACCAGTCAGTCGGGATGACTTCGGTAGTCCATATAGTCGAGTACAGTCGATGTAGTGATTCCGTCAAAGCAGGACAATTAGTTTTGTAGGCTTTTGCTGGGATACCATCTTCACCCGCTGCCTTCCGAACTTTTAATCGTTGCAATACCGATTCCACTTCAAATCTCGCAGGTGGCTCGCAGTCACTACCGTATGGAATTCCAGTTTATAGCTGTAGGTTCGCAGGTGAACGTATAGGCGGATCCAGTAGCTCGCTAAAGTGCTCTCGCCATCGATCGATTTTGCCAGCCATATCAGTTATCACTTGACCCGAGTTATCCCGAACGGTAGTGCAAGGCGGTTTATATTTGCCTGATGCTTTACGTAAAAGGTAATAGAGTTGGCGGAAGTTACCAGAGTTTGAAGCTGATTCCATGGAGCCAGCTAACTCGGTCCAATGGTTCTGACGGTCGCATCTTGCTGATCGCGTAGTTTGGCGTCTCAATGAGCGGTAGTTCTCTGAGTTTGACAACCGAGCGTGTCTAGCTTGTGCCGATAGATGGAGGGTGGTTGTGGAGATCCAGTCCTTCCTCGGTACTACCTGTAGTTGCAAGCTCGAATTCATCGCACTTTGTAGCGCGCCTCTCAAGTGTGGCCACTAAGTATCGGGCGTTGAATACTTTTGACAGTAAGGGACAATACGGCACAATCCAACGGTTATCAATTACTACACCGCCGTTTCGCCCTTCATTGATAACTGCTTCGAATCCGCTACTCTCAGGTTGTCGCCTTCTATAAAGAGGGTTACAATCCCCATCGGTCTGAGTTGCATCTAAGAAACGCTTGGGATATCTCTTGGTACATTTCCCATCCTTCATGCAAAGGCTGTTGGGATTTATCTGACTGCATGGGCCATGCACCATTTGAGTTTTGATCGTTTCAAACAGGACAGGGTCAACGGATCGCTCCGGAAACTCTGCGCATATCAATTTGTCGACATCGGAAGAGTGCAATCTTTCCTTAAGCCAGACCAATATGTATGCGTGGGGTAATCCTCTCTTTTGCCATTCTCCAGTGTACATGTGACACTGAGCATCACCGAAAATTTTGAATTTTGTGATGAGTCTCACCATGGTTTTCAACTTAAGCTGAAATACTATCGCGGACAAATCATGGCGGTCCTGTGGCTTTTGACCGGGGAACAACTCATCAGTAATTTCAGGCCACGATGGGTTGCAGGTTAACGTAATGAATAGATCCGGGCGACCAAAATGCCTAACATAAACCAACGTATCTTGAGTTTTCTCATGCATATAGCGAGGAGACCCAATTTGGCTTGACGGCAAGATGAAAGGTTGACCGCGACCTGCATCACTACCACCATCAGAAAGGATATTGTCTCCAAGGTTGATGAAGTTGTCCACGCGAAGTTCTTTCTGGTGTGTGCGGAAATAGCAAAGACGCTCTGTTTCCATTTTGGCAAACATATCAACAACAAATTGAAGGAACAATGTTTTGAATCGACAAAGCCGGTTGAAAGTTCGTTCTCGAATCATAAAGTGGTAAGAGTAGAAGGCTTTAAAACTAACTGTTTTACGGGTGCCAATTTGAGGTATACCTAAGTGGCAACCGTCTTCACCATTAACATGCATGAGAGAGTACTGTAAGGCCTCGTATGAACGGTGTGTCCCATATATCCTTTGCAGCCTATCGTCTCTCTGTCTCAAGACAATATCCCTGTTGCCGTGCGGTGTTTCTGACATGATGACGGCCACCTTGTTGAATGTGGGAGCATTACATTTTCGTTGGTCTTCTCCATGAGGATGTTTATTGGCATCTATGGCAATAGTAAAGTCAAAGGAAGCGTGCATCTCCAGGGCGGACTTGAAACTGTTAACGTAGCTTTTACGCTAGTGTAGCATGTTTTGAAGGGACAGTATTATGTGACGCTTCAAGCTTGGGTACACTCGGGATCGGCTTTGAGCCTGCAGCTTGATGTCTTCTACGAAGTATATTTGTAGAAATGTCGGCTTGCCATCAGGAGGAGGAAGTAGCGATCCAATTTGGTGGAAAACTGGGCCTTCCAACTTAAAGGTAGGCATAAGCCAACCTCATGAACAATGTTGGCACCAAAGGAGGTCCTTTGAAACGCCCGTTGTATTTAATTATGCTCGAAAGAAAATTTTTCGAGTCGTCGGTATTACCAGCAAGTAGTGTTTGGAGTATTTCTGGTGGCGGGGGAAAGTTATTCAGTAGAACTTTGCCGTTGGAATAACCCATTCCGATTGTCTCACCAATCCATTTTTTTTCGCCTGACAATGTCCACAAACTTCCACCATCTTCCCAATGGAAAAATTTGAATCTCCGGCATAACCAAGACTTGGGTTATAATTGAGTGAGGCTTTGTTCCATAGTTGAGCGTTTATGGAAGCAACCAACGGGCCAGAGTCGCCAAACCGAATGTGAATTGGTTGCGAACTTGAGTTTCCAGCATCGGTTGAGCGTACATCCGCTCTTTGTGATGCTTGCATAGCCAGAAGTGTACTTCTACGTCTGGGTAATTCTTTTTGCCGACGTTGCGAATCTCTTATCCTACCTAGCTCTCTTCTCCGCAGGGTTCGGACTTCCGTTTCTTGGGACCTGTTACTTTTACTTGTACTTGTTACGGCTGTGATAATGCCTGATCTAGCCGGCCTCAATGATGTCACCAACGGTACCTCTCCATGCGTGGCGATTGGCTGCAGCGGATCTCGAAAGCTTTACCCAGGCCATTCTCCAGCGACGGAGGCCGAAGATAGAAGGTCCAAGAGTTGCTTCCATGTCTTGACGGACGGTGTTTAGCCAAGTCTTCAGTTGCCCTCCTCTTCGACGTTTCCAGGTGGGCTGCGGTGCCGGGTCGAGGGCAGCATAGGTAAGCTCGTGGGGCGGACGACGGAGAACGTGTCCAAACCACCTCAGTTGCCTTTCTTGAATGGCCTGAGATATCCTCGTGATACGATCGCAGCGGCTGCGGACTGTCTCATTTGAGATGAGGTCGCTATACTTAACTCGCAGGATCGTCCTCAGGCACTGGTGGTCAAAGATCTCTAGTCTTCGCTCATCTTCAGCGCGCACAGCCCAGCATTCACATCCATAGAGGAGAACTGACCGGATGGATGCACGGTATACACTTATCTTCGTAACGATGGAGATGTGACGTCGGATCCATAGGCGCTTTAGAAGGATTGAGAAAACCCAGCGAGCAGCATCCATACGGGAGAAAATGTCCTTGCTCTGCCCATTCGGTAGCAGCCTCGCCCCGAGGTATTTAAAGCTGTCTACTTCTTCAAGTTGATGGCCATTAATCCCCAGGGGTGCCTTTTCCTGGTCAGGGATGCAGCTCGAGAACATCTTCGTCTTTCCGGAATTTATGGACATGCCTACCGACATAGCGATCTCATTTAACCGCGACACTACTGACTGTAGACCACCAAAGTTTGCTACATTGCCTGACCAGGGAAAGGTCTTATAATTGAAGCATAACCACGTAGCTTTTAAAGTACGCAGTAGTCCATTTCACATAAGGATTTTTTTGTGCCTTAACTGTTTCAAGCGCAAAGTTTGAAGTTATAATTTACTAGGTAGCCTGTTTCCTCGACAACAGGATCTTTCAAAAGTAAGGCATGACCTTAGATGACGTATGAAGAGCAATGCTACTTAGTAAATGTAATGCGAATTTTACCACGGTCCCTACACTTTGAACTTCGAGTAGTAGTTACCGATGCAAAGTTTCTACATTTTCTAATGCAATCAGAAGTCGGTTAAAATGCACTGATATCTTCTATCTTTATTACTGAATTTGAAGTCTACGCTACTTTTGAGGCATCTCTATCAATATTCTGCAAATCGATCCTACCTTGTCTTCTATTACATACTTTTTTGAACCTAGGATTTTTGTAGTGTATGCATACTATCTGTTATGTTACTGCCTACGGTTTTTGTACGACAAATTTATTTCCTGTTTTCAGCATAAAGTCACACACCAGTTTTCGTTAAGTTTGACAGTTTTAAGGGTTCTGCGTTTACTGGGTGGACAGGTGACGACTAACAACTTTTCCATCCTCACAAACAGCTTTTCTTGTGCGGGAAGTTGGCCAGCTCAGTGCACAGCGAGATATATATGCTTGCATAGGCCGAGTTCGCCTTCTCTACGTTCTGCATTTCATCTATCAGAAGCGATAATTTGGTTAGTTTTTCAGGGAACATTTGCGTCATTTTTGCACAATTTGGCTTGATCACGCTTCGAAACAACGCAAGCGTCGTCTTGGATGGTTCGTTCAGCAAATAAAGTTCTTCAGCCCACGGTGACCTTAGACTTAACGTCTCTTCAACACAAAATGACTCGTTTGCTTGGATTTACTCTGTTAGTTATCGCATGAATTTCGTGACCCAATAAGTTTCAAGCAACTTTAGTTGTTATTTTTCTTACTGCGTGTTTAACTGTCTATAGCATCCTCATTTGCGTTATGTGGTCCCACTGCTTGCTTTGACGCACTGATATTCAAAACCCTAAAATCTTGTCTAACTGCAGTTCACGGACACTGAGTTCGCGGTTCTTGTTACAAAGCTTATTTGGCGTCGGTGTTGCAGATCAGCCCTTATCCGTTAGCCGGGCAAAAGTATCACTCAGTTGACTGCAGTTTCGAAAAATTTGTGAAAACAGTTAAGTTTAAATATTAGCCAATCGCAGTGGTATTTTAGATTGATGGCAGTTAGTTAACGTAATTTTTTATTCATTCAAGCCAGCAGAAGAGCGCAGAAAGATTGGAGAAGTCATTCACGGCCAGGGGGACAATTCAACATCATGGATGTACGAGCAGCCCAAGAAGAACGCAGAAGATTTCCTCCTTGGAAAGCCCGTAAAGAGTCTCGAAGAACTAGCAGAAATCAGCCGAGGTATTAAGTTCTGCTGAACTGAGTTTTTTTACTACCTCTGTCCTAGATGACGCCGAAGAGACTCCGGCTCAACGTCTGGCTAGGCTTGATATGCAGGCCAAATATCGCGAGGACCCGCTCAATCTCATGCGGTATGTTACACTCTACCTCATTTAATTCTTACCACAGGCAACATGAAATTGATAAACGTAATGCCCTCCTACAAAACACAGCGAAAATAAAGAAGCTCCAGCGTCTGGTTTGTCTCCTCCTTTTACCGCTAACTTAAACTTTGTACAGATCGAAAAGCAAAAACGTCAGCAGATAAAAAGGGATCAGCTACAAAAGCGGAAGGGAGACAAGTCGAAGCACCACCACCACCACCACCGCCGCTCTCACCATGAGAGTAAAGACAACAGTCTTTCATCTTCCAGTGATTCAGAAGACGACGCCATCCTGGACAAGTTTATCAGTCTGCTACAGCAGCAAGAGCCCGGAGCTAACGTGGGTGGTGGCGTGGACTCGCTACAGCGGCATATGGAGAAGGAGAAAGAAGAAAAATCTTCAAAGAAGAAAAAGAAGAAAAGCAATGAGCACGCAACGAAGAAGAAGCACAAACACCACAAGCACCACGATCGAGAAAAGCATTCCCATAAGCGGTCAAAATCTCCTGTGTGGACAGAGGAAGGCAAGAAGGCATCGCGGTCCGGCTCTCCCGCCCCCATAATTGGACGCGCATCCCCCTCTCCCACACACAGATCGCCGCCACCGACGGCTGGGAAACGATGGCTCTCGCCGCCACCGCCTGGGGAACGACGGTCATCGCCACCACCGGCTGCGAAACGACGTATCTCGCCGCCGCCGTCAAAGACAGTGCCACCACCGCGTCGGAGCCGAGAAGAGATGGCAGCCCTGCGTGCTCAGATGGCTGCAGATGCGAAGGAAAGGGAGCGAGAACGTGTTGAACGCTACCAGCGACACCAGACCGAGACCAAAAAAGAGGAAGCCTTGGAGATCGCCAGTAGAAGCACCCACGGGGCCTCCTTCCTCAAAGGTCTAACCTTGGCCCATGTGGCCTCCTCGTCTGTGGAGGAGGGAGTCCATCGAAAGGCGAATTCCCGCCAGCGCGTTGGCATGGAAGAAAATTTCTTACGTCAATAATTTCCTCTCTCTTGCGACCTCTCCCCGACGCGCACCAATTGTACAGTTTAATATGTACATAGTATTGCTCTAGGTGTATTTAATCAGGAGATGTTTGTAATGTTTGTATTTCTTACAGACGTATTTTTATTTACCTAAGTGAGAGCTTGAACCAGTATTAGAGGTCGTTTTCTGGAAGTCCTTCTGCGTCGACTGCCTGCTTATTCCCCATGGCTAGGGCTGTTGAGTCTGTGTGTCTGAGTCATCCCGAGCCTGTCACTGAGCTTGATGGTGGGATTAGGCGTCTTGGCTGATGCGGTATCAAGGCCCAGACCTGAGGCCTGTCACCATACACATGTACGACAGTAGGTATGTGTCCATGCGGGCACAACACAGTCGTGAACCCCCTGTTAGTCTAGCGCGCCCGCAACACCACTCGTAAGGTGCACCATCTAGCGAAAGTGTGGAGGACCACGTTTGAGATTGCCATCGTCTTATGTTTTCGGGTTAGCAAATAAGTCATCATGACAGCACGGGTACTGGAAACCTCTGCTGCTAATAAGGCGAGCAAGGATGACTTGTACGGCCGCCTAAGTAGGACACGAGAGCGGGGACCGCTCAAAATACACGTAGCTTTGTACCAAATTTAAGGCACGTTAGGTTTAGAATAAAGGCGAAGGTTAGCGTTAAGCTTAGGGTAAGTTTTATGGGTTGGGGCTTAGAGTCCTTGTTTCGTGTGGCCGCGGGCGAAGCCTGGGTTGATGTGGACTGCGTCCAGTCACGGTTGAAGGTGTTAGTAGGTACGATTGAACTCCTTATGTGAGATGTGACAGTTGCTTATAAGTGATTATGAAGAGAGTTCAAGTGTTGCATGCCTGGCGTGTTGGACTACTCGAGGGGTATCGAGTATTGAACAATGAACCATTGTTGGCCGTCGGCTACAGGAGCGTTTCATCAGGACAGTCTGCAAGGTTATATTGGCAGTCGGTTAGGCTAACTCGTAACAGTCAGAAGGTCTAAAATCCACACCATAAATAAATAAATATTATATTTAAGGCCCAAGAGACCCTTTCATTACTGTTAAGACTGAATCGTGTTGTGCTACTGAATACTTAGTGGGTGTCAAGCACTGATGAGCTCTTCTGCTTTGTCAGTCGCTGCATTGATGCTAGTATCCGGTTTTATTGCTCATGTCTTGCTATCAGAAGACAGAATGTGGAAAGCGGTGGCGACTGGTACATATGCGAGGCTGGGCGCAAGAGGCCTTTGCTTTTGGTCTCAACACTGTCATTTGAACCGTTTTGCTTTACACACTGTCCTCCTTGGTTTTGGTACGGTCAACATTTTTCTTCTCCAGGGCATTCCACGATCTTTCGAGTTCTCCTGAGCCTGACAAACGCGTAAGCTTGTTCATCACAAGTACTATTTTACTGAGAAGCACTCCACTCATGTGTCACTTGCGTGAAGTAATTCTCAACCTCGAGTTCTGAACGCCAGGGCGCACATTGCAGTCGTAGGCTTGGCTGCTACCACTCCAGGCTGATAGCCGGCTTACAGCCGTTAGGGAATATTGCAATTTGTGGCGTAACGTGGTCTCCAAACTTAAAAGCAAGGATAAATTGGTTCTTGTTGAATGAAACCTAAAGTCAAGTCAAATTTAAATATGGCAATAGCAGCAAAATGATTTATTGGATCCATATCATTTCGAGAGAGCTCGTCAGTTGCCGCCTCTCAGTACTTAACGTGAATCACAAAAGGGAACATACACAATGAATTCATACAGAAAAATCGATATAAAAACAAGGTCATAAGGAGTGGCCAAGTGGCTAATCAATAACATGAGAAGTTCAAACGCTATGGTCAGCAAAAATAACAGGGAAAAATACCTGTGATAACAAGTTAAGAGGAAAAATGTATAAACAGGGAGCCAATGTTACCAAGGCAAAGTTAGGTTCACTACATTGCTCCAGCTGTTTACATAGGTCGGGTTTGACCCGCCGTATGTAGGCTGCCTCTAGGTAGCGTAAAGTGCGAGTTGTTCGTGCTCCAACAAGTACTCGGAAGGACGTTTTGGGGTCAGCAGAATGACCCGAGTCTAACAGATGTTCAGTAATTGATGACCGGGGAATTCTGTTTTCTTGTTTCATTAGCCAGCTAGGTAAATGTTCCTTAGCTCTGGTGGCCAATTGCCTCTGCGTTCGCCCTATGTCAATTCATAAATGCAGTTTGAAGTGGCGTGCAATGGCATGGCATCCTTTGCATGAGGACCTGGTAAAGGCTTTGTCAGATTGCAAATTATCAGATCAGCAGCATAGTACGTCCTTTCAATGGCATTACGAAGGCGTCTTTTGATGGTGTTTAGTATGTTGTCGCCCTTAAACGGTAAGGAAATGAAGACGGGCTTTTTTGGTGCTAATTGTTGAGTCAATTTAGGTCTTAGAGGTTTATTGTATTTGTCTATAAATTGACTTGGATATCCTCGATTCATAAGGGTGCGTTTAAGGTTGGTTTATTCATCATCCAATGTATCCGTAGAATAGATCATTCTGGTCCTCTGGAAAAGAGTATATACCAAGTTACCTTTCCATTGAATGGGAACAAAACTCAGATAACGTAAATACTGTCCTTTCCAGGTGTTTTTATGGAAGACCGTCCGTGAAATGGAACCATCTTTCTGTCTGGATAAGTTAACGTCGAGAAAGGAAAGATGGTTATCTTGTTCCTGTTCCATGGTAAATTTTATCTTAGGATGCAGACTGTTCATTGTAGACAATAATCCTTCGGCTTCCCTAGGATTGTCCACAATCGCAAATATATCATCTACATATCGTCTGTATAGTGTGTCATTGTTCAATTTGGCAGACACTTTGTCTTCTAAATGGCCCATAAATATGTCAGCAAAGGTAGGTCCTAGTGGGCTTCCCATCGCGACTCCGTCAATTTGTCGGTATAATTGTCCATTGAATAGGAATTGGACATTCTTTGTGCATAATTGTAGTAAGTTCCGTGATATTTCAGGGGCCAGACGGGTATCAGAGGAATAAGTGCAAATGATATCTATAGTTCCTTCCAAGGGAACGTTGGTAAATAATGACTCATCATCCAAGGATATCATGTGTTTGTCGGAAATATTTTGGTGTCTTATTTCTTCGACAAAATGGAAACTATCTTTTAATGTGTAAGAAAAACTTTTGCGAATTGGTTCTAATTCTTTCACAAGCCATTGTGCTAGTCTATGAAATGGTGAGTTTGACATGGATAGAATTGTTTTTGGTAAACCATATAGTCGTGGGATATATAAACCCCTGGGTTTTAGCGACGGAGCTGTTTTGGAATCCATTAGATTATTATTAAAGGAATATAGGCAAACGCCTTTAAACTGCCTATTGGTACATAGTATTTAAGAACTGCATCGAAAAAGCCGTACATTTAAAAGAAGTCGTTGACACAACTGTAGGCGACTACTCGCTTGTTTCAAGTAATACACTCATCTGTGGTGATGTCAGCTAACACGAACCAGCAGTGTAACTGAACAAGAAGAGCAGACAGTGAAAAAACTCCTAAGGCGTGGCTCATAATTCAAAATGGGAATTTCATTTGTGGTTTTTGGGAGAAAAACTGGCGCCCGTGGGAGAAAGTATGTGAAATATAGGACCAACAAGCTGATGTGAATGTTGGTGGCAGCCATGGGGTCCATGACGAGTAATATCTACATCCAAAGGGCCACACGAGGAGGAGACCAAAGAGTCACGAGAACGTCCCCAAGAACCGGAGATGCGACCATGATAGGCCCTTGCTGTGACAAGAGCAGAGAAACACGCCACGTCGTCAGCAGTTGGTTCTTAGGTCAATACGAGAAAGAGCGTGACAGGGCCGCATAGCCTAGGACCATAGGTGCGGCAGATACGAGCAGCACAGTTCACATAGTGAGACGAGGAGTCGGACAAGTATAAGTACGGTTTAAAATACGTTTTAATTGAACAATATTAATACTACTTAAAAGTACTATTAGTATATATTTAAAGCACTTTAAATGACCGTTCAGTGTGTGATTTCTGAGATTTCAGTTGCCATGATGGCACGTAAGGCGGTCCTGTCCAAGCTTTGTCTTAAAGGTGTCCACGAATCGGGACATGACAATGTCCACAGGAAGGGCATTCCATGTCTGAATGACTCTCTTAGAGAAAAATAATTTTATTTTGTCAAGTTTTGCCCCAGTCACACGCAATTTGAGAGGGTGTCCTCGCAGCCTAGAGGTGGTGTCCTGCTCAAAAGTCTTTTTTTTTTGAGGCAAAAATCCTGACCACGCAGCATGCAGAATGCCTGGATCAGGTCCCCTCGTAGCTGCCTGTTTTGTTCGGCGGAGTAGCCTGCCAATCGGGAGACCTGTGGTCGTGCGTATGCATGCATTGGTATGTCTATATACTATATATGTCTGTGTACGACTTGCTAGGATAGTTACTCACGCGTCCGATCGAAACTTGCCTTTAAGTTCTCACGGTCGGTATAGTCGTCGTCATGGGGTTTGAAACACGGGTGACAGTAGGGATTTTCGCCGATTGACTCGCGGGCATGCTGGAAGGGTTCGGACATTGGCCGCGTATTTCCGAGGTGTTTATGACTTCCGACCCGTCTCTTTGCCTTGTATACGGCTATTTGATTTATTTTGTTTTACCCGTCCTTTTTCAGTTCGGTCAGTCCCATTCAGTTCGGTTTTATCAAAGCAAAGATAGACAAACACCTTTGAGCTCCATATTGGTGATACAGTGACTGAAAATGCATCGATACAGTAGAAAAATTAAAGCAGTGGTCGTTTGCCTGATTGCAGGCGAAGGGTGAGCAGTCGTTATTTAGTGGTAAATCTTAAACATACACGGCTACTCACAGACTACGAGCAGTATAGGTAAATGCGTATGATACTTTGACTAATTTTGCGATACCAAATGACGCGAGTAAGTAGGTCGTACAAAAGTAAATAAAGCAGACAGTGAAAAACTCCTTGTACTTTTCTCGGAAACCATAGAGCTTTGAATGCAATTTGAGGGATTATAAGGAGCAAATACTATCGCTCATGAGAGTTAAATATAGGCGGGATAGGGCCACCTGTTGATGAGAATGTGTGAGGCAAGGCAGGGAAGACAATCGTGGACATCTATTATATACCTATGGTCGCAAGGTAGAAGGGGTCATAGAAGTCACGAGATCATCGAAAAATTGTAAAGATACGAACATGATGCGCCATTGCTGATTGCCAGGTCTGCCGACAAGGTTACGGAAACAGAAGAACCCGCCACGATCGTCAACAGTCCGTTGCGAGTGGACATAAGAGAGATCGACGATGAATGCGTAGATGATGCATTTTATGCGGCAAACAATTTCATACATAAATATCACTCCAAACAGAAAGTAATGCTATGAGAATCCGACCTTAGTTTCGTATGTGGCATAACCACATTGGTCGACTAGCGTTTGAGTCGGCGTTGCTTTACCGATCTAGTTTCCTCTCAAAGTCATCAACGGAAGCGTGCATAACAATATCCAGAGGCACAGCATTCCAAATTTCGGCTACTACTGCAAAAGGAGAACTTTTGTGTGTGGGCCCTGGTCACAGTCACACGTAGTTTCAATGGATGACTTCTCAAATTCGTAGTTGTTGCTAACTCGAAAAAGTCCTGACCGCGCATCATATGAAATTTTTGCATCAGGTTACCACCTAGCTGCCTGTTTTGCAAAGGAAATAGATTAAGTTTAGACAAACGTGTTTTATAGCCTTATGGGTCTTGTCCAGTAAAAAGTTCTGTTGCACGTCTTTGAACCTTTTCGAGGATATTGAGGACTTTCGCGGTCCAGGGTTTCCAGGCTTCGGTATTAACTTTCCGTTTCGACCGCACAAATGTTCCAAAGACCTTAGCGAAGCAGTCTTCTTAAAAACAGAGAAAGCCCGTCTGACAAGTTACTGGACTGACATAGCAGACCTGACTACATTTGCGCGGTGCAATGAGGGCTTAAGAGACGCCGTGATCCACACTTCCAATACTACCTGCAGTCCACTTCTTTTAGTTAGATGCAATTCAGGCAGTACACAATGGGATCCTGAGAAATCATTAAACGAAAGTCTGTCCTCCCACCAAATTTGAAGTCGATTTAGATTAACCTACAACCACTATTCGTTAGCTGCATTTCTAGTGATGCTCCAAAGCTTACTATCATCGGCAAACATAGCGACATCAAAATCCAGTTCACGGACACACTCGCTGATGTACACAATCAACAGTGCAGGGCCAAGAACGGGGCCTTAGAGAGCACCATTCTCGACTGCAACTCCCGGAGACTGCTGGTTACCGACGTGAACAGTTTGAGAGCGGCCAAATAGGAAGCTTCGAATTCACTTCAGGAGATTTCCTCTGACATCTGTACGACTGAGATTGTGTAGGAGTCGTTGATGTATGACAATATCGAATGCCTTCTTGATGTCAACATAGACTAAATGATGCAGATTTCCTCCATCAACTTCCCGGGTCCAACGCTCTAAACAGCTGAGCAAGATCCCCACGCAGAACATTCCGTAGGTCCTGCGTGAGGATTTTGCTAAATTTTTTGGAACATTGGACCCCGACAGTCCTGGATGAGGTCCTCCCCGGCTGTCGGGCTGATTTGCGGTCACTTAAGCGAACTCTTTAAGGTATCCTTGTAGCGTCGTTTATTGTCCCCCTTGTTGGCGAGCACCTACAGCGGAATGTCCGCAGAAAAGTCGTTGGATAGCTGTTCGTTGCTCATCCTTACCGGATGGATGCTTCATCGCAGCCGTACTTGTCTCAACACGACGTGGATGCTAACGACTCCGGTTCATTTTAGGACTTCCGTGTTCGGAATCCTGTTCTGACATCTCGGATTCAGTATTCTGCGGAGGCGGCTGAAATGGAAATGATTCACCCTCTTGGCATGTTTGGCATAGATAGACTAAGTCTCCACTTCGTACGGGAGTGTAAGCAGGGTGGCGGTCGTGCAGCTCAGCTATTAGCCTCGGTGGTTCTATACGGAGGCAGCTGGCTTTGGAGATCCATTGAATAATATCGTTATCAATTTTGGTATCGTGCAAGAGTGTGATTCCATGATAACTACAGTTGCAGAAATTTTGAATGGGGTGCCTTGACGGTGCTCCACGGTGCGTTGTATTCCAAGTTGGGTGCCTGCGCGTGACCATGAATATGCTATCATCACCTATGATTAAGGATTCCAGAGGGAATCTGAAACGTCAGGCAAATAAAACTCTTGTTCCAGTGATCGCATCTTCTTCTTCTGAACTGCTTCCTGGGACTCGAATATTCGCTACTATTGGCGATCACGGTTCTGTCCGTGTTGATTGTGCATCTAATATTTGCGCAACCGGTGGCGAAGACTTCCATGCTCCTTAAATGACCTCTTCAGGACACCTTCGTCCGCGTTAAACAGATTGCGGACTGTAGTTCAAGAAACACATGTTCAGGCCTGCAGGTGCCGGCCATTGAAAATATGCTTGTCAGTTCTGTACGTGATGCGGATCTCAGGACGCTCATTACGATAGGCTATCATCGGCAAGGCAGAGAACATGAGGCTAAAGTGCTAAGAACGAGTACGCAGCAATGCTGCGGAGGCCACCCCGTTTTCAGTTCCGTTTGCCATCATTCTGTCGTGTAGTGGTCGCATAATGTGTGTGCACCGCTCAGGACAGACAAGTTCCCACAGGATTTGGCCCAGTCCATCGATATTCACTGTCGTGAAGGCGTTCGTAAGATGCACAACGATCCTGTATACGTAGGTGCGCACATTTACACACTTCTCTTGTAGCTAGTTAGCAACGACTCTCCTGCTGCCTGTTCCACCGTGCCTTTGGATGCCACATTGGCTTTCCTGGAGCGAATTCTGCCCTATGTAATCGTTCAGACAATCGAGAAGAATACGTGTAGCGGTTCTACAGCCCACCTCCTTCAAACGCTTGACACCTCAGACGTTCGCTCGCAGTGACAGTCTTGTTTGCCCATTCGCGCTCGACCCAGCGCGATTGCCGATAGCGCATGCGACGCGCGATCTTTGCCCTCACGCGATCGGAGCGCACAAATGCACCCCAAACTGGGCGACCTATCGGCGTCCTGAAGCGCTCGTGATCAATCGGTTCTGGCCAAGCGTTCTCCAGTCTTCTAGTCAATTAATGCACCGACGGACACTTGGAATTCCGTCTCCGCGCGGCGTGGTCGGCGACACCGCCCTCTCCCACTGGCCTCACGGTCGGACGCCCTGCAAGACCTATTGGCAATTTTCCCCCAACTCTTCTGTGAACAACATACAGTTCCTTCGACTCTGGCTTTCCCACCATCTTCTCTCATCTCCTCAGGAACCGGGCCTGGAAGATTGTAGCTGTTAGGGTTAACCGTCTTAACATTAACACCTATATACGTGATGGGATGTTCACGTCGACTTTGAGCAACTACATTAATAAGAAAATTTATTAATAAAGCACATTTTTAGCGTCGTGGTTATCATAGAGTTCCCGGTTCACTTTCCACTTGCAGAGATAAATTATGGTCACCCAGTCGAAGGTCTAATATATCCGTCCTCGACGCTACATCTCTTAGAATATCGCATCTTTGTTCGCCAGCGGGCGATTGCCGTGATTGTAGATTTCAGTCGCAACCACACCGAATTCCGTTGCTTTCCTGCTGAAGATTTGTTGCAGGTATCGGATCGTTTCTGGTAGGACAGGGGAGAGATCCAGGTCGTTGTTAGTTTCCAATTGGGTATTCTGTCAATGACAGTATCAAAAGTGGTTAATAAACGGTTGAATGCACTTCTGAAGAGCTCGGCTCTGCACTTTAGAATTTATTATTTATCCGTCAGATGTGTTGCGCCATCGGTGCGTGGCAGCGGGTGGTTTGACCACGGAACTGCCTTCCAAGTGAAACAGTGACGTCGGATGCCGTGAATGTGTCCAGACCGCAGTTGTATTAATTATTTTTTGATAAAGACGAATCTTTTACATGTTTGCTGTCAAATATTTCTGCAAACCTTAAACATGACTATATTGTACGGTATTTGCATTGCATTTTTTGTATCTTTACTGTACATAAATAGGATTATTAAAGGGCTAACGTTCATAACCCTCAAATGTACTTACACACCAGAACTGCTATTTGAGTTAAAACTAAGGATATAATATGATATCAAACGAGGGGAAGGGTTGATACTAAGAGTAAAACACTAGATGGTATGATATCTGCTGAAGTGCTGTTTGCACTAGCTGAGCTCATACAAGCTTCTTGAAATCATGGGCTTTTTTTGCACCGGATCATCTACAAATAACTAAATGACAAAAGGGCGTCTCCTGTTGGTAAAGTTATTTAAGAACGACTGAATCTCGACGCCTTGCGTATATCAGCAATCTAGGCGTGGATTTAGTCATACCGTACTACTAAATTGGACGTCGCCAATGCCCTTTGTTAGGTCAAATGATAATTTATTTTCTACAAGAATGCAATATCCAGCATCCCTCCTATCCTTTTAAGTCATTATACTTTCAGTTTGCCTTTATTCAGGAAAATATGCTCATTATTTATCTCCAGATTTCCTAATGAAATCTAAGGGAAACTACGTTAAAATAGTACATGGCTATTGATAACTCAAACGTCGACTTAGATTAGTGATTGTTTACGGACGCTAACGACTGATTTTAATATGACTTGGGGCTCCATTAATTGTATCCCAACACGTTGATGACGGACGGTGAGTTATTCCGCATTCGCAAAAAATATAGATTGGGAAGCCTCCAGCAGCACACAGTTCATGTTTTTGGTCACCAAGAAGAAGAAAAAGAGAATCTTGCTTTACCTACGAATAAAAATAATAAATTTTCAGCCAAAAATGGCTCCATTCACGGAAGTTAAGTAATGAGTCATGTTAAGAGGTAAAAGGTCATTTTATACTCACAAGTCAAGTTTTACGCAGTGTCGACGTCTACGATGGAGACAGATCAGATTTCAACTTCTCGATTTCCGCTTCTTCACACGTAAATTAGCGTGCTATGAATTGAAGTACCGAGTGCTGATATGCTGATGTGTGGCAAGACATATGACGGAAGCCTCGACGCATGGGACGGGAAACTTCACATTCATTAGCTCAGAGTGGAGAGGGTGGGTGATCTCCTTAAGAATACGATCGGCAAATTGCTTGACCGTTTTAAAGTGGCGTTCTACTATAAGTTCAGCTAAAAAACATAGGAAACACCGGCAGCTGAAGAGAGCATTCGGAGGCTACGTTTCAAAGTGACTAGGTGTTTTTTAAGCAAGGCTGGAAAAATAAATGGAGAGCAGTAAAGAATGAGGTGGAGAATAGAGTCATCTACAAAACGCCAGATTAGGGCTTGCGGTGTGTGAAATGAACGCAAGCGACGGATATAATATAATAGTTTACGGATTTTGATAAAGAGACCTTCCATATGAAGATTAAATGTAAGGTTGAATGCTAGTGTAAAGCCAAGGTATCGGAAGAAGGATACTTTGGTGGGCATAATGTCAATAGGTTCGAGAATGAGAGAGGGTCGAAGTCGAAAAATACACTGAAATGACTTTCGCTCGTTAAGTAGAAGGCCATTTGCTGACAATCATGTTGAGACATGGTCTAGGCTATCCTTCAGTATTTGGAGATGTAAATGACTTTTGAGCGGATGGCCACTAAACATATCATCAGCATATTTAACAAACAAGTATTCTTTTGTTGAGGGGATAATATAGCCCCTTGAAGAACTCCAGTTGTTGGGAAGGACCAGGGATTTTCGCTTTCCGCACTGAACAAATTGAGTGCGGGAAGTGAAATAGTCCTCAAGCCAAGAAACAGCTCAGCCGGAAGAGCCGCACGCAGAAGTTTTGCTAAGAAGTAGGTGGCGCGGGATCATATTAAAGGCTGAGGAGTAGTCGAGAAAAGCACAACCGTATGCACGGCAACCCTTATCTAAATCTTTAAGAGCAGAATGGACTACCAGAGCAACGGTGTCTAGTGTACTACGCCTAGCTTCATACGCAAATTGCAAGGGATCGGAAAAATTAGCGGAAAACAGCGTGATGATGTCTAAAGCGACTTGTTCTGCAAGGTTCAATAGTGCAGAAGAGCAGGCAACTGGACGAAAAGATTTTGGACCAGAAGACGAACGTTTATTCAGGATTGGAGTGATTCTCCCTGATTTTTACTCATCGGGAATCTTAGACTCCATGAAGGACAAGTTGATGAGGTGTGTCAATGCAGGTGCTAACTGAAAAGAGCAGGATTTCAAGAGAAATAGTGAGATCCCATCTGTCCCTGCAGCACCTTTTTACGGTGTTTCATCACTGTTTCCACAGACACAGGAACAAAGACACTTGGTAATAAAGAAATGACGTCTGTCGGAAGATGGGAGGCAATGGGAGTGTGGATGAAATTTGCATTTAAACGATCTAAATCTAAGTCAGAATCTACATGTGCTAGTTTATTGCGTTGACCAGTGAGACACTTAAGACTCTACCAAATTTAATCCGCGGAGGGGGGAGCGGAAGATGAAGAAAAAGTAAAAAGCTGAGTATCAAAAAGGTCGTTCAGCCTGGAAATTTCACGCTTTATTTGGACCTTCACATCCTTTAGTCTGTCTTGCAGACCTAGTTTTTAGAACAATTCCTTTTGGCGTCTCAACGTTTTCAGTTGGGGAGAAGAGATTTTGTCAGGCCTAACCATGACAGTGTCAAGAAGACAGCAGACAGTAAAAATGCCGTTTAAAAAAGTCTTGAGATGACTACACCAAAACTCGACATTCGAGTACTCTGAAAGAGTCGAAAGCTTATCAGATATGATGGTCTGGAGCAAAGAAATATCATGCGGGGATGTGTCTCAAACACTTAATTTCCTCTCGGGTATTGCTAACTGCCCTTTATTAGAGCTAAAATAGATGGTTGTCAAGCCCAATAACACAGAATTATCTGAGCCTGCAAACGGAGCTCTTTTTTGACCACAAAAGTTTGGGATGGTTGGTCAATAGGTGATCCAGAGAGGCGTCAGCACGAGTGTTGAAGGAAACTAAATCGTCCAAACCTAACAGTATAAGGGTGTGAAGACTTACACGGTTGAAGTCAACGCTTAAAATGATAACATGCTCGCAAGACAGTACCGCAAGTTTTTGGTAAAGAAAATCAAAAAACGTGCTTAAAGCACGTTGAAATGTAGAGGGTGGAATGTAAATGTTGACATAAATGACGCCTTTAGAAGTACTTAAAAATCTAGGCTTGAATACTACAGCAATGGCGTCTATAAAGTCGTCCGAATAAGAGAATAAGCACTTACAATTTGTGCACCATTGCTGGTTAACAAAGACAGCCACTCCACCACCTCTGCTGCTGGTTAAAGATCTTCTGTCCGACCGAAACGTGGAATAATTTTGGCGAGTGATTAATTCAGACTCAAGATCGCTATTAAGCCAAGTTTCTTGCAGACAGATAACGGCAGATTTCTCGCGTTCTCTTTTCAACACGAGTGCCACTAACTCAACATTCTTATTGAACAGAGATGTGCAATTTGTTGACAGAAAGCCTGGAAGTCCCTAGTAGCATTTCGCACTCTGCCGCTATACGAGGACTGCACAAAGGGGGAGGGGCGTAGGAAAAAATGCAGAGCAAGCGTGCACGAGTTCGGTGAGTACTTTCGCGTGGGGACACAGAACGGCGTTGTTGTGAATTACTGGACATTCTCCTCAACGTCCATAGCGATCACTAGTGATTTGTTACTGGGGGTGTCAGTTCGTTAAGAGGCTTACGTTTGTTTCCTTGCTGCCAACCAGACCTATGCTTTCTTCTTCGTGTTGTCATCCTACGGAGAATTTTCGATGTTGGTGTTGTTGGTGGATTGCATACGCGGCATATTGCGCGCAACTAACATGCATTACAATCATGAAATATCGTAGGCAGTTAACTATTAATATGACCTCATGATCATTTATGCAGACAAACAAAGCAGGGAAATAGAGAGGATGGTATAGGATAGTAAATTCCCACGTAAATGTAGAGCAAAAAAATGGGCGGTTCAAATTCGAAAGCCACTCAAAGGTCATTCTGAAAATTGAAGTACAGGCATAATCCCGTTGCTGAGAAAATCCTCTTTAAGGATTCTGCATTCCGAGTTTTTTTGGCTAGAATGCGAGCTGAAGGAGAAAATGAATAACCACAGATAATATGTACGTATTTAAGCAACTATAATTTTAATAATACATTCCACATAATCTTTTTGCACATTCACGTGCTTGTCGTTTTCTACCGTATTCTTTCTTCTTGTGGCAATTGCACGCGAATATAAAAGTCTTATTTGGACAGGTAAGATCATTTTATGTAATGCAAGGCATACTCAGCGGCAGAAGAGGGCAACATGATACAGCCGCATTTTCGTGTACGTCGAAACGGATGGGGCGAAGTTAAATATCGGGCGCATGTACAGCTTGTTTCTATCCCATTTTCATCTATATCGACACATCGCAGCATTGTGGTATTCGGGGGATTATCGATAAAAAGGGCACGGAAACATGCATGCCGATATCCGTATCTCGACATGCCGATATACAAGGTATATTAACGTCGATATACCGTTGCCATTAGGGCCGTCCACTGCCAACTGATTACGTTATTACTGTTTGTTATTAAAATTATTATGGAGCCAATCTTTGACCACTCAGAATTCACTAAAATATATATTTGCGAGAATTAATTCATAGATGCATTTATGTTGATTTTCCAAATTAAATGTTTTAACTTACTTTATTTACCTCCGGTATTTTAAATTTCTACCTTGTCCATGAGCGGCAGACTGCTCAGATGGTTGATTTGCTCTTCAGGTTAAAGGCGTTATAGCTATAACCGACTATTTTAGAGGGACTGATAAGATATTCAACTTGTTCTTAGTCTACGAAAATCGCTCTGGAATATGTAAGGAGACTGTTAGTAGTATTGTTGTTATTCATCGTTAATTGTACTAAAATTATGGTGCTTATAAGTAACAGAAATTGTATTGATTTGCTAATATTAAAATTTATTTCATAATAAATAAGTCGCTGATCTGCTTTTTTGCTGTCTCTCCTCATTTTGTGTCACAGTAAAGTTTTTCAACGCGTGGTTTTGTGTACTCGTGTTACCTGTATGAGGTGTAGAGACTTTATACCCAATCAGTATTACTCAAACCAAAGAACGAAGTCGATGTGTGCTGTCAATGTTTTCAAAACATGCTCTTCTACTCGTTATATACGAAAATATATATTTTCGGAAATTCTGTTCCTAAATTAAGTCCTGATTAGAGGCCTATTTAAATATTTTAAAATCGCAAGCGAATGGAGCAAACGATTTTCATTGTCTAGCATTGCATTTTTTATATCGAGCACACATGTTCTGGATGACTTAGGGACACTACGCATATATACTTTATTCGAGATTCAGCTGAATAAGGATTGTTTTAATATTGACAATTTTTAGGAAGCGTAGGTACATGGGAAGAAGTTTTTAACAGTCCATGCTGAGTTTCAAGTGTTAAATGTTAAGTTTCCAACTGCAGAAAATTTATCTCACAGAATGACTCCATCACCTGCTGTTGTGCGATGTCCTATTTTTAAGATGAAGTCCCATATACATATGGGGAACTGAGATTCCTGCACATTCACTATGATATCCGATGGGTCAGTTTACGTTGACACCGTATTCAGATCTTCATTTTGATGGCGATCCACGTGGGCCATATTGTCATAGGGCTATATTACTTTGATTCTGAAGGTTTGTGCTTATGCACAATTCCCTGTGCTTGTGAGCCCGAGGACGCCTGCAAGTGAAGTCTCAATAGTGGCTGCTTTTAATTGCCGTTAAAATGCGTATTTCATGGTCAGCTAGTAACAGAATGAAGAAAAGTTCTTGCGAAATTTTACGGGAGCTATTACGAGCTAGTTAAATTTTTTTTCGTAAGACGTCAGCATGCTGGTGTGAAATTCCTTATAACTAAGAGTTAAGGAGTTCTGCCCACAGGAAGATAGCTTGCAATGATTCATTGTTTCCGGCAGTTTTTATGCTTGGACTGAGTCAGTTGCCATGAACATCTTCAACCTTGATGTATTCGTCTGATTGAATATATCCGAGGATCAAGTTGGATTTAGTTGATAGCTGCCAGATGGAATAACTTATCCTCCTCTCGGTTGCTTTGTTGCCTTGTGTTTCCGATGAGATTAATGTACTGGTCTTCTTTTAGACGCTGTCCATAATTACAAGCATTTCGTTCTAAATATTTTGATGATTGCCTCATGTTTGCGTCCTGTTCAATGAAAATTGTTATTCAGTATTTATATTTCCATACTCTTACATGGTGTCAGACTGTTGGGCAGTTTCTGTATTTTTGGGAATGCTAAATGCCGTTAGCCGAATAACGTTGGCTTTTCCACCGTAATGGACAGTGTCTTTTGCTCCGATAAAGACTGTAAACACGATGTCCATATTGACTACACCAGGACCATCCAATGTCATTTTTATCAATTGCAGCAAAAGTTTGGGGCCTTTTCACCATACTTTGTTTTATTGAACATAAAAACATATTTCTATCGTAACTCACACAGTAACAAACACATGTCAATCGGTTGGTTCCCAGCCAAAAAACTGAAGGAAGGACATAATTCGTGAATGGTGAGTAAACTGCCGGACTTAATGGGGTCAAGATATCAATTACAGAGTTATGGCATGCCGAATGAATGCATAGTTGTCTTAAAACAATGGTCTCTCAGTTCGCTCTCATCAAAATTGTTATCTCCCTCTCTTAAATCTCCTGGAAGAATTATGCAGTACAAAAACTTTAATTATTTATTAGACCGAATATAGCGAAATTTCGCATTACGTGTTGAAAATTCTGCGTCCCTTGTTCATTCATTTCGATTTTACGGTTCAATGCCTACCCATTTTTACAGCTAATCGAACAGTTGACTAATACATGGTAGAAGGAATAGAGTATGTCATACCAGCACATTCCTCACAAGGACGCTTTTGAATCCATCACGATGCGTTATCGGTTTAATTTAGAAAGTTCCCAACTGGCGTTATAACTTGGTCGTTCGCAGCCCTAAGGGCAGGCTGTTATGCCTACTATTGAATGTTTCCTTTTGAAAAATCGCGCCATGTAAGATCTGAGCAACTTTTACAATAGCCTAATACATCTCGAATGTGGACCATGTCATTCATGTGGCTCGTGCAGTTGGATAGTTTAGCTTTGTCAACCACTGCGCCCTCTGCATCACTATAAACTACTTCACACGTAAGTAACTGGCGTCGCGCCCAGTCCTTACGGTAGAACTCGTTGATTGCGACAGTCGAAATGTTGCTCCACACAATGAACTTAGTACGTCTTCGCTCTGTACCTGCTACCGTTTTATCGGTTTCGTGCATTTGATATGATCTCAACATCGAAGAACATTCCTTTTTCTTTTCAACCTTGAAAAACGGGGCTTCGACTATCTTTTGAAGCCTACTTTATTTTACCTTACTTATTTGCTTACATTGTTCCCATTATTCTGTGAGCCTAAGTTATCCATACGCTATTCTTGTTTCATTTTAGTCAATATCCTATATCCAACTACAGAAAGTCGGGAGTCCGCCAATCGAATAATCGACTTTGGACCAGCTTGCTGTAAAAAGTATTGTCATATTTTTTATGACATTGATTAACAACTGCAGTAATCCGAACGGAGAATTTTACGTGCTGATTTTTACCGATTCAGAAGGAAAACATGAATATGTGCATTGTTTGCAATCGGGGGATGGTCACCTTTTGTGCTTCTCAAGGTCTGTCTCTCATCTTCCAATATTATCAAGGATTGCCTTCGAAATCGAAGTACCTTTTACTCATTGCTTTGCTATTTTTATTCCAGCTATCTTCCATGGTTTGAGTGCTTCCGAAAAATACTGGAGGAAATTAGGCTGAGGGAGTTTACTCGACGAGATAAATTACCTGCCCTCAAAAGCTTCCTTGAACAACTACGCGTTCTTTCACCCCCTCCTTCATCCAAACATTTCTTCATACTAAATTCTACCTCTGCTCTCTTCCCTGGCGTAAGTTGCGTTCCGTTTTTTTAAAACAATAAGATTGCATAATTTACCAGGACCTAGTTTTAAAAAAATGAACATCCTCAGTACTGCATTTTGCTCTGACGGGTTTTGATGTTTACCCCAGGATGAAACCAGGACTGTAGAATACCTCTTGCCACCATACCTACAGCCTGACCGTTAATGTTTTCCATGTCTTTATCTGATGAGACAAACAACTGCTTAGTATGTTGAGGTCTGAAGTACTTTCCGGTGTGAATTTTCACGAAACACGAATATATCATTTTATTTAAATGGAATTTTGGATACATTTAGAAGTAATTTAACTGACCTTGTATCTAATTACATCATACGTGTCGCTAAAAATGGGTGTTCTAAAAAGGAAAAAGCGAAACATACGGCGGAAAAATTCGTTCTGACGATCAAAAGACCAGTCTCGGATGCGGACAGTGGGTCTGGGATGTTGTTTAAGTTCGGCAGAGATCACGACCAACGCAAGCATCAGAACAGCTTTGTCGGCATCGGCCGGTGTGATCAGATCTCACCTTGCTCAAAGAAATGTTGGGTTTTAATGTTATTTCTGAACTTTAGAATGCATCAGAGTTTTGCCGACGTATTTCTCGAAAGGCGTGCAGCATCACTGGCTTTGCGGACAGAATACAGCTAGCGTGTATTTTCGAAATCAATCTGTGCGATTTACAAATGAAGATAGTTTCTTTCGCATTTCACTATTTTACTCCATTATTTTCATTGAAAGGCATTACCCTTTTTCCTCATTTTGATTGAACGGGCAGCAACCTCGTTAATATCCCGTATATTAGATTCCTAGGTGCAGACTATTTAGCTACTGCAAAGCCCTATAATATGGCGATCATGAACCTGCTTTGAATAAGTTCCTTTGCTATGCCTGCCTCGTGGTGAAATCGCAGGAAGTCGAAGTCCTAGACTAGACGATCCCACACGAACGATTAGAGGGGATACGCTAGCAAAGAAAATTCCCATCGCAAGGAAAAGCGTCCTTTGGGAAAATTAGGAAAAGAACGCCCTTCCTTGAAATTAAATTTCTTTGGATGCCTGCCTTCCTGGTTATACGAAAGAAAATTCCAACTGCACCTCAGGAACCCTGACGCTAATTAAATCAGGTGTGCTTGGAACCGTATAAGCTTGAGTCCGCAGAAGGAGTGTTGCATTATATGTCAGCAGTAGACATACATGCCGTGAGGAGATCCTCTAATCGGATATTTGAATCAGGTGTTAGATTAGTTGTGCTGTAAGCCCTGGTCGTTGACGTATAAGGCCACATGAAAGTAGCAAGCTAATCGTCTGTTCACAGGACGGATCATAGTCTTTTCATTTGGCCTTGGACCGACAATTTAGGAGCCAGGCGATGTAATCGCGAGGTTGCGTATAACTACTATACCAGAAATTTCTATCCCACTCTCCTTTGTGTTTGTCTGTATTCCTTCGGTCGCTTTGTTTTCGCCTGCTACTGCTGGACTGAGCACCAAGGCGCAGTGGACGTGCGGGTTCCGTCAATTTCAAATTCCGCTCATAGCCATCAGAACAACAGACCCCGGGATCCAAATATATAAAAATAACTATTTAAAGCTTAAAAGGCCAAATAAACCGATTAATCTGAACCCGCGATGGAGTTAGGTGGCTGACGATGACTCGTAGGTCTGAAACGTTCTTCCTTATGAATGAGAGAGAATATTCGCATTCCAGGTATGTCTATTGGTAAAGGAGACAAATGGTCGATCACTGGAACAAATTTTATTTTTTCCTGAGCTTTCGAGCTCCTACAAGAGCCCATCGAAAAAATAAACTTCGTTCCAGTGATCGACCATTTGTCTCCTTTACCAACAGGTCTTCCTTATCTTGGTCGGTGTTCTTTCCTGCTTCACCTCAACTATGCGTACTGGCTTGCGTTCTGGGTCATTGTGCGTGACAGTCGCATACTTTGAAACAGAATCGGCACCCTCACAAGGGCCTTGCTCAAGCGAGCCAGCCATTTGGTCAAAATGCATAAACTAGGCCGAGATCATCATGAGGTTGCATTTGTGTCGTTTTATTTTAGTGTGCGTTTTCGTGCACATGAGTCATTAGAGCTCAGCCAATGATAACATCGACACTTGACGATTAGCGCTTAAATCAGCTTATTTTCCAATCCGTATGTCGCTTCTAAAATCGCGCTTTGAAGAGAGCTCTGAGGTACAATCTAACGTCACGGGATCGGAGTTGCCGCCCGGTTTCTCAGCCGTGCAACTAGGTCACGATAATTGATTTGTTTGCAATCCTATTCGTCGGTTCTGTCAGTGCGGCAACCGTAGCTGAAAACCACATTCGCACATTTGCGAAAATTGTGTGCGTTCACACCAGTACTAGTTTAAACCCTCGATTATTCTCTTAAGACCCTCTAGCACAGTCTGTGACTATCCCAAGTCACCCGAGTGCATTGAATAAGGTGTGTGCATCAGAGGTTGGAGCGTATGAAACCTTACTTTACTTTAATGACAGCATAATATGCAGTTTTTTTGCGATCTTTCCCACCAAGTGTACGGCTAGTTTTAGCGTAGATCCATGCCACAATCAATAGGAAATGCCTTTCAGCAAGAAAGTTACGGGGTGTCGGGGGAGTAATAAACTCATCCGTCCTGGCAAGTAGGCACTTGTATGGCCTCTGGAAGTATAACGCACAGTTCAGTTTTTGCGAACCATCAGAATAGAGGTAACACATTGTTGAACAGATTTGTGAAAACCAAAACAACCGAAGACAAAGTCCTTCTCTCTCGAGCCTTCGCATCCATTCGTGCACTGTGCAATGACAACGATAATTTCCCATCTGATCTCAATGCGTACCATCGCTTCCGCTTTGCCTTGGAGCTCAGCAGTCTGAAGCCCTCGAGGACAGGCTCCTGTCGACGAGCAATGGTAAAAATCAGAACCTTTGCCAAATCAGAAGAGTGCGAGACTGTACGAGACTCTAGGATGAGGTCCAACCAAGCTGGATTCCGAACTGGGCGTGGATGCGTAGACCATATATTCATACTGCAATTCCGTCATGGATACCAGCAACAGACGGCCGTCTGCTTTGCCGAACTCGCCGTTGCTTTCGATTCCGTCCATCGTGAGTCCCTGTGGCGAGTAATAGGACTAGATAGAGTACCGACCAAAATCATTGCCATCATCAAGGCCTATTATTATCATTCCATTACCGCATGAGTTCTGGTTAACAACAATCTCACAAATAGAGGCAAAGGTTCGCATCCCAGATATTTGCCTAGAAGAAGTCGTTGCGTTCACCGGAATCGTAAATTTATTCATCGAACAACAAGCTCTCCCAATCGTTCGATGTCCGGCTTAGTGTTCGACAAGGTTGCGTCCTGTTGCCCATCCTGTTTAACTATGCCACTGATTGGATTCTCACAAAAGCCCCACACTTTTTTGACGGTGTGGAGTTTGAACCCGGACGCTAGCTGATTGACCTTGACTATGCCGGCGACATCGCTCTGCTAGCATAAAGCTTTGGTGATCTACAGTCTTTAGTATCACGGGTGAATGCGATCTCTACGTCGATTGGCGTGTCCATAAATACGGGAAGACTGAATTATTTTTGAGCTGCATCCCTGACCAGGAGAAGGGACCCCTGGTGATAAATGACCACCAGCTTGGAGAAATAGATAGCTTTAAATACTTTGGGGTGAGGCTACTATCGAATGGACAAAGTAAGGACGACATTGTCTCCTGAATCGATGTTACTCGCCGAGTTTTCTCAATCTTCCAAAAGCGCCTATGGATACGACGCGACATCTCCATCGTCACGAAAATCCGCGTGTACCTGCATCCGTCCACTCAATCCTCCTCTATGGATATGAAGGCTGGGTTTTGCGCGTTGAAGATGAGCGAAGACTAGGTATTTGGCCACCGTTGTCTCAGGACCATCCCTCGAGTGGAGTATACCGACTTTATCTCGAATGAGACAGTCCGCACTCGCTGTGATAGTATTGCGAGGATATATCAGGTCATCAAAGTAAGGTACTTGAGGTGGTTTGGGCACGTTCTCCGTCGTCCGTCTCACAAGCTATGTTACGCTGCCCTTAATCCGGTGGTGCAGCCCACCTGGAGGCGTCGAAGAGGAGGGCAACGCAAGACCTGGTTTGATATCGTTTGTTAAGACATGGAAGCCGTTTTGGAACCTTCGGTTTCCGGTCCCCGTCGCTAGAGAAAAGGGTGGGTGGGGCCTTACAGATCCGCTGCTACCAATCTTTACGCCTGGAGAGGTCCCATCACGGAGGCTGGCTAGATCAGACATGATCACAGCCGTATCAAGTAAAATAAATCAGTAAGTCAGTAAGTACAAACGGTCACAGTGGCCATTTCTGGCTTATTTGGCACAGCCAGTCAGCCTCAGGCCGGGGCGACCTGTGTTTTCAAACAATGTCAAGTTCAGCTCAATGCTTTTTCAGTTGGTTTTACGCTGTAGGGCGGTTGGAAGAATTCTTGTGAGCTTTTTTGACGGCACGGTCCACTGACCAGGACAGAACACGCCTGTTGCGATTGCAGTCGACAGGGCATGAGTCTGATGACCAAATTGACCCCCGATTCAAATGCCAGGCCTTCTTGGTATAATCTGGTTATAGAATTGACTACTAGCGACACCACTACACTCACACTTGCACAACCCAGTCCTTTCATAAAATAATTTATGATGGGTTGGAGGTTGAGAAGAAGACGACTCGATCGCTGGGACAATACTTTTATTAGCCTGATGTTTCGAGATCCGTCGCATACTCGTCATCGAAGACATAACCAGGAAGCAGTAGCAAATACTGGTTGGAGCTCCTTTTACCTTTAGGTCTTTTTTTGTGACTCCCCGAAGGAAGATGCGCAGAATAATTGTATGCCATTTAACTAAAATAGGGCTTTGTGCATCTACTTGAAGAGTGAAACGCCCAATTCAACTCCGGCATTCGTGCAGTTTCGTTGACAATGGCAATTCCGACATCGTGGGCTTTTTGAATGAACACAATGCATGTAGTCCTATTTACATTTTAGTTGCATATGCTTTTTTGAGGTGTCCTTATCATGACTGTATATTGTCAACCAGCCTGTAGTTTTTTTAACTTACCATCTGTGCACTACTGTGTCCTGCTCGAATCATGCCGTTTAAATCACCTTTT
This sequence comes from Ligula intestinalis, assembly GCA_036362985.1. Classification (NCBI taxonomy): domain Eukaryota; kingdom Metazoa; phylum Platyhelminthes; class Cestoda; order Diphyllobothriidea; family Diphyllobothriidae; genus Ligula; species Ligula intestinalis. Next base: position 22,039,279 of record JAYGXS010000001.1, on the reverse strand, counting down.
CGTATAGAAGTGAAAATACGTGCCTTGTTCTTGTTTATACCAGTGTAGCAAATATGCCTGTCTGGTGATTACAATCATCATCTTGACAGAGCTCTGATATGGAAGTCATTAAGGATTTTATATGAGTAAAAAAGAAGGCTGATCGGGCACCGAAGCAGTCCATTTGTCGTCCTGAGCTTTCAAAAACTTACAGGAGTTGATCGTCAGAAGCAACAGCAACAACAAAAGGGGACAGTTATATGACTTATAAACCAATCAACTGTCAGTAACGTAGGGCTTTGTACGCCGGCGCCAAATCGGTACGTCGATTGTTTGGATCCACGCCATGAATTCAACTTTGGAGCCATCAAGATACTCGTCCACGCCGAAAACAATACGAGCCGAGAGTTGCTTGAAGTCTGGTCCAGGGATGGCAACGTCGCAATGATGCGGCGGCGACATGTTCTTCCATCGTCGTTCTCATTCTCCCCTCTTCGCCATCTGGTTCCGGTGACGTCCGTTGACAGCGCCGGTTTTATGCAAATCCCCCTCAGGAGGGGCCGACTAAAAGGCCATAGATAAGAATATACTTATCCATGCGCCTTTAAGCCTCCCCCCCACCTCAATTGAACAACGCATTAGAGCGTGATTCACGTGAACCCCAAGACAGCTCGTGTTTTTGTATTTGCCATTGTCCGAACAACCAGTCAGTCTGTGCTTGCTCGCGTGCACACCTTGCTGTCCGTGTGGAAGGTGGGAATGGGGGGAAAGGAAATGAACGAGATCCTCTACGTGTCTTATTTCATATGTACCTGCCGCTGTACTCTCTCTATGGACGCCCCGGGCGCGCACAGTCACCATCCAGTTTTGGCTCGCCCCCCATCTTTAATAAATTCTCGGTCCTACAGATGCGTTGTTGGCCGTGTGCGTAGGCACCGGCTGCCTTGGCGGTGTACGCCATAGCTCACCAAACCTACGCTGATCCGAAAGCACGATTATTCTGAAGTGCGCTTCCTTAGGGCCAGTTTTTGTGGTTTTGGCCTTGAGGCCAGCACTCCCGAACAGATCTAAAGGATGCAGTTGTTTGAATAAAATGAGTGCTTCATAGTGCAGCAGTCTACAGCAGCTGAAAAGAGATTATCTGAATTTCTGTGGCTTATTTGAGACAGAAACTGTAATCCACTGTCCAACAAGATGCTGCCTGTCGTGAACGGAAGAGGACAAGGAGGGGGGGGGGTTTGTATCAAGAATCTTTGATAGATTGGGACAGCCTAAGCATTTTAGACGTGAAACCACTGTCGCACAAGCTCCCGCTTACTGTAGTATGTCTTATTATCCTAGCACCGTTGCTAGCCTTCCTTTGTAAACAAATTGGCAGACAAAGGTTGTAACTAGGTGACCACAATTTGCCTGGGACAGGCGCGCTTCTTGAAGTTCTTTCAGCTCTCAGTTTATTGGCAGAAGGACAGTACCGATAAGGAGAATGGACTAGCTATTTTTGTCTTATTAGCCGTCATCAGTCAGCCAAACCCAACTCCAGGTGGGGCAACACCCGAGACTCGAACTCGCGACCCGCCCAACGCTCTAACCCGCTGTGCGGATGCTGACGGGGCCCGAGAGTTAAACGCAAGGCAGTACAGAACGAGTTAATCCCTTCTAACAGACCAGTGAACATTTATTCACCAATTTCGGTTAAAGTTTTCTTATCTCTGTGGCTCTTTTTCTTCCTCGCGTCACCCAATGGCCTGTCCTAGAACCGATTGTTGGAATTTTTATTTGAATACTCTGCCGACGATCAGCCCAACCAGCCTGCTTCGCCTTATGCTTCCTGATACAGTAGTCGCCGGTTATTAAGCCCACGGCTAATAGGCCCAGCCGAGTATGAAGTCCAAATCAGCTTGGGACGGAATTTAACATAGCAAAATCCGCCGGCTAATAAGCCCAGTCACCGACTACAAAGCCCTGTTTGCCAACAGGATAGAGTGAAATTCTCATCTCTCTGCGTACGCAACGCGGTCTACAGGCATCAGATTTCACAACATTCGACGATTTCTGGTGCCTGGAGAAGGACATCAAAGAGCACTTGTGAGTGAAGTTTCCTCCGAAACAACTGCCACTAGACGGCTGTTTGTAAACGCGTCGCAAATCATTTTTCTTTGTTATTACGTAAAATACAGACAAACAGCATTCTTTTCTTGTACATAACCAAGCTCTACGCATAATACAATACGTTTCTTATGTACATTGCCTATCCTGCGTTTGCTAATTAAGAACTAGGACTCTCCGTTTATTGTGCCCGCCGCTTATTACGCCCAATTTGGTTTGGGCCCGAGGTGGGCTTAATAGCCGGCGACTACTGTGCCCTTTAATCTATGAAACAGGAGTGCCCTTGCGCCTGAGCGTGCCTGCCCTCGATTTTGACAAATTACGTAAGCTTTGCGCTTTCAGTAAGCATCCACGCTTACTGCTTCCGAAGGAATTTTGAGCTATTTCAGGCAATCAAGCGTGGCCTGGGAATCTCTAACCACTAACTGCTCCACTTGGCTACCTATCGGATTCTCGATGAAGAGGCAAGCGCCATTTCAGCCAATGGAATTCAAGCCTCAGGATTGTCTACCATCTCTCCTACCCGTGTACACACCATGCAGAATCTCGCGTAGTAGAGATATAAGCGATATATAAGCGGTAGAGATATAAGCTTCACCGTCGAGGGGAGGGGGGGAGGGAGGAAGGGGCTTCATGCAGGCTTACTAATCTCAAATTAATGCATTTTGCGACAGCACACTGTATTCGCTGATTTAGTTTGGTTTGCAGTCCCTCACAAAACGTGTCCTTCGGTATGCGGAAGTAGGAATTTGGCGCTTTGTTTTACTAAGCCTACCCTATCACGAGGATTTCCGAGCAGCTTGCGAACTCTCCTCTGCTGTCGCAGCCCATTTTAATTCTCAGCTAAACCCCGTGCTAGTTGTTGTCATCCTCTCAGCGGAGTAGAGGCAGCTGTTCAAAATAATTTTTTTCTAGGTCACTTCTACGGCCTCTGATCTGTCACGTATACCTTTTTGGCCCACGTGCTGGCAGCAGTGTTGTTTCGCTTGTTGCTATTGTTGCTCACGCCATGAAAACACTGGTTGTGACTTTTTAGAAAACACCTTCTTCTTCTTCTTCTTCCTCTTATTTTCTTCGGTGTTACTATCGCAAAAAGCTGTCATTCTGAATATTCGAAGAACAGTCAAACACAAAACTTCTGTTTTGCTGCAGGAGATAAACGTGCTCTCTCTCTCTCTCGCTGTCCTGAGCCCTGCTAACAGTCAGAAAGCGTATTCTGTCCGGTTTAAAATCGTTGTAGCATACTTCGTTAGATATTGTATCCGCTTCCCTGAATGTGTATCCGTCCGCTCCTCATCAGTCCTCCAGGAGGTACTGTGTCCTGTGGAAAAAAAGGTATTTAAAAATATAGTTAGTTGGACTGCCTAGATAGTTATCTTTCGCCTGACACGGAGACGCCGGAGGACAACATTAGGTCTAGTCCTGGCAGATAATAATGAGGGTCAAGTTAGTGAGTGGGACGTGTGATCCGATTTAGTACTCACATGCCTATTAAGGCCTCTTTTGCCTCCCTGGATTAGGAGAATCGCATTTCATGAGGCGTTTTGCCTCGGCTGATTTCTGACTGCAGTGTGCAGATGTGTTTAGTCGGCAGAGCTAAGTGCCACCAAAATTTCATTCAATGTTTTTTCCTAAGAGAAGTGTTTTGGTGATTGTATAATTCTTTGCGCGTTCGATGGGCTTCTGGAATAGAGCCCCCACTTCTAGCCACCTCCCCACTTTGACCCATCCGTTAAAGTTTTTCTACTTGAACGCGAAGGGAAACGGAGTAGTTACTGGACTGACCGAAATGAAATTATCGTTACGTCTTTACGCGACTCAATTAACGACCAGATTGTCTGTTGGTCACTTCTGTGTCTCGTTGAGAAAAACTGAGCTTTAGCACTACCTGCTCATGTGAACAACACGATAATCTGTGCTCCTCTCGCGTTGGACTGGGGCGTGCGGACATTTTACGTTGTAAGGCCTTTTTGTGCATCCCAAAAGTAAGAGGGGGTACACTCCTTCTCTCGAATGCCCACTAAAAAGCGCCATGTTTTTAACAAAGAAGAACGACGAATAGGCTGTACAGCATTCGAAATGCGTCCCTGCGCTGGGGGACAGGGAGGACGCCTTAAAGGCTTTTAGATTGTCAAAAAGTCAAGGAAAAAACTGGCGCCAGAGTCTAAGACGTCAACAACTTACGAGAAGCTTTTTGTTTTGTCATATTAAATCACATGGACAATTTCTTGGATATCCGGCAACCTCCGATGCCGCCCAAATCTTGCCAGTTCTCTCCTTCAGTAAAGAAACTTGAAAATATAGTTTCCTTAGCAAAATTCTTTCTGAGTTCCGACTCGAGTCAAAGTGCCTTTCATAAGGATGACTTGTATGGGGCTGTCTTAACAGAGAACGGGAACCGCCCCCAGTTTATGTGGCTTTGCACTTAATTCCGAAGAAATTAGGTTTAAGATTAGGGTGAGGGTAAGAGTTAAGTTTAGGGTTAGATTTAGCGTTGGGGTTAGGATCCGGATTATAAGGGAGATATATGCTTTATTTTGAAGGTAGCTATCCAAAATTTTCAACAACAATGGTTCCATTCACTGAGACCAATGCAAAAGGTAATAAAATGCTCAAAGTCTAAGGCTTTACACGAAATCCACATTTGTTATGGATACAGATCTGGTCCCAACTTCTGAATTTCCGTCTCTTCACACGTGAGGTAGCGTGCTAGGAATGGGAGTATAGAGTGCTGATATGCCGATGTACAGCAAGACATATGACGGAAACTTTGGCGCATAGTACGGAAAGACTTCGCAGCCATCGGTTAAGAGTGAAGAGGATGAGCGACCTCACCAAGAATGCGATCAGCAAATTGTCTGACAGTTTTAAAATGTCGCTTGTTCATATTATCTTAATTTTTAATGATTGGCTTCGTCTTAATAGTAGGATGTAGGTTTAGGGTAGGATTAAGGAAGAGGCTACAGTTTAGTTTACTTTAAGGTTTAAGACGCGGGAATATGTACCCTTCCTCAAATATATCGCGAGGCCGCTTTACTTAAGTGGCTGGTCATTCTTATTCCCCTGCCCTGTTTGGGCGGTCATATAGGTCATCATTACCAACCTTTCATCCACTTGCCCACGAATGCTTCAAGGAGGTCACACTTTACCTCGAGTGGGAGTTTTTCATTTGTCCCACCCACAATAGCCCTGTGTCTATTTAGAAAATCCTGTTCAGTGAAGCATACTATGTCTTTTTTGTTCTGTATAGCCTTCCGCACAACTTTCTTTGAAGACCTCTTATTGAGTGGCCCGATCAGGCGGCTTTCAACTGCACCAGATCACTCAGTTACCGATCTGTCCGGTTATTGGTGCCATTTGGGGGAGGGGTGTTTCTATTCTGCTGCGGACAACTTACTAAGTCAATATACAGTAAGGCCTCGGGTGACGGGCAGCTCTATCTGCGAGCATTTCAGGTAACGAGCAAGGCACTCACAGCAAACTTGCTTCCGTGAAATTGTCAGTGCCTGTGTGTGTGCCTTTGTCTGCCGTTGAGTCTTGCTGCCAGGACATGAGTCTTCAGTCGCCTGCAACCAATTAGTGAACTGGTGCAGTTTGATTGGCAAGACGAGTGTTTCATATGACGAGCTCGGTGCCAGAACGCATTAAACTCCTTATCCGAGTTTCCATTGTAACTACTTATAGAGATAGGGACCTTGCAAGCGGGCGTCCGTAGACTTGCTGAAACCGACGATCAGGTAATGTGTAGTCTCCGTCATACTCCCATTACCTCCTAGAGGTTGTACTCATGAATTTCTCCTGTACGGACACTTAGACGGATCGGCTTAGGAGGACACTCATCGTGGTCATTAATACACGCACAGTACATTTGTTTTCCTTATCTTCCTTTTTAGGGTCGCCGAGTACCTATTCCCTCATTGGTCAATCCCTGCTATGGAGTAAGGTCCCACCCTTTTTCTCGACCTCCCTATAACCGCTTTTAGAGATGCTTCGAGTACTACTACGCAGCTCTCAACAGCCTACAATGGGTTGACATATTTGTCAGGTATGCATTCTCGTCCTTCTGTGGATGCCTTGCATTTCAAACTCAAGTCCCAATTTTCCAGAGTTTTAAGAACCTAGTAGTTTGTCTATCACAGTCGGCAAGGTCCGCTATTGTCTTTGGAAACAGCGGGGCATCTGTTTAGAAAAAAAACAGACTTTCGTTGCATCTACCTCACTCTCTTCTGCCACGCCTACCGTGATCCGAGGGAGATACGACGTGAAGATTGCCGTGCGTGTAGTCACTGACAGCTCTGACCAGTCCGTATAGGCGTGCTCTGGTCAACCCTGTCCATCAATTCACGTATTTTGTACCTCATTGAGAGTGTCTTGAATCTCACACAAACGAGAGCGTTGAGAAGAACCACAGTGAGAAGGAGCCATTGCGGCTTTACGATTAGTAGGCCAACAGGGTCTAGAACCAGATGGCGGGATTGGTCCAAACGATAATGCTGAATGTGTGGAGGTTTTATTATGGCAGTTTTTACGGTGTTATCTGATAAAGCCTTTACTGGCCTCATTGGAAGGGAAATTACATGGGAGGAGGTCGATCATCTCGCTATTTTAACTGATTTTTGGTCTTCCGTTATCGGCTGGCTTCAAGTTATACGACAGCTTGACCTTCGATGTCCACCATTAGCTTCAGCAGGCTGAAAGCAAATGCAGTAACTTGCGCTTGCATTAGTTTTAAGCGACAGTAGACTTGCGCAGCATCTACCGCACTCTCTCGCTCTCTTCCCTCACTCGGACGTACTCGGTGTCATGGCAGAGTCGAGAAAAGCGGGGATGAGGTCGCGGTCGAGTGCAAGGGACCTGTAAACAGCACTATAGTCTGCTGTGCCAGAGAGACTGCTTTTTTATTGCTCCGCCTTTCGCCATAGTTAATTGGTCCAGGGCTGTCGTATTGTGTCTCGCTGGCTGTATGGTACGTGTTCTTTCTGTGCTATGGCTGAGAAATATGCTCGTATACGCATTGCCCATCCTGCCTGCCCCTGTTAGTCTATCTCTCGATTGACCAATCAAACGCCTGAATCGTTTTTCACTGCGACCAGTCCCTACGTACAGTCATTTGTCTACAGCCTCCGTCTCATCAACTGTTATTGTATCCCTAAGTAGACGCGCACGTGAATGGAATTTCCTGTGTCTGTGTTGTCCAGCCCTGTATGCATCCACTTGCAGTCTTTGAGGAGAATGGTAGTACCTCCGGACACGTTTGTCGCCCGTTTGTCTTCGGCATACAAACGTACTATCTGGGCGTGTGCTTGGAAATGATAAACGTCGGCCGTGCAAGCCGCGTAGGAGCAGTCAAGTAGGGGTGGTAGAGACAGAGATGTGGGAAGTCTTTGCTAATTTCAATGTTTATTCTACCTCTCTGAGTGCATCTGCCTTCAACGTGTGTATACATGGGCACCTATACGTGATGTGTGGTCTTGCATGTGACGGTCGACCGTCGATGTCCACCCTGTGATCCACAACGTAATGGTGGTGGTGGTGTTGGAACGGTTACTTAATCGCAGATAAGGTTTCAGTGATAGTAGACTTGCGCAGCATCCACACTCTCTCTTCCCGCACTCGGACGTACTCGGTGTCATGGCAGAGTCGAGAAAACCGGGGATGAGGTCGCGGTCGAGTGCAAGGGACCTGTAAACAGCCCTATAGTCTGCTGTGCCCTGATCGGGCAGGTAGCCGGTGTGGCATGAGCCTGCATCTACACTCGCCATCAACCGTATCTGCGGCATTAATTAAGGGAGTAAAACCCAAAATACCGCCTGTGGTGCCCTGATCTACCCCCTGTGTTGGTCCAGCGCATATACTATATGGCCTATTTAGGGACCAAAGTTCTCAAGCTATAAATATTAAGTGACACGACTCGTAAAACGCTCACCCAAATTGTCTTATCGGTTTTTGAATAGAAGGTAGGGCACAGGTAAGATACATAACTGACTAACAAAGTAGAAATTCTCGATATAAGAGAGCGTGTTAGCGTGTTTGGGTGAGCGTTCTACCGAACATCTGCATAAATTGTATCCAGAAAGGCGTACTGCTTGCATAGTGTGCATTTTATTATGGTCTTTGTGGTGCCTGTATAAATAAAATCACATTTCCTCGAAAGGTTTCACGAGAAAATGCATTATGAATTATTCAGTATGCAAGTATGACGCTCAGCGGTCTGGTTAGGGAACGCACTCGTCCTGTTGTGCCTTGGAGCCCAGCTTAGAGCCGTCGCAGGCAGCCGCATAGCGACATGTTGTTAGGAGGCGCCTAACAGGCAGATAGCATGCAGCAAGCAGCCGCGCTCACAGCAAGCTATCGATCGGCCTACGCGAGGCGAACGCGTACTGGCTGTTGATCAATCAATAATTTAAAATTCAAACTACGGTCAGCCGTCGAGTCACCAGTCAATCGTGACGGTAGCCAAGCCAGGACAGAAGCTGATTGGCCCGATGGACCTAGCTTACACTCGTTTGTTGCCCTAAATATGTTGCACCTTTTACACTCAAAGACTTCTTATGTTGCGCTATTCTTGTCGTGTTCTTCCTTGGGGGACTCACACAAGGCGTAATTAAGCGGTGGCATCTCGGCTTTGGCTACCGTTACAACACTTGTAACATATGATGGAGTGGAACTGAAAAAGAAAAGAGAGACCGGAATGGCCATGTCTGACTTACTAGTTTCCATCAATCAATCCTAGGTGTCGGATTGTGAATGATGCAGAACGGTCCGAATAGTCCTTTTGGACTTCCTTCGCCATAAATCGACCGTAGCCCGGACTACAGAGACTTGCATCGAAAGCCTTGAAAAACTTAATTTGTGGCGAACTGAGACCCATGGTCCATCGGTCAACGGTCGTTTCTGTTCTCGCGCACCATGCTCAGTCAACATGCAGAGGCCTCCTTGCGGCAACCTTAAATGCCCCTTCAAAACTGTCCCTGACCAGTATTCGATTTTCCCAATGTAAGCTCAGCGGTACCATCGAATCTCCCGGTGAAATTACTACTGAAGGAAGTGTTTTTCTCTCTGCACCTACGAATCAGGCTATTCGTAGTTTTCTGCCTTAAACAAAGTTATAATCCGTCTCCTGTGTTAGCGGAGGGGGGGGAAGGGTTAGGGAACACAGCCACTGGTGAATAACTGACATCAGCCAATTCTTAGGACTCCTCTAAAACGCTTATACCTGGCTATTTTTATGTTTAAACGCCAAATATATCTTCAGCTATTATCCTAAGACCCTGAGGTTGTTTCAAGGTCATTGTAAAATGCTATGCTTAAAAATAGATGGCTTGCAGCTGAGCGTGAACACATTTACAATTACTATTCTTACCGAGGTGAAAATAGTCAAGTTATCTCTGAATTCAGGCACGCGCACTTACTATTTACATCTGAAAATTAGTAAATCATTTTGTATTATAAAAATGTATTTGGTCAACAAAATAAATGAAAAAGAAACAAGCGGATGTTTTAGATATGCTCTGCAAAAAATCAGCGAATACTGGACCACAGATAGGCGAGGATCAATTTTCCCGCTACTCGGCTTATTTCGTTTTCGCTAATATTTCTTATGAATATATTTTTTGCATTACAAAATAACCACCCTTTTTGCTAAGTTTCCATTACCCATTTCGTGACTAAATATTCAAACTTCCTGACTTGACTTAAAGACCTGTACTGCTTGATTGATTTATATTATCAGTATACGGTCTGTGATAGGTCGTTGAGACGTAAAAGGGATGCCCCCCTCCATCCTTTCTTATCTCGTGTACAGCTGGCGGTGTCTTGCAGCATGGGAATAGTGAATCTTTTTTATGACTTGGAGGGACTGATAGCCTTCCGGATTTCCCCCCCCCCTCCACACTCTCTGTGAGCTTGTCTTTTGAGGTGTGTTCACTCAACACACCGTTGCTGACTAAATCACTCACATAGGTTTCTTGCTTCTAACGTCCTGAATTCTAAGAGTATGAAACTCCCAAATGCGCATATAATGCCTTTTAAGAGTTAATTCGTTTGCTGTGAGTAATGGTGATTGGCTGGGCGCTCCACGCATTTCCCGGGCCAGTACTTGCTGGATATGGATGTTCGGTCATCAGTAGTCAGTGTACGATTGGCTATTTTGTTTTCTGCTTCTCTTTTTTTCGCTACAATTTGCTCTACTCTGCATCCTTAAGAGTTGTTGTACCTTTCAGTTGCCTTCTCGAGAAGAATATCCTCTTCTGCTCAAGGAGTCGAGAAAGGTTAACGCTCTGCATAATCGCAGCTATTACCCTCCTTCATCCTCTGTCCTGGTGATTTCTAACACTCTTCCTAATCTCTTTACTCGACCTGTTTAGGGTCATGCCAATTTACCTGTTGCTGACCAAAAAGCTGTTGGAGGTCTTACAGTAAGTCCTCTAATTTGTGTCCTCACCCATTTTCTATCTGAGGTCACCTGTTCCCTTCATCGCGGGCATTCACACGTGCATGTTAGAGGTGAGTTAGTGACCTTCACCCCTGTCTTGTCTGTTCATCCATTTCCTCCTCCTCCTCCTCCTCCTCCTCCTCCTCCTCCTCCTCCTCCTC
>JAYGXS010000001.1:22018532-22028589 GCA_036362985.1 Ligula intestinalis | reverse complement strand
TCCTCCTCCTCCTCCTCCTCCTCCTCCTCCTCCTCCTCCTCCTCCTCATCATCATCATCATCATCATCATCATCATAAATCCTCTCCCGCTACTATTTGTTTTGCAAAGTCGTATTGGCAAACAATTGTTTTCGGTCATTCATCATCAGGCCGATAAGTGACATGGGGAATAAAAGTGGTCAGCTAATTGCAGCGTTTATCTGATCGCCAGGTTGGGTGAGGAGGGGGGTTAGTGGGTGGGTAAGTGTAATTAAGCACTTGGGCTTCCCCTCGTCTCCTGAATGCGAGTAGAGACGACAGGGGTTCTCACGGTCAGCGGGTTGAGATCTGTATGTCAACTGCGCCGCTCGCGCTTGAATATTCTATATGGCTTCGTTTTCCGTGCTTTCTGACGACGTGGTTCCAGGAGGCTTTGGATTTCCGCGTGCAGTCGGCCAAGAGAGGCAGATTTCTTGTACCAGCGTCTTTTGACAGCACAGGGTGGGTTTTGCTAACCAGATTGCCACCGTCTCTGCTGTGACTATCACCGGTTTGCACAAGCCTTTGGAGTAGTGTGTCTGCGTGTGGTATATGACCAGAAAGGCTTCTCTCGCGTCCGTTTGGTGGTTCGTATCAATTAGGTAGGCGAGGATCGAGCTTGAGATCAGTCTATACTCTCCTTTGTTGAACCACGCTTGTATATGCTCGCGTATTCTCTTCTCCAGACGTCGCGTCGTTCGGCCAATACATCCCGCTCCACAGGAACAGGTGAAATAATAGATGCACATCGATGTGGCCTGTACAGGTAGTTTGTCTTTATCTGCCATTCGTGGAAGGGGGAAATAGTGAAGAATACGTGTAAGCTTGCCACCGGGAGGGCACTTGTGACTGCTGTCCTCAGGCGCCGTCTTACCAGTTCATTTACTGTATTGCCTCCATCACCGCCAATATCATCAACATCATTTTGATGCGGAAAGTTGAACACTTAATCTGCTGCAGCCCCACACTCTGCTGCATATGACGAAGGCTTTCGAAAGTCCGGCAGATTGCGAACCTCGAGACCTTGAAAACCCCCTAGGCACTAGTCACCCCAGCCTTATTCAACAGAGTCTGTAGGTACTTTGGTTGTAGTGTGTAAGCAGTGGATGTGCTAAGTGCATTACAAGCATCAGGCCAAATCCCAAGTTGCGCGTAAAAGACACCTGTGAAGGGGATTTATTGTGCACAGAACCCTGAGTTGCTGTCCCAGGCAGCAGTGGACACTGGCGAAGCCAGGGCTTGTGTTGACTGCGCCTAGTTGTGCCCGAGCGTGTGTGAGATAGATGCGAGTTAACGTGGTATACGTTTGCTGCGTTAGCCGAGGCGTGGCGAGTTCAATTGACCTTCAGGCAGCTGTGACTGCTTTGGACGAGCGTGTGCGCGCGATGCTTCCGGTCAAATTTATTCAGGTCAGCAAATCGAAAAAAGCCGCCTGCGAGAGTGAATGGCGTTGAGACAGTGGACACTGACCAAGGAAGCCAGAGTATTGTTGGTTGTCTGTCTGTCACAGATTCCCTTGTTTTATAATTTCTACCTGGCCCGTCGTTGTTTCGTATCCACTTCATCTTAGGAGTACCTGGATCCTTTTAAATCCAGAATCGGATGTTCCCTGATAAAACTAACCTCCTGCATATCACTACCTCAACAGGAGCACTCTGAAATTTTCGAAATCCAAAAAGGGTTGAGTCGTTTCCGTTTATATTATGCTGATGACCTAAGTTAATAACTCTACTTCTAGCTGGTGAAACCAGGGCTAGCGTTGACTACGTCCAGTCGTGCCTGAGAGAGAGAAAGCGGTGGCAGCTGCTTTGATTTGCTTGTGGGGCAACTTCAAGTGGTATACGATTGGTTTATTGCATTGCCCGATGAGGGTGTCGTGTATAGTGGCCCCTGTTGCATCGGCCGAGGAGTGGTATGTTCAAGTGGCCCTTTGGCAGCCGCGACTATCTGGACGCGCGTGTGTGCGCGCCACTGTGGGAAGATTCGCATGTACCTCAGCTGGGATGCCTTATCTATTCATTCGTGCCTCTCATTGTTGGGAATGCCCGCATTTACACCAAAAAAATCGCACTTGAAAGTGCGTGCGTGTGCGTCTCAGTTGCGTGCTGCTAGCAGACGGCAGCATCCCCTCGACAGCGTCTCACCGTTGGCTGCCCTTCCTTCACCCCTGCGAGAAGTAGCCAAATTCTTCTAGTCCCTTCTTCCTCAATCGGATTTGAGAGGATGCTAGCCTACCTGAACAGAATGCCATTAATGCACTCAGTGAGACGGACTTGTAGTTTTAAATGTATCTTGTGATAATGGGTCGTGTTTTTGTTTCTCGACGTTCGTCGATCGGTATGGTATCGTCACGTGGGCACGTGCTCGAAAATATCAGTTACTGTCTCACGAGTTGCGCCAAATGCCTTCTCGACCGTCGTAAGCGACGAAGTTCACCATGTGTCTCACGTAGTTGGCGCAGCATCTACCGCACCTTTTCTTCCGTCAGCTGTCTTGCTCCGACGACTGGAGAAGGCCGTACGAACAGTGGCTTAACCTCCAGTGTACGCGTGCCGCACACGCGACCTGGTCCCCACTCAACATGTCATAGGCTACTGCAAGGCCGGCTGTGGCCTCAAATGCGGGAGAATGCGCTAACGTTGACATTAAGAGCCAAACATTACGGTCTAGAGTTTATTCCATCGATCACTTCATGTATGCCCAGGAGGCTCGACTTATACCACCCGTTGGCAGCCTTTCAGGCCACGGCTTTTAGTACATCTCAGTGTGTTCAAGCGCATCAGACTTAGTATAGTGGAGAATGTGCGCTGATATGCCGTTAGGCTAGGTTATCCAGTGTCAGCGTCGTTGTATTCCTACTTACGAATCATCTTATAGTCGCATAGAAATGCGAGCTGATGCCGCGGGTAGTTAACTACTCAAACGAATCTCTGCTGTTCGCAATATTAATTCAGATGTTTAACCCTTTTAGGGTTCGATGCAAGCTACCTTACTTAATTGTCACTCTCTCTCACCACGCTTACTGAATGCAGTTTGCCGTACAGGATTTTGTTGCAGCCGGCAAAGAAACCCAGACATTCAACTACGTCGGATTCTGTGGCTTCCAACCCTATTTTTAATTAAGTTTTCAATCACAGTATTCATCTCAAGGGTTTGTAAATTCCACGGCGCCTATCCTAGGACGCACATGGAAAAGTACGCAGTAGTCGCTCTATTCGACATGCCGGTCGTTGATTTCGATAGGGTCCACCGTGTGTCCCATAGAGTAGCGGGCGCTGGGACGGTAACTGGCGTGTACATTATTTTATGATACCGGGTAGACTAGCAATGTACCTAAGGTGCGCCCGCCTCCTCTCCCACCTGGATCGGCCGCTGGTGGCTAGCACGGCGTGAAACCGTGCCTTGGCGTGCCACCTGGTTCGCGCACAAATGACCATGATTGAAAATTTGCCAAATAAAAGGCGCACCATGCAGATTAGAAACCTTAGGCATGCCCGGGCATGCTTATTTGTTCTAAAGACTTATTAGACCTGGCCATGCCCAGGTCTTCTGAATCTTGGAGGACTTAGTACTTTCCTGAAGGCCAAGACTTGTTGGCCTTATCTAGAGAGCAATATAATTGCATTTCTTAAAGCACTGGCGATCAGTGCGAAATGTACACCTTTCATGCGTAGCATTGAAGTATTCCGATTAACATTCGATAGGTCTCTGCGCTTTTGTGTAGCCTTTCCAGGCGTTTTGGTTCACACACAACCCGCATTGTCTTCGCCTTGCTCATCTAAACAGCTCCCAATCTACACACACATAAAAAGACCAGCGGTTGTACTCCCCCCACCTTCCGTTTTCTATGTATGCATCGTGTATGCAGAATGCGTCGCACATAACATTTGCGTGGCTGGCCCTGTTCCCCACGGTGGACAATGGGTGTGCATTCTAGTGCGTCTTTAGGCACACGTAGAAGGACCGGGCGAAGTGTCCAATCAGCAACCGCCTACGCAGTTGCCTTGACGCGTGCTCGCGCGCACACGCATGCACGGCCTTGGCACGAGGCATGTTTAAGGTGGGAGGACATTGAGAAGCTGATCTGGCACAATTCCCCCCACTCTGGCATTGCCAGTGATGTCGGTGAAAGTCACAGGAAAAACATACCGGTGTAAAAAAACTGAGGACCATCTGGATGAAATCGAGTTGTGTTCGCCGTCTGCGCATGGTCCGCTCGAGGATTTGTGTGCGCTGCCAGCTGCCTCAGCCCGTTGACCGAACTTTTGCTTTCACAACACATCGGCAACTGGTGTTGAACAGCTGACAGATAATTTTCCGTCCACGGTAGGGATGCCTTGTATGACCGCTTACCAGGTCAGGGGAACAGAAACTGCCCGCAAAATACGTGACTTAACGTCAAATTCTGGAAAAATTCGGTTTAAGATGAAGTTGAGGATAACTATTAGGTTTAAGTTTGGGGTTAAGATCAGAGTGGGGCTTAGGATCCGGATTATGTTAGCGGTTAAGGTTTGGGTTCGTGTTAATCGTGGTGTGTAGGTTTAGGGTTGGTTTAAGGAAAATGTTACAGCTTAGTTTTTAGGGCTATGACACGGGAATATTTACCCCTCCTGAACTTTATGCCAAGGCCACCTATTTTAAGTGGGCGCGGAGATCGTATTCCAGTATCCTCTTTCGATGGCGGCCGTAAAAAGTTATCCCTACGTCTCCTCCCCCGCTATAACGAATTAGCTATGCTTGCATGTGTAAATCACATTCAGCAGAGCATCCGAAGTTGACAGCAGATGATAAATATAGTTTGTATTAGATGAGTGACACAAAAACGCCTGTGCAGGTTGTGTGTGCACTACTGTGTTGTGTTTTATCGGCTGCATTTGACGCCTACTCAAGGGTTTTAGTTCAAGGCTCAGATAAAAAAATACATCGAGTGGTTTGCTGATTTGATTCGCTGCTGTGCGGACGCCTACGTGTTACTGGCTCGAACGGCCACTACGCATAGCCCAACACGTGGAGGCGTACGTGCTAGTTTCGCTGACAAGGAGGTCGCATTAGCTTCTTAAGTGTCAGAATGCAGACTGTGCCTAGAGAGTTTACTTCAGACTGATTTACTTCAAGTTAACCATTCATTTCTGAGGAACTTAAAGATCAACAATTTAGAAATTGGAGTGTCGCTTCGTGGCATGCTGGGAAACCCTATAATTCGACTATATGCGCCGTGTGCTCCACACCAAGGTGATGCAGGGACGGTGAGATGCGTGTGGATTAGTTGTAAGTGATAGTTGGCTTGCGTTGCAGCTATCACATTCTCTCTTTCCTCAACCACCTGTGTCCGGTGTCAAGACAGTCTCAAGCAGATCGGAGGTGGGATCGGGTGAGGGGGGCTGGTGCGGCTTTAGCGTGCACATACGCGTGCCACCACAACCCCCCCCTCCCTTATGTTTGGCATTTGTTATAGGAGCGCAACCCGAATAACGCCTGCCTCACCCTGATCTGGCCCTCGTTTTGGTCCTGTGTATCTACAAAGCGTCCGTTTAATTTGCATGAGGGACCCATTGATGAGTTTAATCCCTCTTAGCTTTTTTCATACAACGACAGAATACCGATGAAGCACGTGTCGGGGCTTTTCGGTCGTACCTGTGCTGTCAATATGACGTCACTGCGCGTAGTTTTGTCACAGTCTTTCCATCAGAACACTGCAATCTTACTAAAGCACAAGTCACTTGCTCAGGAGTCGTAGTGGTTTTCATTGGTGTGACTTTGATTTCCTGTTAGTGTTATCTTCAAGCCTGAAGGCAGGCCTCTGGGAGGGAACATGAGTGAGTATTTGAAACATTGTGCGGATAAACGTGTAGCCAATAAAAATGCAGGAAGAACAACCAACAGACTAGCAGGCGTTTCCGTTGTTTTTACATATTGCATTCATGATTAACTTATTTGAGATTGTTTTTTAAATTATTTAGAAAAAATAAATGGTGGTTAGGAGGTCGTCTACTTCAAATTGCCTGTTGTCCAACTTACCGTTCTGGAGTTAGTTTAGTATAGCCTGCAGCGCTATGCGCCGCGCACACCTCAATGTACATGCGAAATAACTTAAAAGAACCATTGGATGTGTTTTCTTCCAGTTTTTGAAACCTCTTCATGAAAAATAAAAACATTAAACCGTCCGCCAATATATTGGATGGTCATGCCGCACGTTTATTGGTTAAAATTATCCGCCACATCTTTTCACATAGGGTCTCTCTCTGGGAACAGGGTGCAGGTGTTTGATGCTCCCTGTCGTGCCTCGCTATTCCTGTGCATCTAAAGCCATCATGGAATTTTAGAGTTTCAGAGCGATTTTCCTACTAACTGGTGTTTATGGTATTCCAAAGAAAAAAATAATAATTGGGCTTTGTGCCATGCTTTGTGCTCGTAAATCCGCCTCCGCAGCGGCCCAAGTGTCATCCCCTGATCGCAGATTCTAGTCAAATTAATCACACCAAAAATGCTAGTATGTTTTTTTAACGAGCAATTTTCACCCGCCCACCTTCTTTCAATACCACCACAACCAGGGTAGCGTCAGTGCACCAATCGTTTACTGGTTTTCGCCGTGCGTGGGCGGACGAGGTGGAAAACGAAGACGGAGTGAGCCACGTTATTTGTACTCGCGGCGATGCACGTGACTCTGCAGAAGATGTGCGCAGAATTGAGAACCCGTAAAAACCCGCCGAGAAGGCACTTTCACACACATTCACACGCACACATACCACAAAAAGCTGCAGATCGCTGCCTCATAGAGCGTTTTCTAGTAAGCCAGCAACCTGTCTGAGAAGAGGAACAGCATCTTGCGAGACCTCAGGCTGCTTGCCTTAACTGATAAGGACACGGCGGAGTGGTAAAAATCCATGAACCGAGGGTATTGCCTCGGGACAATGACCCCGATAGTAATGCTGGCAGGATTTATTTTAGAGGCCCCGAAATTCCCGTCGACTTATAATAAAAAAACTACTTTTAAATGTAAGGTAGCCTGACTTCAATTTTTTTTCGTTTAATTCCACCAATAGGAGGCCGAATTTCAATTTTCGTTAAATTCCGCCTACATACTTTCGAAGTTCCCTCGATTAGCATCCGTATCGTGCGCAACAGAAGTTTATGTTGATCTATTTTTGCATATTAAAACAAACATAGTCTTATTTAATTTAATATTTTTGATCACTTCCACCACAATTACATATTAATTTACGCTCACTAGCGAGGAATTAAACGTTCGAGCACAAAATACGTTGAGCAGTTGGGCGGGGGGGTGGGGTGGATCTCTAGAAGGGCTCCATAAATCAATTTCGCCGTAATGCTCTGACCCCCCTTATTATTGCCTATTTACGATATTGGATTTATAACTCAACCTAGTATTTATTGATATTAAATACTTTGCTCATTTCAGTAGGATTATTTTACCTCCTTTCATTTCTCTAGTTCCCCCCATCAAGCCTCTCTTTAGTATTCTCATGAGGGTTAAGGCGGGGCGTAGATATTTGAGCTGAGCTTTGCACATAGGTTTAGGGTCGGAAATTAGGCAGTCAACTGCACAGCCATCACGCGAGTCGGATTAACGATATATTCTCCAGCTTTTCTTTTTCAACTTCATCTTCTTATTCCTCCATGTGATTGGTTATCATGGACTGCCCCCGGTTTTCGTTTTTTGCCACCCGTTTCCAAATTCCAATTTCCGATATTTCGAATTTCGCGTCTGCATTTTTACCCTTCATTGGCGTGTTTAAACAAGCCCATGGTATGGTTGATTTTTTAACTTGCTTCTGGAAGACACCTGCCTGTGAGTTTCCTGTAGACCATCCATAAAACCCCATTTAGCACCCCATAGTACAAGACTCCTAGGCGCGTATTCGATCTTCACCTAAACTATATAGCTTCAGTCCTTCATACTGAGTTGTTCGCTCACCCTTTACGGTCCCTCCAGTTACTCGTCTCTTATATACATTGAATTCTAGTTTATACAATGTCCCTCGTTGTCTACGCCAAACTCACCTGCTCCCTGTTCACGTAATAAAATGCCGTCTCAAAATGACATAAGCATGACAACTCGGTAGATGTTGCACGCTCCTTTACGAGGACAACTATTAGTAATTGAAGTGACTCTGGTCTGACTCCTTTTGACACGTGAATATTTGCGTATCATGCAGTAGCAGTGTTCTCGAGCGTGACAGTGTGTCACGACTGCCTGAAACCTGGTTATAATCCTTCGCTGTGCTTCCGCTACTGTTTTCTGCTGATGATAAATCCGCGACGGATGTCGAAACGTTAGGCCTATCTATCTGTTAGGCGTCTGCTAACAGAGTAATCATGGGAATGGGCGCATTCCCAGCAATTTCCCTCACAAATTCTACAAGGTTACAGTTTTGTCCGAAATTATTTTGGTTCCTTGCGGCTGCGGGTGCCCTGAGTGTTCCTGCGCAGGCACTATATCGTATTGGCGTCTTCTTCACCATTAGCAAGGGTTTTTGCCATTCCGTGAGTACTCTGCTTACTCTGTGTGTGCGCTACTGCCTATAGAGAGAAAAAAAGGTGTTCAGACCTGAGGGTGTGTGTGTGCCAGGCGGGTGTTGAAGGTGCGTTCTATGACGCGAATGTGCATTTGAATATAAATAACTACTAGCCCTTACTGCATACACTCCGGAGTAGCTTCGGCTTACCACGCTCTTGCATGCATACGTTAAGACGGATATGAGAAGGGTTGGATTACGTGTGAGGTGATATCGGTTTGTGACTGGTACTGAGGCTAGTCTATTTGCCAAGTCTGATTAAATCCATGGCTCCCGGTGGAGCTGTAGTGCCTAGAGCGTTGTCTGTAATAAAGCCTTCTCCTATCTGGCGTGAATCTGAATTCCATTCAGGCTGAATCTTTTCTTGGCTTCTGCCTCTGGGAACCAATCACTAAATTTTCGACTGTCTTGTTTATGGGTTAAGACCAGATAGCCCAGGCCGAACTCATTAAGGACCGTCTGTCTCTCCGAAATGCTGTCTCATTTTGAATTCCCATCGGAATTGGCCTGTTTCTGTTCTCCGAGTCCAGTTGTGAGAATATATCCTCCCCATGGAACGAAAGTGTCCGGTAGTAGATCAGAAGATTTAAATGGGATAGCCTGACGTTTCAAAATCAGTCGCGGGTCCGATAGTCGTTTTTCTATCCGCCCAAAGTTCCGCTTGTCGAAGAGCTCTAGACAAAAGAACGTGTTCTCAGCGCAGGATGGGGTGGGGGAGGAGGTGACGGGGTACGTGGGAAGTGTCTGCGAGAAAGTCTACCAAAACTGATGATCCATGTATGCGAGTGGCTGTCTCATTGTTTTTTGCTGTTTCGTTCATCATGTGATATCGGATGTGTAAACCCCGGTTTCCATGCTGCCTTGTTAAATTTCCGAGGAAATTTATGCGCCAACTTCGAGTAAATCCTTCGGGCTCGCTCCGCATTAGCTGGTGAATTGCAGCTCAACTATTTTCGCGCCGAGCTTAAAATATTTTTTGCTGAAGGGTTAACTCACACAAGATTGTAATGCCTTGCTAACTTGAGTTTTCGGATAGGTTGTCGGGTTCATATTCGGGGATATTTACAGATCAACAAAGCCAATAGTTAAAGTTATGCATTAACCAACCAGCTCGCTCTCGTGCCATGTTTGCTTGTTTTATCGATTTTTGCGATAGTTGGCGGGCCATGGTCTCGTTCGTGATCTTCGGCCTGACTGCATGACAGAAGAGTATCAAGCAGGTCAATACAAATAGACCTTATGACACGAAAGCGAAATGATTCGCTTGTTCACAATTTGGTCTGTTTGTTTTACCGATTTAATCACAACTCTGAAAATGGACTCGGTAACTGGTTGAAATCTCAGGTTATTACTCTCAGAAATAGACTATGAATGTTCAGTGGAGAAATCCCCAGAGAGTCCAGTTTTCTTGGTACTTCATGTTAATCAAATGTGCCAACCGTGACAGAGACAGGGGGAGACCGGAATGGCTATTTCTGGTTTATTAGTCGTCAGCAGCCAGT
>JAYGXS010000001.1:21971414-22018522 GCA_036362985.1 Ligula intestinalis | reverse complement strand
CCCCTGGGATTGGTTATGACTGGCTGATGACGATCAATAAGCCAGAAATTGTCAATTTGGTCGCCCTTGTCTTTGTCGGTTCCATTTTATCCTATAATCACAAGTCGCTATACGACTGCCTCCGGGGGCTTTAGATTGAGCTCCAAGGCAAAACGGATGAGCATGTTCCCTGCCCAGATCGATGGGCGTCCTACCATTCATACTATAAAGAGTCGTGGTGCAAAGGATTGAGGAGTTAAGTAGCGAATCCGAGTAAAAAGATAGACCTCAGTTTTGGTATGTCGCAAATCATTCTAAGAATGGGGTTGGCAGATTCTTGAAAAGCTGACGTTCCTTCTAAAAGGAGATCGCGTTCTTCGTTTATTGGTAGTCACCCGAGCCACAACGGTTCTTGCTTCCACCAAAAGCATCCGATTTACTATACTGAGTAATGGGCTGAATTGCCATGTGGCAGCGTACCCCATTTCTCCACACATGGCATGCCCGAACAGCGACTGGTATGACATTATGGTCTCTGTCTAACTCTGTGATAGTTGGAGACTGACGTCCTCAGCACAGATGGTAGTGGGGCTGGTGTATGTCGTGCATCGATCAGTGCAGAAACGGCACAACCCGTTTGTGATCCAATCTCTGCATCACACTACCCCCTCGCTCTCTCTCTCTCTCTCTCTCTCTCTCTTACTGAGCGCACTAATGCATCAACCTCACAGCCCTTTTGTTGTCATTACCTTTTAAGGACGCCAAACAATTCATCTCGTATGGCACGCGCATCGTGGACCTTGATCAGCATAAGATCCTTGTCAACGCACCGGAAGAGGACCTGGGTTCTGAAGACATTCCCTGTACTATCGTAAGTTCCCTCTTTTATTACTAATGCACTTGTTGTTCTAATGCCCCTCGAATACCGGTTAATAGGGCTGAAACAACGGGATGCTTGTTTACTCATCACAACCTGATGACGTCGTGCGCTGGAAAGCTGTTCAGTTTTTTTTTCATTTAGATTTTACCTACGAGTTTTTTAGTGCATAAAGTAAATGCCTCAGTAGTACCCAGCGAGAGAGCGATGGCACTTCAAAGCGCTCAAGGCTATATTTGCAAAAGTGAGCGTTCCAGGCTGGAAATTTGGAAACATAATATTGCTTGCCGGAACGCGTTTTGTTTCTTATTGACGTTTCAGAGAGCTGGATTGACTCGCCATTGTCAAAGCTTCGACTGTCACCATCATTTAGCGCTTTAAATGTCTGGCCGAACTTGTCGGCCTTGGGCTGATCGGTTATTTTTCTGTTTCACTACCTCCGCCCTCGTATGAATATTGGTGTAGTTTGACGGCCGTTGGTGTTGCGCTCAGTCCTCGTGGTGAAAGGTGCTGGTAATCCTGCTTCCTCTTCCGATTGGTCCGTCGCGGGGCCGTCTTAACTCGCCTTTCTTGGTTCTGAGTGACCTTGTCCGGACCTTTACTCACGTAATAGCGCAGGAAGGTGTAGATGCCTGTTTACGCCTACTGACGAATGCTGTGCATCAAGCGACAGTCGTTTGAGATAGCTCGGTCTAATATGGTCGCCTCTTGAATATCGAAGGTGTGGTCAGTCTCTCCAATGTGGGCTACAACGTGGAAGTGAGGATCGTGTTCATGTAGGCGGGTCTGCAATTTTCGCCCTGTTTTCCTCAACGTAATTGCAACGATGGGGACTGAAATTACGTTGTTATGTTCTCTGATCAAGGCTATTCTGTTTACATCGCAATGGGGAAAATGCATTCAACCATCACCACCACGAGCATTTGAGAAAGAGAGTTACGCTTTATTTTTAAAGTATAATCCCAAAATTTTCAGCAAAAACATCTTCCATTAAAAATACATAAAATTAGGCACACAAACCCACAACAACGGTAAGTCAAAAGTAATCCATAATCGCCAATGATTGAAGTTTTCGACATCGTGGATGAATGTCCTTGGAATAGTCGTAAACTATAGGTTAAATTTGAAATAATATTTATCTGTACCTCGATTATTTGCGTGTATTAATAATATAATATTATAATATAAGAAAATTTACATGTGAAGGGAAGGAGGAAATAATGGCGGCTCAATTTGAAAGGAGGTTGCGCATCAACTGTAGCTGTACTAGTAATAGAATTGCGCAGTATAAGCTATACTTTCTTCTCCCTGGTGCGGTTGAAAGACATGGTCAGAACAACCAGAAACAAACGTTGGGGTAGTGGTTTACAACGCTATGCCTTCCACACGACAATGCGATCATCGGTTTCGATTATGTCCATCGCATGCTCTACATAGGGTGATGCAGGCACGGCGACTTGCGCGTGAATTAGTTAAAAGTGATGGTAGACTTTCGCAGCATCCTCTGGGCCTGGTGTCAAGAAGACTGGAGGCGAGATCGGTGCGGATTGCTTGCGCGGTCGAAGCCACCATTATGCGTGCCACCATGCTCTCCTTCCCTCCTATATTCGGCATTTTTTATGGAAGCGCATCCCGACTAACGCCTGCCGTACCCTGATCTGGTCCCCGTGTTGGTCCAGTGTATCTTTCACGCGACCCGTATAGGGGCCTCACGTCTGTCACACACGACCTGATCCGCGTACAAGGTTTTCACTGGGGATGGCTCGGGCTCCACCTAATTGAGAGTGCTGTATAGGCTACATGCAGAAGCAGCTACTAAACCTGACTCTTCGTCCTTATTGGAGGATGCAGTTACCCCGTCAGTTGACAGTCTTATAAGCTACGGTGAAGAATGTACGCTGAAGTACAATGGAGATAGAGTCCGTAGAGTCATCCTCATTCCCACTATCTTCCCTGTCTCATGCACCAGCGCATTTATACATCTACTGTCGGGATAGGGGCAGTCGCGGCATGCCCCCGAAATCCCCCATGTGCCTCAGCGCTTGGCCGAAATCTGGTCCTCATTTGGGTCCGATGTCGCCCGTTTAGGAGACTGCAGCTAGCTTCTTTATTAGCGTAGTCATGGCGGACCGAATTAAATTAATTCACTGTAGGTGGTGTATGTGTGTGCGTATAGTATAAACCTAGAGTTCGACTTTCACCGTTTTTGGATCAGACACTGTAAGCTGAAGTTCAGAGTGTGTTTATGTTAAGCGAGACGCCTCTTTGTTTTTTGAGCTGTTCTCACCAAGGTCTGGCATTGAGCGTGGACGTGACACATATCCTGGTCTCTTTATGCTATCACACTGTATACGGATCTTCGTACACGAGACAGATTCGAAGTGAAGAAAGGAACTTTTGCATTTTGCATTCAAATCTCGGGGTTGCCAACCCTCGAGATTGGGTATGACTAGCTGATGACGGCTAATAAGCCAGAAATGGGCATTCCGGTCTCCCTTTGCTTTGTCGGATCCACTTCTTATCACTATGTGACGGTCATTGAGGGTTTGCGTTGCGAGCTCCTTGGCGAAACGAAACTTAATTGTTCCTTGACTATATCGGTGAAACACCTGCATTCATTCATATATATATATATAGCAGTAAAGGGGTATGACAGCATTTGGGGGTTTCTTGATACAGAACTGTTTCGGGCTTATTAGCCTTCATCAGCCAAGCATAACCCTGAACACCAGCTGGCCGGACAACACAAACAAACGCACTCACAGACGGCGCAGTTGGTCCACCACTGGTGTCTATCAGATGGGTCATAAGCACTTCATATAACCACAGTTCATCAGCGCCTCGCAACCTGCCATTTGCTGCCATTTTACTGGAGGGCATGAATTGAGCCGAATTTTCGCATTCCAGGTGTGCGTATGAGTAAAGAAGACGATGGCTGTCCGCTCATCGGAATCATCTTTTTATTCATCGGGTTTTTTAATGCTGAGGTTTAATCCTGATCTTCCAAGTTGGGGGGGGGGGGGAGACACACTCATTCGATTTATTGATTTGTCGCTGGCATACATAACCCTACGGAGTGAACTCTGACCTATCGTAACTAGTGTTTGATTGGCCCATAAATGTTGCCTTCATTGTTGCCGCTTTAATCTCTCACGATTGAATGCACTAAGAGTTCGAAATCTCAGGTGGATAGAGCCATGATTTTGGCGAGCGAACAGTATTCTTCGTCTTTATCAGTGTTCCATTGCCTAGATCCAACCAAGACGATCGGAGCTGGACGGGGGAGCAGTTACTGTTCACTCATGTTACATGTGAGTCTGATCCGATCGATATGCATCAAATACACCAGGCACACACCTTGCGATGGTTCGCTCTAATCATGTACGTGTTGTTGTGAAAACAAGACAATACTCGTTGATAATCGTTCATGGGTGACTTACGGAATTCACTCGTCCCGTTTTGCCTTCGAACTCGCTCTCAAAAGCTCGTAGCTCAATGGTTAAAGCGCTGGGCTTCTGATCAACAGGTCGCAGGTGTATGCCTCGGGTTTGGGTAGGACCGGCTGGTGACGGCTAATGAATTACCAATAGCCATTCCAATCGGAACGATAGGCGTTGGTGGACGCAATTACTGTTCCGCCATAAGGTCATAGTTTTCATGTTATTCAGAGCCTCTCTCGAGCTTTGCATCACGACGATGGCGTTAAGGCAATCAGTAAGTGCAGCCAACGCGTCAGCCGTATAGTCTGTAGTACAAAGCCGGCATGTCGTAAGGGTGACGCATCACTCCACGGTCGACGTAAACAGTACGGTGAAATTTGAGTGGAGTTTCCGTCAGTTTCACACTTCACTGGATCGGATTGCGCTGACAAGGGGGGAGGCTGTAAGCAAGGAAGCCTGAGCATCTGCGGAGAACACGATCTTTCGATTTAGTGATCTTGCGCTGACATAGAGAGCCCGAACTGGCGTTTGATTGCCCGCCTTCTCCCTATAACCTCTGCCTGCCTTGTTGCCGCTTTCATCTCTGATGATAGACCTTAGTAAGAGTTCGAAAGCTCGGATGACTAAGAGCATGATTCTGGCGAAGAAACAGTCTTCGTCTTCTTTCCTGGAGGATATTGCATCAAGGGACGCTGCCGAGGGCACAAACCCCTGAATGCTTCTTAGGATCGATTTTATCTGACGGGCTTTCATTTTGCGTCGTAACACGTCAGGTGTTCAGACCGTTTTCATATGCAAATGCCTTTCGGATTTCATCTACTGATATTCGTAGTTTAAATGGTGTGGAGTCTAGACGTCTAGCCACTGTAGATGACGAAGCGCTGTCGCTCAATACTGCCTACACTGAATAAGCTTCTGGTTTTCATAACTTACTTACTAAGAGTGTGTGCTATGCCGTGTACCGATTGCGCTCGATACAACTGCATCTAATAAGAGGTTTCTAGCAGCTTCCGGTGCTTGATCGCCTCACTTGGCAAAATCATGCTTACATCGTCACCAAAGGTACCATCGTCCTGTAGTAACGGTAGCCAAAGCCGAGATGTAACTGCCTAATTGCGTCTTGTGTGATCCCCCAAGGAAGAACACAACAAGAACAGGGCAAAAGCAGAAGTCTTTGAGCGTAATTGGTACAATATATTTAGGGCAACAAGCAAGCGTAAGATATGCACATCGAGCCAATCAGCTTCTTTTCTGGCGTGGGTAGCGGCACGATTCGCTGGTGATTCGACGGCTGACTGTAGCTTGAAATTTAAATTATTGATTGATTGTCTGGCACGATGCGTTCGCTTGCGTGTAGGCCGATCGATAGCCTACTGTGAGCGCGGCTGCTGCTTGTATGCTAGCTGTTTGGTCTCTCCTAACAAGTCTTACGCGGTCGGTGTCTGGGCACGCGTTAAATATCTGCATGAACAGAAATCCCTCACTCCCCGCATATCCACAGAGTGGTCTCCATCTGTCTATACGCCTTGCAAATGACGAAGGGGTGTACTTCCACCGCCTGTATGATCGGAGAGTTGAATCTGGATCCAGTTAGTTTCAAATTGTAGGTTGTACCCGTTAAGCACGATCCTACATCCTGTCAGTGACGAAACGATCATTCCAGCCCCAAGCTTTGTTATTTTTCAAAACCCGACTGCATGCCAAAGCATCAGATGTTGGCAGTCTGCAAATTCGTTGGCTGATAATAGGTTGCGTACTCTTTATCCGTGTAATGATTGGGCCACCATTAATTTAGTCACATGAAACATGCGGGCTGGGTGATTTATGAAATGTAACTGAATTTTCACCGGTACATATGTTCGTCGAAACGCCCACGAACATTGCATGAACCAAGTCCGTGAAACGAATACGACACGGGGAGATTATTGTAGGATAAAATAGTTTACTTCTTTCACAAAGAGTTGTTATTGGTCGATTCAGCCGTAGCTCCAACCTATTGGACACGTCTTTGCAAGCACTAGCATCTCACACGCCATCTCACTGCAAAACAAAAAAGGAAAGTCGTTTTCGTCTTTCAGCTTTCCTTACTTACCTCTGAAGAATTCAAAACTAGTCCGTCTCATCAACGCGAGACGTAAACTGCGCCAGATACTACCTTTCACTGGTTGGCTACGTTCGCCAACTTCGGGCTGATCCAATTAGCGAGCGTCGGAGGATAAAGGTAATCAGTACGTTCATCCTAACTGCGCGGGACGAACCTTTGCGTTTGTGTAAGAATTTACTTCTCGACGCACAGCTACTTCAAGCCTGTATTTTAACATAAGGCAGGAGTTCCGCAGCTGGCGACTGCGCACTGTAACACATCAAAGGGGTTGCTACCTCAGCTTCGTCAGTCTTCACTGGAAACTCGAGGTTTTCTGACTTCTGCCCAAAACGCTGGCGATTGATTGAAGCCCAGATGTTTCTGTCATCATATGACCAGCATTGCTTTTCTCCTATTTTTGCCACAACTATTAGTGGATCCAACAACATGCGCGTTAACGGGGTAATTTCTTCCTTTCAGTCTGCTAGTACATGACAGTCTTAAACGACGAAATCAAACAACAGGCCCCACGGAATGGACAGAGCACGGTTCATTTGCGCGTGCCATAGTTCATAGTGAGGTAGACTTGCGTAGCATCTATCTCATTACCTCTCCAATTTAACGGCGACCAGGGCTGGGAGCGGGTGAAAATGACAACGTTAAATGGTTCATCTACGCGTGCCACACACAAGACTTGCTTCCTACTACCTTTGTGAAGCCCCCTTAACGGTGGTTCGGATACAACGGTGAGTATACCAGAGAACGTATTAGTTGGGAGCCATTGCAACCTCACTCTCGGTTTTGTTAAGGATCCCTAAGTTTGGTTTATGTAATACTCTACGACAAACACCTAAAGCCATATTTCGCGGGTGCGCTTATTTTTTTACAGCCTTCCATACAATCGTGTTTCGTTGCAAAAAAAAGTAGACTGGACCGCTGACATCCGTCTAAAATCCGCTAGAATTAGATGTCGCCTTTAGCATTGTGTCACCTTATGACTCCCGGAGTGGGTGCAGAACCGGTGACTGGCGTGTGAACTATTTTATAGTAAGGTGGACTTGCGCAGCATATACCGCCCTCTCTCCTTCTCCGCCGATCTTCCTTTGGCAGCAAGACAATTTTAGGGCGACCAGAAGCAGGTGTAAGTGCAGTGACTGACAGAACCAAACAGCTTGCCTGCGCGCGACATACCTGATCAGGGCTTCGTAAGAGCGACTGAGATCTCACATGGGTGAGAGGCCACCATCGACCACCACCACGCCCTTCTGTCTGACGAAGACGGATAGACAACCCCTCCACCCAGAACCCGTTTTGTGGCTCATTATATCCGGTACTATTGTATTCGAAGATACGACCACTCACACACAAAACAGTATTTTGGATTTAAACATTTACTATGAGAATAATTTAATGATATATCGTTACAATCAAGTGGTTAATCATGAATGAGGGGGGGGGAGAAGTCTCTGAACCACTACTGGGGGCTCAATCCCGTGGGATACCTGCGTTGACATCCGCCTCGATTCCGCACTCGTTCTTGCCGCGACGGATCTTGAAGAAACCATTGTCTCCCCAGTCGGTGTTCCAGGAGTTTGCTGCCAGCCAATAAGGTGTGCCATCTTCCACACCCCAGCCGAGCAGACGGATTGCATGTCCACCGAGGAGGCCGCCGCTAACATGCTGGTAGACGCCTGACTCGTAGTGCAGGAAGTCGGCGAAGACCTCAAAGTCTGCCTCAACCGGTCCGTGCGTCATGATCTCCAGTTTAATGTGCTCCTCATTGGCGTGAACGTTGTAGGCCTGCGCACCTGAAAAGTCCAGAAATATGAGCTAGATGCAGGTATCTTCATTTAAACTCCAACTGGCACTCAGTTTGACTAAATATGTCTAACGCAAAGGTACCCAAAGTTCAGGGTTATCCAGGTAGATGGCTGCCTGGTGATGATTACCAAGCCAGAAACGTCTATTTTAGTCTCTTTTGTGGTTGTCAGCGTGTTTTCGCACACCGTTACTGTGATGGCTATTTGCGCGGTGATAGAAGCACATTCCCGATCGTAATTTGACCAATAGTAAATCCGTCCACGCTTATACGTCGATACTTATGATAAGGGGACAGTATGGTGATAGTTCGTCGGCTGTAAGCGACTCGTGGCATCATTGCCTCTAGAAGTCGCAGTGCCGAATTGAGGTGCATCTACCTCGCTCGATCTCTCCACGTTTGCCATATTCCACTGGCAAGACAGCCTAAGCTAACGGTAGATTTGCGTGTCTCCCAGTAACGTATGAGGATCAGGGAGGTTACCGTGTTATTATATCGTGCGAGAGTTAACTTAGACCCTGGCACCAAAATTTACCTCAGTGCTAGTGCTACGAACCAAACCTCCGACGACTAAATGAGTATACTTGCCGCCTGACAACTGGAGCTCGACTTTCAGTCCTGGTTAGAAATGAAACAGAGTGTTTAGGTGCACTGACAGTGGACAGTGACCGCAACAAAGTGACCTCCAATCGCCTTACTTAGTCTGTTTGTATCAAGTGCTGTCATCTGAAGGGACCAAACTGGGGATACAGCACTTAAGGAGTTCTGGGCTGATTGTAATGCGGCTTCTGACACTTTGGTGCTCATTAGCTAAAAGTGTGGAGACTGCGTGGCTTTGGCAAACAGGGCAACTATTTGCAGAAAACGTTTTGATAAACAGAATGACGGCACTGAGAGCGGTTTAAACGATGGATGCGTGTGTTCCTGGTGGTATACGTACAGTTAATATAGTTGAAAGAAGAGGGGGCATTGACTAGGAGAGGTTTATTCTGTGTCCGACGTTTCAGATAGTCGTTTTGTCTACCCATACTGGACATCCAACTGCATCGACACAGCTGGCAGTGAGATGCGAGCCACAGACAGTGGCTCAGTCGGTATTGGCAGGCTACGCACACGCAAAAGAACGGTATATAATGAGAGCCGTGAGCCCGAATGTTCAGTCTCTGAAGATGGGTAGACGAAACAACTACCCAAAAAGCCAGACGCATAGAATAAACCTCTCCCGGCGGTCGCTCCTTCTTACCACCCGGGAAGCGCATTTTCACCGCGATTAACTCACCAAAGTTAATGTCCTCCTTGTAGGCCTTGGGATAACCGGTTTGGCATTGATGGACGCACTTCGGCGTCCGGCTGATGCCCTTGCATTCGGGTCGTTCGCTCTTGGTTCGATGTGCGCAGGGCGGAATCTGGTAGGGTCGACAGGTGTCATTGCTGCCGTAGGGGCCGCCGCTCACGAGGCCGTAGTTCACCCAGTACTTCCAGGCGCCTTCGGGTAGGCCACCATTGCAGCCCATGCCGCAGGCGATTCCGCAACAGGAGACCAGATCCTGTGCACTCACTCGCACCACTTTCTTGCCGCCAGAGTGGATGCAGATCCGATCGGACATGGCTTCCACTGCTCCAAAGGCCTGGTTTAAAAGGTGGGGGGAGGAGAATTCAGATCAGCAGTTGCTACTGTATTTGGATAATCAAGTAAGTGGGGACAACCCGGTAGACTTTGGCCACTCAAAACTAAGGTCTGTCTCGAAGGGGTGTTTACTTTCTCAGGACAGGGTACATACCGACAGACGTTCATTCGACCAACTCTAAAAGACTAGCCGGTCCCACAGATATTCTACTGAGCAGTGTTTTTTCAACGGAAGTTAACCCGGAATGCTGTTGTACAAGTTTATTTACGCCTAGTTCAGATTACGGTAATGATGCTATATTGGCCGAATCAGGCTGGTTCTTCGTGAATTAAAAAGGTCGGCTGATGGGACGAGTCTTCTATTCCCTGCTAGACGTCTCTCTGAAGTATATGCTCCATTCAACCTGCCATTCTTCCTCCATTAGAGCTCGCAGGTTCCCCTCTTCCTTCAATAGCTCAGCTGGCACTTGCTAAGAGACTATCACTGCATCTAGCTCACTCGTCTTCCCCAATTTCACCGCGTTTAGTGGGTTTAGTTGCTGACGGAACTAAGCATCCCAGTTAAGCTTGCTATGCATGACTTAGTCCGTGACACCAAGCCCCATTTGGAGGTAAGTTTCGTTTCTAACGTAAATTCATTTCGCAAGGGTCAAATTTAGGAGCCACTCCGGTCTCGAGTAGGACCGAATTTAGCGTCCGATGGCAACCCTCGGAGCCAGGGACAACTGGTGGGCAGTTGCCTGATGCGGCCGGACTTCAGGTGCAGCGGCTGCATTCAGTTGTGCTTGCAGGGTCACCGCCGCTCCTCTTTGACAGAACCTTCCAAGTTCAGCCTCCGCATTTTCGTCAGAAATGCTTGTGCGTCTGCCTGAAAATTTATATGCATGGGTAACTTTCATGCAGAAAACTTTCATCCGATAACCCCAATTTTAACCGACTGACTTAAAAGTGGCTCTCTCTAACTGATTTTGCAACAACACACTTCAATACGGTTTCCTAATTGTGCCCGGGAAACGGTACCCCACCTGATCAAAGTGAGTAAAACCTGTCAAACCAAGAAGGTTGAACACATGCCAGAGGGCACATGTAGTCCTATTTTCAGTTATAATCCCCCTGTTGATAATGCCCACAATCACAGAAAAGCACATTTACGCGTCTTCAACTTTCGGCGGTATTATATCGCCCCCAACACTTGACCTTCAGCTGGGTACGACACTTTCTGCAGCAGGTAGGGATGACGTAACTCTAGCTTCAAATAAACGTGTGGTGGTGAACTAGTTTTTTATCCTAACGAAAGCTTTGGAGGGTCTGTGAACCCTTTTCAGGAATAAGGGCTGGGTCTATATTCCTTATGAGTTTATGCATCGTATGGCTAGTTGCACAAAGTGATGCCGCTAAGGGTGTGACCAAATTCTGTTCTGCTAGTCTTCCAAACCAACCATCCACTTACGTTTCAGCTCTTTATGCTGCGCACACCTTCAGCATGCTTTTTTACCATTCAATTCACCGATGACTGTTAACTTCGTGAAAGGGAGACAAAGACACTGGCAACGTTTCTAGTCGTCGCATTAACTTGTAATGATGCCACAGACATCAGTCCAAAGTTGGCAACAAATTTTCAGGCTTTTAGCATATGCAAAAAAGATCTCAAATGGCGGAGTCAATTGGAGACATGATAAGAACTCGAGAAACGCGCGCGGCTTGAAATAGCAGAATACAGAACGGTGCTCCCTAACAGGTGCTGTAACGCGACTAAATAGTCGGTAGATTACTGCACACCACAGAGCAGCCCTTTCTCGCTCTCATAACGAATTCAATCCAAATCAACTTGGGCTACTTCCATCCCCAAAGTTCGGCCGGTAGCATCAGAAAACGCGAGTTTGCTCTTCCACATTCTCTAAGAACAATGTTAGGCCTCCGGACTTAATTGGAGAACGAAGTTAAGATTGTCTGAGTTCTCCTTTTCCCTCCCTGGCAAAGGAGGTGTAATCAAAAAAGCTAGAGATTTATCGGTTGTCGCAGACGACTCACCCAACAGGATCCGCAATTACCCTGATCGCGTATCTCTCCAATAGTCGGGCATTTGGGCCAATTGGTGCGAGCGTCAAAGGTCTCCGGCAGGACGGTAGCTCTTGCCAGTGTGACTTCATGGCACTTGGTTGGCAGCAGGCGCCGGTTGGGGTTCGGTATGACACCGAGCTGCTGTTTCGCCTCCAGCGGATTACCGAATCGCCTTGAGGGCGCTGCCCGCCACGTTGTATTGATCTACAAGGGAAACTACAATTAGCACGCCGCACACAACAACCCGAAGATCGGGGTATAGAGCATAAAGTAACCGCAAACTTACCCTGTTGACATAATCCACAATCTCCTGAGTCAGGGGTTCATAGAGTGGAATGAATGGAG
Organism: Ligula intestinalis; assembly: GCA_036362985.1. Taxonomy (NCBI): domain Eukaryota; kingdom Metazoa; phylum Platyhelminthes; class Cestoda; order Diphyllobothriidea; family Diphyllobothriidae; genus Ligula; species Ligula intestinalis. Next base: position 22,006,291 of record JAYGXS010000001.1, on the reverse strand, counting down.
CGTCTGGTCGGACAGTCAACTCCCGGGGCACTCCGCAGGCCTCCTTCGCGGACGAGAACTGGACTGCGAGAAGGAGGAGAGCGGCACAACCTAGCAGCATGTTAAAAACGTCCAACTGATCACCGCCCGCAGCCGTGTGTTTATCTTTGTCCAGGTTTTGACTCGAGGCTTCGCTGATTGGTCCGCCGAACGCGGTGCCTTGGCCAGGGCCTAGCACGTGATCGCGCTCCCCCCCCCCGCCCCTCGTTCACGCGAGGTGTGAAAGTGTCGAGAGGGCTCCACTCCAATTTCACCATGTTGTCTGCGTCCGCAGTCGTGGCGTGATGCGTCATCCTCACGACATGTCAGCCATTTCGTTTGACAGGATTATGTGGCTGACACCTTGGTTACACTTACTGTGACGCCTTCTCTTTTTCGCCATGATGCAACGTTCGAGAGAAGCTCTCAATATCGTGTAAACTATGACTGTATGACAGAACAGAAAGTGCGTCCACCCACGCCTATCGTTCCGATCGTTTTGGCTCTGTCTGTTTGGCACTGGAACATGGTGGGTGTGAAAAGAAGGGGAGAGATGCCGCAGTCTGACAAGTAGTTGTATGACCCTGTGTCAGCCGGAGGCCATCAACCTTGGCGAGGCTATGTGGATGATTGCGTGCCTAGAGTGTTGATGATGCCCAACAAGCCTGAAATCACCGTTTCAGTCCTTGTCATCGCTCTAATTACTCCTTCCAGTAGTCGTCAAGACATGTCACTTCACTGGAAAGTATTGTCGTCTAGACGAACACTGTCGGCAAAGATAAGGGAGACTGGAGACTGGTTTTTGCTGATTCATTGGCCGTCCGCAGCCAGCCATAGCCAATCCGAGGTGGTGAAGTACCCGAGGCTTGAACCTGCGATCAGAGGTCCAACTCTTATCATTACGCTAGAGGTTCGTGAAAGAGCGAGTCCAAAGACAGAACGGAACGAGTGAGCGACCGGTGAACGTTTACCAACGAGTATTGTCTCCGTTTCACAACATCAACACGTGTATGAGTAGAGCGAACCATCGCGAGAAGGTGTGCACCTGGTGTATGTGTGATGTCTATCTATCGGATCAGGCTCAAATGTAGCAGCGTACGGATGAGCACTTGTGTAGGCTAAATTTGGCGTCACGGAAAAGCGTCGTGACTCAGCATCACTTGAGTCTGCTGAGGTAACACAAATGCTCGCGTTTCCGACATTGCGGTGTGCCCTTAAAATGTTTTTTTCTCATCAACAAAGCAGTACTTACAATAGTTATTTTACGTTTTCATTTAACTGAGGGTCGTTCATTATTAGTTTGGTGTTTTGGGGAATGTGCGTTCGGACTAGTTCATCATTAGTTAGTGATCGTTTGTTAAATCAGACACATTTCGCAAAGTATGTCACCAACTGGTACAGTAGATTACATATCTGATGAAATGTTGGGGATTGGGGGATTTAACACACAGTTGAGGTTGTTTATTTAGTTTATTGGATTGACTTGAGGCGCAAAATGCTGTTAATTAGAATTGAATTCCGTTGAGGTCAGTATACTGGGAGAAAATAGAGGCGGAAATGGGTGAAATTCAGCGTTTGTTGATATCCGAGGAATTTCCTATGCTATCAAACACGGCGTAAAAGAACTTCTTGTGTGTGCATGTTGAACTATAAAATTACATTCATAAAGAGCAGGAACTTTTTAATTATATCTGTACACAAAACGGACAATTTTGTTTTGCGTCCATGAAATTGATGGTAGTGCAACTATTAGATAGTGAATTATTTTTAGGAAAAAAGAGCGAAATAAGTTTAAAAAATTCAATTTTGTAAATCTGCTAAGTTCTGTGCTATCAAATCGAGTAATAAACTCATATGGCTGTTATTTGCTATACCCAATTCAAAAGCATAGTGTATATTTGAAGGGTTGCAGGCCAGGCATACGAATGAGGACTTTATTAGTATATAATAACTTCATCCATTGTACAGTCAATACAAAGTTGACGACAGGTAACATAACATACATTTGAGTGAGTTGTCGCGGGACATTGTGAAATATATTTCGCAAAAATCGCCTTTGATATTATTGCCACTCTGCTCTGCATTTTTTATTGTAGAACTGAGCCTAGAAGTAACCAAATATACTGAAAACTTTTCCGATTTACATAGAAAAGTTAGCTCTTCCATTTATAATGGAGGGTGTATCCCTAATTTTTAAGGCAATCCAAAACTGGCCAAAATTTTCCATTCTGATCTTGACTTAATCTTCAAAAATATAAAGTACGCAGACATCCGACGCCAAAATATACGACTGAAGCTATTTTTTTCAAGAAGTAACGTGTTATAGATTTTTTTAAATCAATCTTAGGCACATTCATTCGCGACTTCTGTCGTGAACTTTTACTTTTCTCAGCATTGAGTTGACATGTTTGGATGGTTCTGAAACCCTGACACACACAGACAGCTGCATAAGAATAAGTGTTTAAAAGCTCGTTGTTTAGGTAAATGCCTTTAAGATATATCTTATTTTGAAGGTTTTGGCAAGCACGTAGAATATAATCATCATTTATGGTCAATCGACTGAAGCCAGTGAAAATCGTAAAGTCTTAATTAACCTTTAAAGGAAGATCTGAACCTCTTCGTAAGAGAAATATCGAAATAATTGCAAAAATATGGTGGAAGGCAATAACTCTTAGTGTGCAAAATTAGGTATGTTTACAATTGCCCCTGACAATTCCATTTAAATTTCTTAGTCCCTGACCGGCATGTCCGCACGTGAGCTTGAGAAATATATAACTCTTGTGATCTCCCAATGGACCATATCAAGAGAAAACGTGGTTGTCTTAGTCCGACGAAAGAAACAACTAACAGTTCTCGTGAAAACGTGTTAGAATACACACTCGAAATTCGGGCTGTTCGGTAACATCCATGCATTATATTCCACGTAATATGGAAACACATATATCCGAACCTTTTGCAAAAAATATTTTCCAACGAAATATCACACGTGCTACTAAATTCACTCGGTGGTTTTGCATGAACAAACTTTCTCTAGATGTAAAAGTTAAGTTTGCCTAGTACGTCCGATTTCCAATTTTTCGAAATTTTCCATTTTGCTGAAATAGCCGGTACTTCTATAAAACTTCAAATTCCTTCATTAATCACAATATGCCCTATTATGAAAAACGCTCATTACTTTATTTTTGCAAGACTTTGGGGGCCGCAGCTTCGGTTGCTTTTGAGAAACAGGGAGTTACTTGTAAAAATTCTTAGATTTCATGAGTTAGGTAACCTACAGTACATACGATGAACTGCGATTCAACGAAGGATCTACCAAAAATGCTTTCTGTAAAACAGAAGGCTAGAAGGGTGGCTACTTCGCATGTGCACCTACATTTATTTTACCGAGAGGGAACAGTGGAGACTGCATCCACTGCTGTCTCTAATGATGACTTCAGGCATGGATCTGAAAAGCCAAAGGAATACAGTTCTTGTTCCAGTGATGGGATCCGGGTCTTCTCAACTACTTTCCGGAACTCGAAGTTTCGCTCCTTTAGGCACTGTAGACTGTATTACGAAACAGGAAAAGAATTAGGCAAGAAGCCAAAAGTCTTTTCGGGTCCTTCATGTGACTGCTTATGCGTAACGCATTTATGTTATATGAAAAGGCAAGCCTGTCCAGGTTGTAAAGTTGTTATGCTAGCATGGAACGGTCAGCCGAGGGTATTCTCGGCGTTCTAGTCTTGGGGATAGGTCTGCAGGGCTGATGCTTCTTGACCCCAATGTCCTCATGTCGGAGCGCCACACATACTGTATACCTTCTGCGTTTTCGGCCTAAATGCACTCCTCCACCTTCTTCTTATGCCCATGCTCATCTTCCTAGATCGACTTCCTAGACGCCGGCATGGACGGTGGCAAGAAACATCTAAAGTCAGCAATGAATTCAAAGAGTGCTGAGTATGCCGCCTGGAAAACCTCATCCATAGAGGTTCAGAATTTTATCATGCAGCGAACGGAGCCCTTCTTCGCCCTGATAGTCAATCTGTTTGGTGAGTACTTCCTACCCTGCTACTTGTTCCCAGTCTGTTCACTCTATTTCTCTGTGTGTGTGTCCCTCTCAGGAGGGTGTTGGCCCAGGCTTCATGCAGGGCTGCTCTCACCCTTCTGAGATCCAATGGTCTGTATGCACATGCAATGCCAGTCTTCAGCCAACCACGGTCCCTGCGGCCTGGAAGGCGCTGGCACTTGTCTCACTTCTGATTCCCTGTTGGTGACTGCGCTCGCGCTGCCACTGGGTTTCAGACCCCACTGCGGGTGCCCGAAAAGCTAGGCGGTCACTATGCGGTGGGGGAGAGAGTGAGGTCGACCTCGGCGCGTTTCTTCCCTCACTATAATAAATCTGAATGCGTCTGAATTTCGGAAGGTGGAGGAGGAGTCGAGTATGGTTGTGAATTGTGCTGCCTTGAAGGATCCTTTTATAATGCAGCATGTGGCGAACCGTTCTGATAGCGGCATAGTTATTGCGGTGTGAAATTCCACCCTCACTACAGTTCAACCGTCGCAAGCAGCGGCATCCAACGCGCGTCTCATGGAGTGCAGTATACAGTGATGACCCGCGCGCGAAGTAGTTTATAACAAGACAGGCTTGCATATCACCTATCGCACACCGTCCTTCCTCACCCGTGCTCCGGCGATGAGACCCAGTGTCAGTACGACTGTATGTGGACTCGGTTGCAATGTCTGACAAACCCGTACCACGCACGGCTTGGTTTAGCTCTGATTTTCTATCAGCCAGAGTGCCAAAAGTCATATGAAGAAGGGTCTATTACGGCCTCAGAAGGACCTTAGAAGGCAACCTTCCAAGTCATGACTGATAGCGGGTCGTCATGATAGGTTTTGATGAATCAGTGAGAAATGCATTGTAAGGATGGATTCCTCAATGCAGGCATCCGTTTCTGCCTCTCCCCTCTCCAACGCTTCAGTCGACCGCCTGAGGCAGCTGAGGGTGGGATTTGGTGCGTGTAGCTGACGCGGCATATCGGCGCCTGTCGGGACGTAGCCCCGTCGTGTACGGCTGGCCTCACGTGCAGTCTACTAGGCGCGCGCTGTTAGCTGTTCATACCCTGTCGTGGTCTAGCGCATCCACAGCACGGCCTGTTTTGAAGTCAACCACGACAGGTTGATCGTTGATTACCATGATGTCCACCGCCTGCTTCCGCAAGATGAGAGCAAGCGCAGTGAATTGTGAGGTATTTAGTTGTAAGCGATAGTAGATTTGCGCAGCAGCATTTACCGCACTCCCCCTCTCTTCCCTTTCTCACTAATCTGTGGCTGATATAAAGACAGAGTCAAGGATGCGGGAGACGGAATCAGGCGCAGGTGGCTGGCGCGGCCGAAGCCGCTCCCACCTCCCAACTCCCATGTTTGGCATTTGTTACGGGATCGCAACCCGAATGCCGCCTGCCGTGCCCTGATCGGCCCCGTGTTGGTCCAGCGCATCTTCCGCGCGGCTTGTTTATGGCCAAACACACAGAAGCACACACAAAACGAAACCACTATGCAGGTTCTGCAGTCCGTATACTTCCACATATTTCCGAGGACCGGTGAGAGCACGTAAGCTAATGGCTGATCCCAAAAAACGCTAAGCTTAGTGACCGACTGAGTGCTGTTTTCAGTATTAATTATTTCGTGTCTGTAATTTGGATGTACAGAAGAACATTACCAAGGAAGACAAGGGAAACCTTGATGACCATTTCAGGCTTATTGGCCTTCATCAGTCAGCCACACCCAAGCCCAGGTGTTGCAAAACCCGAGGCTCGAACTCGCGGTCCGTTTGTTGGAAGTACAATGTTCTAATCCTTGGGCCATGGACTTGTTGTCTTATACAGTAGATTGCATATCTATCAGTATCAGTATATTGAGGGTATGTAGGAAAAATTCCTTTGAGTGCCCTATTTGTACATATGTGCAGTGGTAGCAAAAAATTTGTTGCTTAGACTGTTGGCGAGGCCAGTTGTCCTGAGTCATAGGATGAAAATAGGAGCAGACAGTGAAAAAACTCCTCAGGGATTTTTAGGAGAAAAACTGTCGCCCTTGTGGGGGTAATGCGTGGGATTTAGGAGAAAAAAGGGGGTTCCCACTGGGGGGGGGGCATTGCAAAGGTTCCCAGGATCATCACCGTGTGGAAGCCACGTCCTGATTTTTCCGTGCTGATGGCAGACTCCGCCAACGGAAATGGAAAAACAGAGGCATCCGTCCAGATCGTCGACAGTCCGCTTTGGGTCGAACCAAGGGTGACTGTTTAGACCGGCAGGTCTGGCTGATAAGATCGCCAGCGGGTAATCACGGTACGCAGATAGCCAAGTAGGGTAGACCGCGGAGACCTTCGCATGAGGCTATGTGTGGGAGGGCGTTATAAATAGCAAACGTGAATGGATATAAAACTAATACTACTGAAAAATTGGAAGTAGCATTATTGTTATTGCAAATTGTCAGTTCTGGTCCATCGTGCACTGCTATATCGATCCAGTTTTTGCTTAAAACCCTCTAGCGATTCCGACATAACAACGTCCTGAGGAAGCGCATTCCACGCTCCGACCACCCTTTTTGAAAAGAAGTGTTTCCGAGCGTCCAGCCTGGCCCCTGTCACCTTTAATTTGAGGGGATGACCCCTCAGATTCGTGGTCGTTGCTAATTCGAAAAAATCCCCTGATATAAGACAGCAGTCTTGAAGACGTAATACGCGGAATGCTAGTATCAGGTCCCCCCGAAGCTGCCTGTAGCGCAAAGGGAAGAGGTTGAGATTCGACAGCCGTGTTTCATAAGGCTGCGAGCCCTGCCCCATAACAAGTTTGGTTGCGCGCCGTTGTACCTTTTCCAGGATGTTGATGTCTTTCCTGGCCCAGGGTCCCCAAGCTTGGATAGCGGATTCTAGGTGCGGTCGTACGAAGGTTCCGAAGACTTTTGTGAAGCACTCTTCATTGAAGGTAGAAAAAGCTCGTTTGACGAGGTATAGGATCGACATCGCGGACTTGGCTACCTTTGTGCAATGCAGGGATGGTTTAAGCGAGGGTGTGATCCAGACTCCCAAGTCTTTCTGGGCGTTCACTTCCTTCAATGGTATGTCATTCAGTCGGTAAGCCGTGCCGTTTGAAGAACCGGATTTGCCAACTCGAATGGTGGTGCACTTGCTCTCATAATGGTGGTGCACTTGCTCTCTCTCTGACGAAATGTGAAGATCGATATTTGAGTGGAGGATTTGACACACGCGTAATCACTTACTTCAGTGACGACCCAATCGGCGAATTCAAGTGAGCATCTAGCTGGCTTAGTCCAGCGTATCTCAAAGGATGTAGAAACAATAGGATGGTTTTGGGAAATCATCCTCTCTTACGAACTAGAACTTTGGGCTGTTCCGTAACAACCCTACTTTACATTGCACGTAATAAATCAGCATATGTGTCAGAAAATTTCACAAAAAGATTGTTTTCAAACGTAGTTCTACTTATGCTGCGTTATCCACACAGATTTTTGCATGAACACACTACCTCTACATTTAAAAGTTCAGTTTTCTTAGTAGCCCCATTTTTTAACGTTTTCAAAATTTTCTGTTATTCTAAGAGAACCGCTTTTTCTTTAGCACATAACATTAATTGATGAACCATAATCTGTCTTCTTTTTACTAGGGTGTTTTCTTTTATACCTTAAGACTTTTGGGAACGTAGGTTGACCTATTTTTACGTACCAGGGATTTTATTGTAAAAATCCTTGGATTTCATCAGCTTGGCAATCTACTGTGCGTTTTGAACGGGAATATTAACGATAACTGGCTGTTGAAAATTATGAGAATTGCAGGCTCTCTAGCCTTTGTTGGTGGTACTTTCGGATTTCACATATGGTATTTGGGCCACTGTCTGGAATTTGTTCTCCGGACTATTAACTGTGGAGAAGAGGATGCTATCGCTGGGACAGGCATTTTATTCACCCGACTTTTTGAAATCCCCCACGGATTCTTCATCAGAGATATTATCAGTAACAGTAGCAGAAACAGGTATCGACGGTTCGTAAAAAGAATCGCAGCTTCACAATTTTCCGCAACGTTTGGTGGGACTACTTATCTCCGGTAGAAGCGAAAGATTGCCTTTCAGGAAGCATTTCAGAAGACTGAGATACGATCGCTGGAACAATAACTTAATTACCCTGACGTTTATGACTCTCAATGTCACCCGTCACCAGCCTTCAGTATTAATAGTACACTGTTGGCATGCAGCCATATGCCTACTACAATAAACATCTGCTTTAACCTCGTCACCGGTGTTGAATAGTGACCTGGCGTATTGCGCTCATTGTGCGTCCTTCACACTTTTCTGTGACGTTTCGTATGAAAATCCACACAACACTAGACCAGGAAACTGCTTGTTCCAGTGATTACATCTCATTCTGCTGAGGGCTTTTTTCATCCACTCGTAACTGTAGGCCCTCCGCAGTCAGCATCTGGTAGCATTCCAACTGCACTAAGCGGAGCTTCGCTATGAAGGCTCTTCATGGGAACGTTCGAAACGACCTTCTTTGAAAGCAACGTGGGGTTAAAAAACGTGCGATGGCAACCCTGTGATCAGAGTTCGAGTCCGCGCTGCTGCTACCGCTGCCATTTAGCCATCCGTGTCATACTGATCGTTCAATTGAGCTTATTGATCTGCTATTCTGCCCTCCTTCAGCCCCGCTCTCCTCCTCAAACGCTTTTTTTGGCCCTCAGGTTTCTACCGCAAATGTATCGATCAGGAAGGACACGTTGACGTGAAGAAGATGATAAGCTGTCAGGCCTGTCCCTCCCTCGAACCCTTTTTGGAGCGGCTCTTCCAGTCCCAGATGGTTCATTGCGTGAGTTTTGTGTGGACTTTGCATCATCTTGCTGTATGAGTGCCTTTTTGTAAATATTTATCCGCTTCCGTGGTGCTTTCACATTCTCACTGTTGTTGCTGCTGCTGCAGGCGGCATTTTCGTGGGTTCATGCAGTGGATTTGTTAACGTATGAACTATCATGCTTTTCATAAGGAACTCTCTGTCACGTCAAATCTACCCATGCTTCGTCCTCATGGGTCTTACAACACTAAAGAAAAGAAATACTTAAAAAGAAGACGTAATTTGATTTATATTTTCTAGCATAAATAGAATTACTTATTCAGAAGAGTATTTGGCAAATTTTCGCCTCTGCAAGTTTGGTGTTGAATCGTAGGTACCCATTCAGTGCCTTTAACGCCGCGGGATCCTTGGACTGTTTTGAAGTTGCAAAAATTCCCATCAGAGAATTCAGAAGAATATTTGGCCAAATACTCTTCTTAATTCTCTGATGGGCATTTTTGCAACTTTAATTAATTTTTACCGGAACCTCGAATTTTAGATAATGTTAAAACTCCCAGAAATAAAGCTTGTTACAATAGAGGCGTATGTAGCGGGGGAAGATAATAACAAAAAGCAAAAATCTGTACTTATGTTGACAGTCTATTTGCAGTTACAGCAGCATCGATTCCGTCAAACTTGGAAATACACAGGTTATCTATAGTGGTACTTTCAATTTTATTATTCAGCTCAAAATCAGAATTTCCTTGCATGGAAAGACTCTTCTTTGCCTTGTGCCAATTCCTCCTGGTAATTGAAAGAAATATTTTCAAGAGGATTAAGATCCGGGTAGGAATAAAAATAGATTGAAGTCCGCATGCAGAGAACTTAGCTGTTAGCCGAAAGTTCGATGATCAGTGCCAGGCTTATCAGCCGCTTACAAGATGAACAAGAGCATCATGGTGCAAAATTACGGTATCCATTCGGCGTCTGTGCGTGCCATGGGAACCGAAGACATATCTCACAATATCGATGACAGTCTTGCTGTTTGTGGTGTCCTTTGTCCACCGCAGACTGACTGCTCTTCATATTTAATAACTATCCAAACCATCCACCATTGACAGTTTTTGAAGGCTGCCGTCGACACAGTGTGCCCTCGTGGAAGGTTCTTTCCACACGCGAACACCAGAGCCGACTTCGTAGGCTTATCTAAAGATAAGACCTAATCGCGGAAATAATTATTCTTCCAGAATTAACGCCTGAAATCAATTTAGTTCCTAAGAAATACAGAGCGTCTGTTAAGTATGTTCGTAGAGAACATCGGCCGATTTGGCCTGGTCTCAATGAAAACACAGTGGAACTTCTGTTAACGAGTTTACTCCATTCCGGCACCGAGCTCGTCATGTGAAGCGCTTGCCTTGCGAAACAGTTCACTGATTCAGAAGACTAGTTTAGCGAGCGTACGTATACTTTCGAGCAAATCTCGTCAGGCCAATACATTTATATGGGAAGGGGTTGCGTGTTAAAGCGTGTTCGTCTGTTCACTGATTGGCTGCAGTTGACTGAGGACCTACGCCATGGGAGCAGGACTCGACGGCGGACGCAGGCCCATACGTGCACTGACAGGTCGTTAACTGAACGGAAGCTCGTCAATCGAAGCAAAATTTCTGCGAGTGGCTTGCTCGTTACGTGAAATGCTCGTAGACGTCACCCGAGGCTCTACTGCATGATCATTTCCTTTTTAGTGTACAACGGATAAAACCATTGTCTTGCTTACGCATAGACCGTTCTCGTCCGCCAGGCTTATTTATGTGCACGGTTCTATCCTTCGTAATGCGTCACAGAAGTACCTTACTATTATTGAAAATATTTTCCAACGACTCGCTCAGCAATCCCTTCGCCGCGAATACCATCATCCGTCCGTGATCGATTACAGATTGACATTGTCTAGACTTCATTATCAGAAGGCGAGAAAGAGAAATATGACAGGATACAGCAGCAACTCTGTGCATGCTAAATCTTGGTGTGATGAAATAGACAGCCAACCAAGTTTAGTGTTGAGTTATTTGGTACGAGACGCCATAACTTTGCAAAATAATGTTCAAAGCTGAATCCCTCCCCTTTCCTCCTCATAGCTGCCTTTACTGGACTTTCATGGATCCAAATCCAATTTTCCCTACCTAGAAGGAATTTATTGATATAAGTTAATGGAAGTTTACAGCGCAACGCGTACAAACAAGGTTTTTTTCATCTGTAACTTTCAATAGCATATGAAATTACTCAGCTTCTAAGAAGGGTCATATTTCGCCCAAATTTGCCCTGCTTTTATTTCGCAAAGTAGGGTTGAAATGAACTTTTCTTTTGTAAACAGCTTCTCGAGCCTCAAATCAATTCAGTGAACAAAAAATACCGACACCCAGTTTATTTCATGCTACCCATTCAGATGTTGATCTCGATATTTCATAAGTTAGGCCATCTACCGTATTTATCCGCGGTACAAATGCGCAGTCGTTTGAGACTGTTCGCAACGAACGGTCTCGGGAGTTTATCACCATGCTCATTCCCTTCAACGACCGCTCGGAAAGCCTCCTTCCCGGAACATGGGCCAATGAGTGTAAAGCTGGGCTCCCTTTTCCATGGATTAATCTGCGACCAGATAATAAAATCTACCTCGGCGACCAACCAACGCGAACTATGTCTGGATCTTTGTAGGTCAAGTGTACACTTGTTCACTGCTATCCGAATTGACCGGAGTGTATCAACCACAAAGTCCGAGACTCAAAAAGGCATTTAAAAGTTCAACCGCTACCATTGAACTTTAGCTTAAGACGCGGGGTCGCATTTCAGTAGTAGATACAGTTCCAGTGTTCCAGTGTCGGCGTTCAACGTTCTTTCAACAGATTTGTACTTTTCACACCCTTTCGTCTAAGCAAGGATATATTTAATTGATCACTCCATCAACTGTAGTAAAATCCAAGAGAACTAAACGCGCATTGTCATGTGCTTAGCTTAAAGATTGCGTGACTGCAATGAATTCGCCTTTGTCGGTATGGTATGCTCAAAAAAGATTGGTTGTGTTGCAACAGAAAAGTCTACACCGGTCAGCAGTATACAGGAAGGCAACCGACACGCTGCAAATACCAAGTTCCGACAGAAACGCCGCCTGCTTCTAGGCACACAATAGCAATTGGCGGAAAAGGTATTGCAGTACGTGGGCCGTCAAGCCGGACTAAACTGAATACCCTCAGGAGATTTGGGCTTGGATTCTCGATTACTGGTTGGTTGTTTTTTAAACTAGACTCAGAGCCGAAGATGTCGCGCGGAATGGACATTTTTGAGCTTTGATAGAGAGAGAAAAAAAGAGAAAGCCAAAAACCTCTATGCACTGAGACCAGCCTACTGTTCAGATGACCCCATTATCACACCTCAGACAAACAATGCAGAGAAGAAAGTGCGGAATATCAAAGGAAAATAGCATAAAATTACAAATATTCCTACCTGAATGGTGAGAGAAAATGGCGGTTTACATTCAAAATCTCCCCTGCCCTGGTACCGTTAAAGGTGTGGATCAACGTGAGGATCACATGTTAGGGCAACTGCTCAGTCAGCGACTACGCAAACCAGCCTGTGTACTATTTGGAAAATTTACGCCAAACGTTCGGGGTCGCCAATGAGGACGGCACCAGCACAATGTGCACGCGACCCGTTCTCTGTATAATAAGGACTGTGTGCAGGACTCTCCGGTCTCCGAGTAGAGCTGGCCGATTTCTATAATCAGGCTGCCAGAACACAGATACCTCCACGCCGCTGAAATTTTCTTCCCATTTTTTGCTGCTTAGCATTCCTCAGCTCCGCGCCATAAGCTGGGTGGGTAGTTTTTTTATTTTGGCATTTTATGCTGTCTAAGCCTGCGGTTTACAAATTGCTAGGTAGGCCTGCCGTTTAAAAAAATTCCCTACCATGGTTTTTGTTCGAGTGACTTCTAACCTGACTGCTATCCATCTCCATTTGCTGTCTGCATTGATCAAAACCATTTGATTTGTTTTCTGCTTAAGTGTTCCAAAAAGTTCCCCACGAAATCAAGTCGACTTTGCCGCCACAAAAACTATAACCACTATCATTATTGCCTCTGCCACTATTACTACACTACTACTATTACTACTACTACTACTACTACTACTATTACTATTATTACAATCATTACTACTACTACTACTACTAATACTTATACTATTACTACTACTCTTACTACTATCACTACAACTACTACTATTACTACTACTGCTACTATTACTACTGCTGCTCACGCTGCTGCCGCTGCTACTGCTACTACTACTCCTACTACCACTACGACTAATAACACCATCGACAGCTCGACCGTCCACTCCGATGATGTGCTCCAAGGCATGGTAGGCGCAGGGGAGGTGACTTGCATTGCATCTGCCACACTCCCTCTTCTCCCACCCTCTGGAACTGGTGTCATAAAAAGTGAGGAGGACCGGAGTCGGGTGCCTAGGCGTGCCACCAAATCCCTCATGTGTTATGGATGCGCAGTCCCAGTAACGCCTACCTTGTATTTTTTCCTGGCGCCCGTGTTGATCCAATGCATCACTATTTAGGAGCACACCACCACTATGACTACTACTGTCAACAGTATTTGCATAATTGCGCACTGCTCCTGGCCAAAGTGGTTTCCAAGGCAGTCGAAGATCGCTAATTTACCCGGCCTAGCTACTTGTAATTTTTACGGCATCTAGCATGCCTGATGTAACCGGCCTCGATGTTGTCCCGGATGGTGCCTCTCCACGTGTGACAATCTGTGACAGCAGAACTGGGCAGTTCAATCCATTTTCTTCGCCAATGCTGGGAATGCGGACTGCCTAGCTGCTGGCTACCCGATGCGCTCACAGGTGGCGGATATTGGAAAGGCCTTCAGTAAGAGGTTCGCTGTGAAATAAGCAGACTCACATGGCTAGCGAATTGGCAGCCGTGGACCCGCAGCAATACTGCTAACATGGTGTGGCGTCCCGAGTTCTGAGAAGCCAACAACAGGTCGCAAAGCCCGACGACGGCACTGTGACATGGCAAGCGTGAACCGCCATTAAATAAGTTCGTTTGCCATCGCTACTTTGTGCTCAGGCTAGACGCTAGACGAGGCGCTAGACGAGGAGACAACCCCGAACCAACAGTACAAGCCACTGTTGGGGACCCGCCCGTACTCACAATACCCAAGAATCATCATAAAAAACGTATGTCCAACCTAGCTAGAGTTCAGATCACTCTTCACATGCAGATTCTGCTGAACTCGCTGTACTACCACCGTAAATAGGTGGCTCACGATGAGTCAGGCGCAGTCGCCACGCACATACTCGCCGTTGTTTGACCCCAAAACCTGACGCGAGCACACAAGTCTTGCCAAGCGAGGGGCCTAGTCGCTAGAGTTGCGAGCACCCAGTGAGGGTGTAAAAGGAAACCGCAACGACGACTACTTTGATCATTCACATTCGACCCCTCAGCACTCTCTTCCACCACTTACTCCTTCTGCTTCTGCCCCGTCTCCCCTTAATCATCTCGTCGTTAATCGACCCTTAATGCTTTATCTTTTTTGTTTTAGCTATTCGAGGATCGTCTAAAAGAACAGCTGCTGGATCCCTTCGAGACCCGATGTCGCAGCCTGACAGATAGTTGTTTGGCACGTTGTCCACCGGGGGCCATCAACTTTGGCGATGCCCTGTGGATTACCTGCAAACGAAACGCTACCAGCGGTGGGCTACGACGGTACAATCGGATACGCCAGAAGTTCAGCAGAAGTCTGTTCAAGAACTCCTTCAAGGTGAGTCGGACTCTCGATGCAGGGCTCTGTGCCGACGTTATAATCCCCCTCCCCCCTTAATCCTTCCCGATATTAGTATAACAGTGATTGCTCTTGAGATTTCGTACTTAATCAAAGACTGTTCGCTTTCATGTCAGAATAAGGTCCTTAAAGTCGTTTGTTGTGAGTGGATCAGTCAAACAGTAAGAGAAAAGACTAGGAACTCCCCGAAATACAGCTGGTCCTACGCTAAATTCCACGAGGGGGAGCTATTCCCGTGCTCTAAGCCAAAGCCTGATCTCCCTGAAACCCAACGTATGACTACCGGGGGTTCCTATTCTCTTGTCCTACCGGTCCAACTTTTTCAAAATGGTCTGTTCTTTTGGACCTTCGCTCCTCTCCCTCCTGTGTGTGTTTTCTTTTTAAATGACTTCTTGCGCTACCGATAGAATCTCAATCTATAGTATTCGTCCTTAGTTATATTCAAGGCGAAAAAGAGCATTCAGAGATGCTGTTCACAGAAGACAGGCGATGCAAGGTGCAACCATCAACAAATCCAAAAACGAGATCAGGGATCGGCTTGGTCCCGCCGCAGCTAACTAGGCCTCAGACTCCTAGATTATGAGCCGAAATGCGCTTGAATTTCCCCCTCTCGTAGAATCGGCATCTACCCAAGTTTCTATCTCAGGATTTTGTATCCTCAGCTCATTAATGAGAGAAAACTTTACGGGATGGCATCGGCAAATGCAGTTTGCGAAAACTGTCGGTCATCGTTTCATCGGCTGACAAAAAATATGCATGTGCAGTCGCTCGCAGAAATGGACTTATGTTCTCCCCAGTCAGCCACGCGTATGCTACCATTTTACCCATATTTGGAAGCAAGTTACAGTGCCTTTTTCTGCGAGAAAGATGTCAAACTTTTTCGAACCTTAAATAACGGGAGCTAACATGTCAGTAAATGCCGCAGGGAGGGAGAAAAAGATGGAAAGATGTGGGCATTTTCGTCTGGGCTAATAGAATACATTAGATACGACTTAGACTACTTCACGCGTGCATTAGGGTCGGATTAAAATTGCAGGGTTCATTTGCTTAAAAACGCAGACACACATCGCGTAAAGTTTGCGTCAGCGAGATTCCTCGCCACGAATACTAGTACGCAGTTCGTGGCGAAAATGACTGCGCGGGAACAGGCGACAGTTGGCATCTGATTGGTGTGTCCTCAAGGTCATCCGGCCCTATCAGCACTGAATTTAGATGCGTACTTTAACATGACGCCTTGTGTCCTCCCAGCCTCCTGTGCCTTTCACGGAATACACAAGGGATCAGGACAGTCGGGTTGTTCGGTTTTCGTTTAAGTACTAGCGCTGGAGGCGACGAACAGTTTTGGTGCGACAGACAGTGACCTCATTCATTCTTTTGGAGGTACTGTTTTTAAATATTTATTGTCTAATAATCGATGCTATTCTCGCCTACGAAGAGCGAGTGTCAAAACAGCACGTCGCGCCCTCCACGGGGATTGCGACGGAAAAAATTGGGGATTTGTATGCCTCTTATGTGGCAATTCTTCGCCTTCTAGTCACACAAGATGCAATTGTTGTTGCCTTACATGTCGGGAATACATTTAAAATTACTATAAAATCGTAACGCTTTGCTTTTTTAAGTTATGAGGTAATATACTCTAGAATGCCGTTATGGGTTACTTGTTTTGGGTATCTTATATGCATAGTAAGAACACTGCCGTTGTAAAGTACGGATTGCTTTGACTATATTGTTTGTTGCAGTAGTATTTATCCTTGAAAAGTAGTCATAACTCCCCGCTATTTCTCTTCTGTCTGTGCTACTGTTTTACGGATATCGATGTTAGTACACGTACTGAAATATGTTATCTTAACTTGAAGTATGTGCTAGTATAAATATAGCTTTACGCCTAGGCCCGTGGCGACTGTTTTGAAAGTCTAAACACTCACTTCGCTTATGCTCAGTTTATTGGGGCCTGACATCGCCGTACTGTGCGCCTTAAGGAGCGGGGTGGTTCCGTTGCTGCAGCATTTGCAATTATGGTAATCTGCGTGAGACTACACGGGTCATGCTGTCAAATTTCTGCAGGCGTCCGCAACCAAGGACGACAACAGTAGAAGCGCCACGTCGGATTTGCACAAAACTGTTTCACAAGATCGTTGGAGGTCTTGGTGTAGCGGCCGAGGACGTTGCGACCTGAAGACGTTCCAGTCAGTAGAAGTACCGAGCAGGGCTCATTAGCGCCGGACTAAGCAGACGAACGGAAATGTTATGGTACAAGATCGAAGTAAATGATAGGAACTAGACAGACTGACTATAAATGTGTGCGTACACGAAACGGGAATAATTTACAGTAAGAAAGGGGGTTGCACTGATATAGCCCTATCTATAGTTGAAGGGGGATGGGTGTTCTCTAATGTCTGATCAGTTACCGGCTGGGAATACTGTGAGGGCGGGACGGGGGAGTGTGGGAGAACGATACAAACGACGGCGACGGTGGGTCGGGGTCAGCGGCTGCGAGGGAAAAGGGGTATCGGCTTCTTCGTCGACAGTTGATCACATCACCTCTATCCTGAGTTCACGCTAGAAGTGCCGACCCTAAGCAATTATTCAGGATGGCTTATATAGCTCCTAATCAACTGGCCACAAGAACAAGAGCAGTCCGCAATAAGGAAGTTTTTGTGCCCAATTTCACAAAAAAGATGAGGTTGGGTTAGGTTTATGGATAGCGTTCAGACTTTAATGTTTGTGTTAAGCTTTAAGTTACCATGAAGATAAGTTAGGGTAAGGCTTATGATTAGGACTAAGATTTCATTTTACGTCAGTGCTAGCATTAGGATTAAAACAAGAACCTCTTTACCCTTCCTGTGACTCTGCTGAGGGCCACCGTTATTACTAAGGAAGGGGGGCGGGTTTTGCTCTCTCTGCTTCCTGTGTATAAGTAATCCTCACCGACTTGCCGATGTGACCTAAAATTATACCACCAATGCGCAGGTAAACGCATGATGCATTAACCACTTTTGTTTTACCACGCTGTCCAAGGAGTGTCTCGGTGGAGTTACAAACTGGCCTGGGAGGAAAAAATAGTCTCAGGACCTGTGTACATGCAACTTTTAGGGACCACAACATGCGTCTTTAAATAAAGGAACGCCTTATTTTATCCTGCACGCACAAGAGTATAAAAATACGTTTTCGAGTGAACCAGTAGGCACACACTGTACAGTGCACAGTTTGTGTTGATAAAATTGTCAGTCTGCTACGAAAAAAAATGTAAGCGAACAGGGGAAAAAAACTCATTCAAATCTGGTTTAATAGGACAAACTGAATGTGATTTTATTAGTTTTCAGGGACAAAAAGACTCTCGCTCATGGGCACGAGGTAAATATGTGGGTTAAGGAGCGGATATAAGGGCGTACAAAATGTTCCTCTTCAAGATAAAAATGCTAGACTGAAGGAGGCGATTTGCTGCATTTAAAATCATAATATTTTGAGATGACAGCCGAAGCAATTCTCAAGATGGCGAGGTGGGATAAGCCGACTGTGGTCGACCACAGTCCATTTAGAGTTCAAGCGAGAAGTGAGCATTAAAGGCTGTGAGAACCAAAGTGCGGGGAGAAGCTGACCAACCAGACTGCCAGCGGATGGCGAGAACAGAGGAATACACCGTGATCGTCAACATTTCGCCTGGGGTTGAAATAAGAAGATGACGATTTTTGATGCCTGTAGGAAGTCAATTGCATTTCCCAGAAAGGATGCCTCAACGCCAATTTTGCTTGCATCAATTTCAGGGAAAATTAGGTCTTCTAACTCCATGTTTGAAGGATTGGAGTATTTCGCTTCCTATACAGTCTGCAGTTATGGAAATTTTTGGAAGATCTGCATGACTACTCATGTAGCCTACTCGCCTCAGAGGTATTAGCATGGCTCTCGACGAAACCAATTTGATGCACCTTTGTGGAAGTGTTCTCCGAGCACCAGGAAACACCCTCTATAGGAAATCTAGTAAGTTTACTTCAGAGGCGATTACAACACCTTGTTTGTGGGAGCCTTACTAGCAGGCGAAAACGCCGGCCTTATTTCAAAATAAACAGGCCTGACTACTTTTCCCAGATCGAAATACTTCCCTCTTCTGAGTAAAGACGGAGTCAGCGAGAGCTCGAGAGAAAGAGATGCGTTTTATTTTGAAAATATCCTTCATATCATATGTTAGGCACAATTTCAACCTAACTCCACCCGCCCCGTCTGTTATCTCCCCTCCACCAACAGGGCAAAGGAAAGTATGAAAGGGACCACGCACTGCTCACTATAGACGGTGCGAATGATGGGGACATCTCGTGGATGGGCCGCTCTGCTAGTTTCAATACAAGCCAAGCCAATAATCTCGATAGCGCGGTCGAAACTCATAGGTGAGTCCTCTGTGGTAGTATTTCATTCGCGCAAGTTTTATGGTACTGCTTTCTGTATTCAACTTTTTACTCAATTTGCCCTTCACCTTCTCCAACTTCTCATCAAATTGGTTAAGACCTTTTTGCGCTTTCCTTTTGCCAGGCCGCTGCTCTATCTCAGTGGCCATTGTACCTTCTGCGCTGTTCGAAGGTTAACAATTGTTGGTCCGTTTGAGTAGTTATCGTATGATGTAGGATCCACGGAACTTTGGCGTGTCTGTTCTGGGAGAAGCATCTCTGTTTTGACTTTGTCCAGAGGATTACTTATCGCATCGCATCGATACCACCGAGATTGACTGGTTCTGTCTTCGATTAGATTCAGTTTTCCGGAATTTTACGTCCAAGCAGACACAACTCCGTATATAGCGTCATTTTTAGAACACTAATTTGGTAGATGAAACAGGTAGTATGCTAGCTGGCAGACTTATTGGCGCTCCTTGTAGCATTTGAAGGCTTTTTTCAGACCCTGCGGACAATGAAACGTCCAGGAAAGGCCGTGGATATCTACATATATCCTCCCGTTTCTTCTTCTAACTTCTTTCACTTTCATTCTTATCCGCCAGAGCCCACATATGATGGGAAGCGATCGGACCAATTATGCTTTATTTGACGAACGATTAAATGACAATTTCTACGTTCTTTGCATCCTCAGTGAGCCATACAGCAAAATTAATCTGTGAAGACCGCCGAGTCACATCTCATCGGTTGTGAAGAACACTATCATGGGAACAACCATCAGTTATCTGTTTTTACTACTTGTGAACATACATTAGCCGAAACACAGTGCATTTGAATTGTAAGCGGTAGCAGTAGGATAGGCACGGGGTGTTTTAAAGAATACACTACAATAACTACGTGAATTTCAGTAGGCGTAATTATGTCTATTCATTTAAGTTGGCGTAGTATTAGTTGCAAGTAGGAGAGGGTTAGCGGTTTATCGCCAAGGCAGCAACCGGGAACTGCGGGCCAGAGGTGAAGTGGCACCCTCGGTGGGCCCTCCCTCTTGTGTGGGAGCTCGATAAGCTCCTATCGAGACCCGGTGCGCGTGAAGTTAGTGGTCAGGTCGTAGATGTGTCAGATGACCTTCTCAGCGACTTCACTGACGCCTCACCCCGCTCCGGTCAAGTTGACCTTGTCTTCCCAGCAGGACGCGTTGGGTGGGTGAAGAGCAAGCAAGGTAGATGAAGCGCCAGTCTGCTTCACGCGGAGAAGACGATAACAGACAAAGACAGGGGACGAGTGTGTGTCCCGTAACACAGGACAGCGAAACCGTGACTCAACGAGTAGGGTGACGGACTTCTAGCCAACAGGTTCCAGGTTTGAATCCCAGGTGATCCACACCAGGTATTGGGTATGACTGGCTAATGGATAGTAAGTCCGAAGTGGCCATTACAGTTCCTCATGCCTTCGTTGCGAACATTATTCCGTCTCAAATTAAAAAAATATTTCGCCACGCCAACAGTTCTAGCTTAGAAGCTTGCCGACTTAAGGTCTTAGTCAAGACTGTAGGCTAGGCTAGCCTCGTCGTCAATCGTTCTCATGTTGCTTTGGCTTTGGACTGCGATGGGTGCGGAGAGCGAGAGAGAGATGGAGAGCGGCAAGTCATTTCAAGCGCAGTGATGGGCCGAGTCCTCAGCAATTAGCTCACCGAAACTGACACAATTCAGCTCGCCAATACAAGCGAACATACTGTCCCAGGAAGCAATTGAGAAGAAGAAGAAGACTTGATCGCTGGGACACTACGTTTATTCGCCTGACAATTCAGCTCGAGCATTCATCTCAGATTTAGACTCGGACCTAGAAGGTGATCCCTCCTCAGGACTTAACCGCAAGTTCCCACATTATGTTTTTGAATACTTTTAAAGGAGGGTATTCAAAATAGGTGTACTTGCATACCAAAACGCACATGGGGGGGACGCTGGGGTATCCATTGATGAACCGACTCCCTCGCAAACGTGTCATGCAGCTGCAGAATATCGATGAAATACGTGTCTGGGCTCTTAGCTGGTATCTGTGCTGTCAATATGGGGTGTCATGTAACCCGTGTGTCTACTGCTGGCCGGCTGTTATCGGTGTAGTGAATAGTTCACTGTTATCCTGTTGGAGTTGGGTCTCATTTTTCTCGGCAATCAGTTTGTACGTTTGGATTAGCTGACAAATATGACCCAATATGGCCCGCTCTATAAGAATAACTATCCAAAAGCTCACTTCGTCGGCAAATTCTTTTAAAAAAATCTTATTTGGAAGGCCTTGATAAATTCATGTGGAAAAAAGCTTGAGAACACGGAAAATCGTGTTGTATCCACAGGAATTTAAAGGGCGATTTGAAGGTAATTAGAGTTCAAAACCAGCAATATCTTTAAAGGAATTTTACGGGGAAAGCTGTTCTAAGAAACGCAGAACGGCTTTTTACGATTTAGCCTGACAACTCTATTTGCATTGATTGGTCACATTTACAGCGCTTTGTAAGTGTTTCAGAATTCGCTGCTTTTTTAAACAAGTTGATATTTATAATGCGAATACTAGTACTTTGCGTATTTCCTGCGCGTTTTAAATTTGCTCAAGGCTGTTCACTATTACTTCCAAAGTTTTCTCCATGCGCTAGTGCCGGTTTGCGAATGATAATCATTATCTTTCGAAAATTTCGACATATTGTATGAATTAGATGATCTACTGTACGCAAAGTACGTTGCTCATCCTCCTGTTTAATTTGGTTATCAAAGGCAGATGTTTGAAGAAATGGTCTTGCGCACGCAGAATATACACGCGCCTTTGCGTATTTAATTAAATGCAGGAGTAGAATGTGAGAAATAGGTGAGTGACACTCTCAGACGAGTGCAGTCCAGCCATGAGTAGGCCGAGTCTAGAGTCGCAGTCCGGCGGGTGTAGTCGCCGGGTCTGGATGTCTGCAACCGGCCATGAGGTCGCCGGCTCTGGGAGTGTCTGAGCGTAAGCAGTCACCCCACTAGGGTCCTTTGTGAGCTGGCCTTGGGAAGTGGTTGGCCAGTTAGGACAGACACTTCTATGACCTTGACTGGAGTTTTAACAGCGTCTGGTGCGCACGCGCTTGTGGACACAAGGGCCAAACACGCTGGACAAGCCCCAATGGCGTGCGAGCAAAGCATGGCTTAGAATACGAGGTCCTACACGTTAATGCCGATTTGCGAGTGATTATCCATCTTTCGATCATTTCGACATCTTGTATGAATTAGGTCACCATCCCCCTGCTTACTGTGGCTATTAAAGGCAGATATTTGAAGAAATGGTCTTGCGCACGCAGAATATACACGCGCCTTAGCGGTGCGCCTTATGCTATTTTTAGCAGGCAAGCCTCCCTCCCGCGTCCACCACCGAGACCGATAAGCACTCCCTCACTGAACGGAGTTGATATTTCTGCTCCTACTCCTCCTCCGCCTCTTCCTCCCCGTCCTGTCATTAACAGCAATTACCCCACCGGTAGTCTTTCCACCAGCCCACAGAGCCAAACCCTGCCGGTGGGCAACCGGCCACCACCTCTACCTCCGCGGCCCCCTCGGCCCAGCCGACCTCCACGGCCACCGGAAACGGCTGCTATATCCACCCCCAGCAGGACGGTGAGTCTCGCTCGCACGCTGGGCTACACACCTGTTCAATAACTTTTTTTTCTGCCTGATGTTTATTTTCATGTGTTTTTGGTAACAATCTATTGTAAGGAATTATCGTGGGGTCCCCAGAGTGCGCGCGAAGCGCGCTCCACTCCAATACGGTCGAATGGGTGGGGGGGGGCATGTTGGGGGGACAAAGCAGTGCGCAATAATCATGTAAATGAAGAAAGTTACGCGTTTACGTTGGGGGTTGTTCGCTGACCTTGGTCGAGGTCACAGAGGTACATTTAATATCGTCATAACCCCTACTGTGTTAGGGTCCGGCCTAACTGCGAGTACGCGCCGCCCTGACGAGTCGTTCGCGCGCCAGAACACCGGTCCTCCCACACGGAGTGCACGTGATGACGCGCGGAGCTGCGGCCGGGCGCAAGACTCTAACACGCCAACTGCATGAGTCACAAAGCCAATGAAGTCGCTCCTTACTTGAGACCACAAACTCATTGGTCCAATCTTGGGTAAGGATACCTCGTGAGTTCTTCGATCGTTCCTTGCTTGTTATAACCACCTACCCACACATCTTTAGTAGGTTGCATTTCCCGAAATCTTCCAGTTTTCTGCACGGTGCCCCTTAGGTACCCGACAGTTTGACTGTCAGTTCCGACGAGGTCCACTGTATGACAAGGACGGTAACTTATACAAGAAGTGGTTTATAATTACTATTTACTGGCCCTAGTAAGAAGTATTTCTAGACTTCGTACTTTGGCATAGGCACGTACTTATTGCAGCGGTATCCGAGTCTTCGTAACCCAAACCTAGTAGAAACGGACACAGCCTGGTGGATAAAGTTGAGAGGGCGAAAACCAAGGCAAGCCCTGATGTGCTCAGGGCTTCAAACATGTATTAAGGCGAGATAACCTAAACCCAGATTTCACACTCCTTGTTGAGATCAAGGGGTATAAGCCCCAGCGTCGATTTGAAATCAGCGTCACCTCTGAATAATATTAACGTCAGAAATAGTAGTAGCCTCGGCCTCCTTGGGCCTGTCTTAACACCTACTGGGAGTGAGTAAGGGTAGGTAGTGCTGCCATTTAAGACTTAGTTGGGCGGTGTTTCTGGCTTGCATTGGAGGAAGCAGCCAACGCCGGGTCCTGTTTGCTCTTCTTGACCCCCGAGGGAGGTAACAGTGCGGTTGGCGCCAATTACTTCTGCTGTCCATATGAACAACCCCCTGAAGTCCGTCACATGCACCAACCTGTTAGCGCATATGACGGACTTACTCAGGTTCAGGTCAGGTCAGGTTTTTATTGAGGGAAATATAGGTAAATATCTTTGAACTCCCTATTGGTACAGTTTTTTCAATGCATTTGATCTGCAGAACATTTCAGAACAGTGGCGTTGCCAGAAATTTGAGGGCCGACAGTGAAAAAACTCCTTATGCATTGTTCAGAAGTCTAGGGGTTTGAATGCCATTTGAGAAATTTAAGGAGAAAAACTGTCGCCCGGGGGAGGGGGGGTGCAGAGTATATTCGAAGCTGATGGCCTGTGCTAAGAGTGTTTGAAGCATGTCAGGGAGAGTCCATCGCCGTTTTCGCCATAATACCAAGGGTCCCACGAAGAGAAGGTTGCGGAGGTCACGCGAACCTCAGCGAGTGTCGGCGATGCGCTCATCGTGCACCCTTGGTTTAACGAGTCTGCCTGCTAATTGACAGAAGAAATATAATTGGTAGTTTTCTAAACAAACATATTACTGAAAATTAACGAGTAGGATGTTTTTATAATGTGATTATTCTACAATTTGCATTCGGCAACTGGCAGGGGGCTCAGTGGCTATTTGTTCTAACTTAATAGGGTCGTAAACATGCCTACAGATGCGTCTGACTTAATCGTAAACGTGTGCTCAGATGGCGAAATAATAATGTCCGCGGGCAGAGCATTCCATGCCTGAATTGGGAAAGGTTTTACAAATCTGCGTAGCCTCGGATCAAAACGTTTGGTGGACTCGAAGCTTGCAATTCTTGTTATTCTTAACTAACATATTACTGAAAATCAGTAAGAAGTATGTTTATATACATATACATATATAGGTATATAATTTCAGTCTCACCAGGTCTAATTTTAGTGGGCATTTCGGGTATGAAAATCTAAATTTCTCTTGAATGCATCCACAGATGGGGACATAACAATATCTTCGGGGAGAGCATTCCAAGCTTCAACTACTTTATTACCAAAGAAGAACTTGCGTGTGTCTAGTCTGGCCCCTGTTATGCGTAGTTTGAAGAGATGCCCTCTTAAGTTCGTCGTCGTTGCTAACTCGAAGAAGTCGCCAGGTAGAAGACAACAGTCCTGCCCGCGCATTATACGAAATGCTTGTATCAGATCGCCACGTAGCTGTCTGTAACTTAACGGAAATAGATCGAGATTAGCTAAACGTCTTTCGTAGGGTAAAAAGCTCTGACCGGTAACCAGTTTGGTCGCGCGCCTTTGGACCTTCTCGAGGGAATTTAGGTCTTTCGCGGTCCAGGGTTTCCATGCTTGGATTGCGAACTCCAACTTCGGCCGCACAAATGTTCCAAAGACCTTAGCAAAGCAGTCTTTATCGAAGGCACAAAAAGCCCTTTTGACAAGATACAGGACGGACATCGCAGACTTGGCTACTTTTGCGCAGTGCAGCGAGGGCCTGAGAGACGTTGAGATCAATGCTCCAAAATCTTTCTGCTCGTCCACTTCTTGCAGTTGGATGCCATTTAGGCTGTAAACCATGGGGTTCTGAGAGCTGGGTCGGCCAACTCGTAGGATACTGCATTTGTTCTCGTTAAACGGCAAAAGCCAGTCTTGAGACCAAGTTTGAAGACGGTTTAGGTTTAGCTGCAAATGTTCTTCGTCAACTGAATTTCTGATGACGTTCCAAATCTTAATGTCATCGGCAAACATAGCCACATCGCAGTCCAGTTCACGGACGGAGTCATTGACGTATATAATGAACAGTATAGGGCCAAGGACAGAGCCTTGTGAGACACCGCTCTCGACTGCAACGTCTGCCGACTGCTGGTCACCAATATGGACAGTTTGGGAGCGGCCAAGTAAGAAGCTTTGAATCCAATTAAGCAGATTTCCTCGAACACCTATTTGGCTGAGTTTGTGCAGAAGTCGTTGATGTGGGACGCTATCAAAAGCCTTCTTAAAGTCGATGTAGATTACATGAAGCGGATTTCCTCCATCAACTGCCCGAGTCCAGCGTTCCAAACAATGGAGCAGGTTCTTCACGCAGGACCTGCCTCTGCGGAACCCATGTTGCGCATCCGACAGAAGGTTATGCTGCTCTAAGAAACGCATCAGCTCTCGTTTTACTACTTTTTTCCATAATCTTGCAACAGATCGAAGTGAGGCTGATTGGTCTATAACTGTTTGCAGAAACCTTTCTGGTCGAACACACAGTTTATAATTATACTAGATTGTATGGCGCCTACTGCATCCTTTCCTACCTGGGCCTGGTGTCATAACAAAGTGAGGAGGGCCGGAAGTGGGAGAGGGAGCGTGTGTCTGGTGCGGTGTTTGCATGTGCTAAGCAAATGTGCTAACACCTCCCTCCTCCCCACGCTCGTCATTTTTAGCGATGTGCACTTCCAGTAGCGCCTGCCATGTTCTGATCTGGTTATGGTGTTGGTCTAGCGCGTCTGCCTACCACACTAAAACCGCTCACTATGAGGCATAAATCTCTAGATGGTTGATAGAATTCGTGCCCCGGATCAGCGACTGTGTACGCTGAACCAACTCCCACATTTGTTTATCTGTGGCGCATAACAAGGTCGATTAAAACGTGACGATAGATGATAAAACCAACCAGGCGTGTTTACACTCATTCACAAAACTGGCGAAATCCGGCTTTCTGCATGGCTGCGCAAATACCCACCTGTTAAAGCACATTTTATTTAGTGGATGACTGTAATGGATTGGTCTTCTTCAAGGCATTAACTAAAGCCATCTGATGTCAGCAGCTCCGTCTGTAACGGTTTCGCGCATGAATCAGTTGCTTAACTTACAGCATTTCTAGCATGCTCAAGCTGGTGACGTAAATCGCTTATTTCATTACTAACTTACCCTCATCTTCAAAAATTTACTCACCACATCTCAGATGTGTGGTATGTTGGCCGGTGCAGTGGCTAAAATAATTTATTATGTCTTGTTTCCTGGATAATCTATCCAGAAAGTAACCGGTATACCTGTTGCAATGTTGCCAAAATCTAATATTTGCGCTATCCCAGCCGCTTTTTCTCAACTCCCCAAGGAGACCAAGGTCGCGAGAAAAGGAAGTCACCAAAATGAGGGTTTT
Organism: Ligula intestinalis; assembly: GCA_036362985.1. Classification (NCBI taxonomy): domain Eukaryota; kingdom Metazoa; phylum Platyhelminthes; class Cestoda; order Diphyllobothriidea; family Diphyllobothriidae; genus Ligula; species Ligula intestinalis. The sequence continues at coordinate 21,979,267 of JAYGXS010000001.1, read as the reverse complement.
ATGGTGTACAGAACCCGAAGTTGCAGTCTCAGGGAGCAGTGGCCCAGGGCTGATGTTGGCTGCGTCCAGTCACATTGAACAAGGAAGCCGGCGTATTTTTGACTGTCAACCACAGAAGCGATTCGTCAACACAACTCGCAAGCAAGTCGGTTAGGTTGACTCCTAAAAATACCAACTCACAAGGGGTGCTAAGTGAGAAACTATCCGACTGCGGCCTAGAAAAGTCCGTCCGATCCGGTGGCAATCTTCGTTGCTTACTATTTTCGGTTATATGAGAAACATAGAGAAATTCTAATATTTCAATCAGGATGCGCCTTTTTATGTACGTAAGGAGTATGCAAATTTTGCCAGTTATTATACTTCTCAGGTTATATTATCAGACACAAACAAGGATCTCGTGGAGAGTAGTGCCAAATGCACGAATTGGTTTGAGAGTTTTTTTACAAATTTTATCCGTTAAAAGATTCGAATTGATGCTCGTCTTTAATCGTGCAATTTATTAGGTTGCGCCCGGTGTCTCCTGTGAATATTTCTAAACTATTGTAAGAGGTGAAGACCCAACCGTATTTGCCTCGCGTCGTGTGCCGTTAAATAGTGCACAGGGCACTAGCTGGTACCGCAGTAAACATTCTAAAAGTGCTACTGACATGTATTGAGTAGGTTAATTTACGTAAAATGATATTTACAACTTATGCTTCGCATGAACCTTGGGACCTATATGTACCGAACCTCCCATTTCAGTTACCCGCCGTTACCAACACTTTCAGTACGCCAATGTCGCCGTCTGCTAGCCAGTTGCAAAGGACAAATTTTAACGGAGCCCCACCTGGTGACGCATTATTCAATGAAATACAAAAGAACTTACCTCCCATGAGATCCTTCCGAAAGAGTATTTCGGCGTCAAATATCGTAGGTGCCACCACATCTAGCTCCGAAAATTCAATCTTTCAGGATGTACTAAAGCCTGAACGTGAGTTTATGATTCTACTTGCCAACATTTTGAGTTTCAGAACGCTAAGCGCTTATACCTTGTAAATAAACTGGGATCCGCATGAGTATGTGGGATACTGTTTAGACCGACCCGTTGTATAGCCCAATTAAATAACGATTGATTATTGGCTTAAAATCTTAGTTGTGGACCTCTGAGTTCCAGATGACCTCGTTGCATCAATGTACCCCTTCTCAGCGACAAATTCTGGTTGCATTTTTCGTTGCGGGTTTTGGCCACAGGCCTTCGATCACGAAGCAAAATGCTACATCATTTTGGACGACTTGTGGCTTTCAGTGGCTGTAATAAGTGGCGTTCTGGCTGCCATCCTGCAAAATTCATTACAAGATGTATAGACCATATGCCTTAAATCTAACCACTTTCCCTAATGGTTATCGGGGTTAATTTCGCATAACAATAGGTCCAAAAAAGTAGGATTTCAATATACGTTCCGTTGAAATGGATCCGACAAAGCAAAGTGAGACCGGAATGGCCGTTTCTGGCTCATTAGTCATCATCAGCCAGTCATACCCAATCTCAAGGGTTGGAACCCCGAATCCATTTAATCATATCATCATAGTCACTATGTAACGGTCTGGCAGGTTCACCTTCTGAGCTCCTGGGCAAAGCGGAACTTAACTGTTCCTCTACTAGATCGGCAAAGCACACATATTTATAGATTACATTCTCAATTCGGAGTTCAGATGGTTAATCTATCGATTAGCCATGGTTTACAATGGAAGACGCACTCGTAGATCCATGATTCGCGCATGCAACTTGCAATCCTCGCATAGTGGAGCTTTGGGTAACGGGTAGCTCCATCAACGAGCATTTCAGGTGACAAAGGAGTCAATCGCGGAAAATGTGTTTCGATTGATTAGCCTCCGCTTAGTTCTGTCTGTCTGTATCCGCCGCTGAGTCTTGTGCCCAGGTCCTCGGTCACTTACAGCCAATCAGTGAGCTGATGCAGTTTGATTGGCTACGTTTTACAAGACGAGCGTCTCACATGACGAGTTCGGTGCTGGAGCGGAGTAAACTCGCTAACCCAGGCTTCACTGTACACTGCTACAGCCGAGCCGTAGATATTTGTGCAGAACAAATATCTCCTGGTGTTTATCGATTCCCTTCAACGAAACTTGATCCCCTTACAACTATTTTTAGGATATAGGCAGTACCTCCACCCAAACAGGGTTTAATTCCTCTGCATAGACTAGCTTGTCTGAACCTGGCAGGCCATGTCTGCATGAAGAGTTATCCCTTATATTGACTACCTTAGCAGTAGTAGTTGCTATGCCTGCCAGTTCACCGCCCGAATAACCCACCTTATCGGGTGAAATCTCGACCCATACTTCGCAACTGGTGTACACATACAGCCTTCAAACCAGTTTACTGACGATATTAGGACATGCCCGAAGGGTCCATGAATCAGCAATGAACGAGGGTGATGTGCAATGGTCGTCTTAACTGCGAGACACTTCTGCACGCACAAGTAGGCTTCATGTTGCACTTTAAAGGAAACCAGGCCATTTCTCCCCATATTCGATCCTTACGTAAACTATTTCCACTCTCCACAGATCCCGTTCCGCCGTATATATACGATGACCGACCTCACTTTGCGTAGAATTCACTTCTCATCCGTTCGGTTTGTTGACACCATCGAACGCGGGCCAATATCGAATTTCGCATCGTCACTTTTTGGATTTCCGCGGCACTTGAGACCGTCCCAACTCCATGCTCTCTGCGCATCCCCTTTTTGTAGAACCCATAGAAAGGACGGACTCAATGTCGGCCAGCTGAACAAACCTCCCTGCAGACAAGCTCGCTGTCCTCTCCCCCCAACTCGCAACTCGCCGTCAGAGCACCCTGAACCCGGAGTACGCCCTCTCCGCAAATATCCTATTTTTGTGCGATTCACTATTCCCTTTTCCTGCTGTGCTTAATACTCACTCCTCTACCCCCACCTCCGCCCTACACCCAGGACACGCTGCGAAACTTTGTCTGTGCTTGTGCGTGTGTTCAAACATATGCATTACCTGTCGTAAACACAACCGACAGTTCCACATCTTATTTTTTAACCAATACGTTTTGTGAAGCTCGTCTTCTTACTTTTCCTCACCGGCCGTGCAGCAGGTGTACACGCCCTAATCTTCCCGCCTTCACACAAAATACTCAAGGAGACTGGCCACGCCCTAACATGACGCATCTGTCTGCGCAGGTCGCCTGGCTGCTTACCTCAAATGTGAAAAAACTGTCGATTATCCTTAATTGGAAGAGTAATTGGTGAGATTACATGTGCTTCCGATAAATTCTCGGTGGGCCAGTACATTTATATGGGACCGGGGTACAAGTTAAAACGCGTTCGTCTTTTCTTACAAGCGAGTCGGGTGTATAGGGGGAGGGGTTGATAAGAGAAGTCTGGTTAAGGGGACAGTGTTTGCTGCAGCCAGTCTAGGGGAAGGAGACAAACATAGCGCGGACGAGTGCATGCCACTAAGTGACTGTCGGCCACGCCAGACGCGGAGCTTGTAGGAGGTTCTTCTGTGCACACAATGCCGGCTTAATCAACTTGACAGCGGTAGATTTTGTTGTTGCTAACAGGCACTGACCCAGGGACTTTGGATAATTTGATGGGACCTTATAGATCACCCACGACTCACTTGTACGAAAAGATTAAAAAGTTTTAACTTGTACCCGGTTCTCATATAAATGTACTGGTCCGACGAGAATTTATCCTTAGTTGCCTTAATCTCCAATCATATCGAAAGCGTTGTTAAGTTGTTCTGACCTTTACACCCATTCCGTTCTACTTGTTATGACAGTTTGACCAACGTAAGATAGGAAACCGATCACTGTTCTGAGGAGAGCACAATGGTTAATTAATTCCTGCTACTGCAGATGTGACAAGTATTAACATCACTTGATCTTTCCACACATACCACATGTAAGCACGACAAGTTGATACACAGATACACTTTCTGAAGGTCTAGGAAAACATTTTACTGATGTTCCGCGGGCGTGTGAAAATTCTGGTCTAGAACTTGGCCTCCGAGGGAACGTTAACTTAGGTCTTCTGAACACGAACCGCTAGATTTGACCCCGAAACCTGTGTGTTTTCATCAATTAGGACCTACACACCCATAGATCTTTCTAAATCTGGAGTGCATCTGTGGCTAGGTGACAGCCGCACCGCCTACCGAGTGCGGAACTTCGAGTTTCGTCCAAATGCCACACGACTTCCGCCAGTTAAACCGTGTTAACAAAAAAATGGGTGACAAGTACAGTGCAGAGCTCTACTTGGTTCGACCCACGCCAGCGAGCAGGGTGATGAGAGGCAATCTGCACACGATATGGGATACTTGTTCGCTCTTACAACAGAATATACGGTGAACTGGCACGATGGACAGATCAGGGCACGGTGAGCGTTAGTTGGGATGTGCAACCACAAAGAAAGCTGCAACTGGGGGTTTGTAGCACGCCTAGGCGCAGGCTCACGTCGCACTAGATCTCGCCACCAGCCTTCTTGACTGTCCTGACTCTGAACCCAGGCAGGTGAGAAGGAGGGTGCGGTAAATGCTACGCAAGTCCACTATCACTATAAACAAGTTCACCTGTTAGTCACCGTCCCCGTGCGTCCACAAAGACATGCGGCACACGGTGGATATCATCGGAATTGATGGTCGGGTAGGTATTGTCACATGATCCAGCCTTTCGAGTAAAGCACTTAAGAGCCTCCATTCTAAAAGTCAAGTAAACCTATAGGATACAGGGTTCTACTGAAGCCAGCAATAGGGCTGCGCATCTATCCTCTACAACTCCTTCAGGTTCGTGATTAGGCTTTCTTCCAGGTACTGCAGTGGCACTGTTTTTTAACGATAATTAATTTTGACTGACTCAAACAACTCCAGGCTGCAAGTTCGCCTGATCACCCACTGTTGCATTCTGTCAACAGCACTCCCAAGCGAAGCTGGACCAACTGGCAGTTCGGTTACACAGACGACAGTCCGCGGTCAAATCTGAAAACGGTCACTTACACCCTCAAGACCATTGCCAGCTAGGGTTGAGTTCGACTGGCGTAACATCCTAAAAGATTTTGACTTTGGGTCGGTGCAGCACGGAAATGAACCATTTCAAGTTAGTGAAAAAGGACGGAACAGTCCACGGATTGAATTCCCTACCGAAAACACTGGTAGTCGGGAGAGAGGTCGTTGAGAAGGGAAGGAGACGTGAGTATGATCGACCGAACACATTCAGGCGGTGGACATCTTCTGAACTGAAAAACAAGTCATCTGCTTGATGGAGGTCATGCATGGTGGCGATATTATCTTTTTACTAATCGCACGCCGATTCCCGAAGATCGGACGGTCGGACGCGTATTTGGTTGGTCGGCTGGTCAGACACTTTGATCCATTGTATATAGCAGTCAAGCAGACGCCTGTCGGTGAAATCCACGACAGGCGTTTATACCTTCGAATAACAGGCAATACGAGAACTAGTGGTTGATTGAGCCTACGTGAAATCATGCCAGGTTTCTTACGGATAAATGCTTGTCTTGTCTACAACGGGGTTCGGTACACATTACGAATTCGAATTGATGCGAAAATTATTCCTGCGCTTGGGAATTTCGTAAAACAGTTCAAAATTCCGGTTCGAATGCTCCAACGCAGATATATTTTAAAAACGTAACAGTACATATGCCTGGAGCATGGGAAAAGTCAGTGAAAAAGCCTACATAGTCTCTTTTCTAACAGGACTGGCGGAAGTAACAAAGGTAAAGTAGGTGGGATGGTTCGTCTCCATGCACGTCCCGGACGATGTTTACGACGGCACGACTAGAGTTTACAGGGGATAAACATCCAATGCAGGCGGAACTACATGGCAGCAGGCTGAGCTCGAGTCATTCTGGCCTGAAAAGCGACAGTGAAATAAAAAAAGAGTTTAGAGCCTTTGTTAATTAAAAACTTCAATTAATGTTCTAAAGTAAGATTGAACAAACGGACAAAATGCATTTAAAAGGAAAAGTTAAAACAGAAGCAGATGATTGCCGCATTGTGCAGAGACAGCCAAGAGAGGTGCAAATGAAGAGTAGTGGGTTCTTAAACTTACGACCCACAATGATAAAGGGAAAATTATACACTGATGTCAGGGGCTCCAGTATGTATGGGTAGTCTAGCGACAACTATTTCCTGAGGAACAATACCCTATAAAAGTGGTATTCTATGAACTAGGTTATTGGGCAGTAATCAATGGGATCCATCAAGGACTATTACCTGGCAGGGCGGAGGGGAGAAATAGCAAGAAAATATAAGATAGAGGGACTGGCTACTCACCGCACGAAAGTTTGCCACGCAACAAACAAATTCGTTCACCTCCTTGTTACAGTTCAGTGACTGCTTCCCATTGGCCTTGTAGCAATCCATAACTTGCTTTTGCGCATCCAAACAGCAGGCCTCGGAGGAACCTTTACTGTGGAAGAAAAAGCCGCGAAGAGGTTCTAAAATCTCACATGAAACAAACTAGTCACAGTAGCACAAAGGTAGCGAGTGTCTCGTGGGAGTGAATTCCAATGACCGATACGGATTAGGAACTGGAAGACAGCTCGTCCTCTTCGAATTCAAAACTTGCTTGTAAAAAGGCATGGACTCGAAAAAATTAGGCGTAGTTGAAATATCAGAGGACGAGATGCAAAGTTTGAGTGAAAAATTAAGCTTGTGGCGGCAAAACTTACAGGTACTTGGCCTCAAGACGGTCAACAACCCGAATGAATTCAGCTTCAGCTGCCTTGAGAAAAGAGTCATCCTAAAAGATTCAAACACATACAGAGCATGTACTGGGTAAGTTTTTTCTGGCGAAATACATGCATTAGGAAATAAAGGAAACAATGGGAAGGCAGTTATTTTAACTTAAGATAAGAGGATTAATCAATACTTTTTAGGGTATTATTAGGTTACATCTGCACGGTAGCACTACTCAGGGTCGTAAGTATAGAACTTACTCGCTGTTCTATTTTCTTGAGACGGGCTTCAAATCTACGCTCGATGTCATCCAAGGAGTGAGAAAATCTGAAGGTAGAGGATGTATCCTCAGCAGGTGGAGGAGGCGGTTCTAAAGGCGAAAGCAATATGTAAGGAGGGCTATACCAGCAATTGGGGGCACCGGGGCAGCTATTGGTTTTGATTCGACAGGGGGGACGCTGCCTTGGTGATGCATCATTCTCTCTAGGACATCATCGGAAACCTAAAGAACGATTCTCTAATTATTGATACGGTAACGAACCAATATATCTGAACGTGCAAAGTGGACATCGTGGGGTGGTTGAGTGCCAAAAACGGACCCCATAGTGTCTGAAAGAGAAAAAGCAAGAATCAGAACTAAATGATAAGCTAGAACTCCATACATTCAACTAATTCCCATTTTCCATGGTTCTTTTTGACCCTACTTGAACTTTAAAAAATTTGATAAATTATTTATAATTGTTCAGGCATCAATCCTGTTGTGGATGTACCGTAAAATTTCACTTGGCTGAGGAGAGCTTAAGAAAAATATACAGGAAGTAGTTTAAGGGAGAAAATATTTACAGTTTCAGCTAGTCTACCGGCCAGTTATGAAAAGAACGAATCGTTTCCCAGTTGGATCCTTAATCAGAGGAAGGCTTCCCGGACATTAGTGGCTGCCAGTCAGATGGATTGGACGGCCCAAAATCTTCTGCAACGAAGTCGTTGACAAATTAACTGAGCAAATAGGACATAATCGACCGAATTAAAGTTGTGAGATATTTGAAGGTAGATAGGACCACTACGATGTCTGCATAGCCACAGGGATATGTGCGCACCGAGCATCTGTTCTTTCTCTCACTTTGTAAAATTAC
>JAYGXS010000001.1:21901704-21971404 GCA_036362985.1 Ligula intestinalis | reverse complement strand
AAGCATCAACTAAATTCCTCAAAAACATTCAGGCATAAATAAAGCTGCTAATGGAGCGGGCGTCAGTGAGAGTGAACTATTTCACTTCCTCCCATCCACTTGCGGAGGATCATTGGAAGTCACACTCGTGTAGACGTGCCATGAAGGAAGCACAGCAGAACAGTAGACACTAAATAGGAGGTTAACAGCATGAAGAGCCAGCCATGGGTATGAGAGGGCCTAACCAGAGGGATGTGGTCCTCCGGCACCGATTCACAGCCTACATAACCTGAGGTTGGCCACGCTGGGCCTTATTGCGTACACCGACGCGACCTCTGGGTTGCGAAGAGGTGGCTCGACCATGCGCTAGAATGAATTTAAATCTCCGACAAAAATTTTCCTTGTGACCAACGTCCAACGGGTGCTTTTCTAAGCGGGCTTTCCACCACGCGGTATTCTGCTCTCAACTATAGACGTGAGCATCTGCTTACTATACCGGCCGAATTGTCAGTTGTGTTGCTGCGCGCTGAATGCATTCGTACTCTTCAATGCAGTTGACCTAATGAACAGAGTGGACAAGTTACTAGATCGTTCTACACACAAGAGATGCACAATTACCATATAAAATATTACATGAGACTATTTACGGCTCTGTGAAACAGGAGGGAGCTTAGTTACACGTCTAATAACGCCGACGGAACCCAGCCATTGAGAATCTAGATGGGTTGGTCATTTTATAACTGCAGGTGTGAGCATTTATATCCATAAATGCGGTTGGTTAACCTATGCGCTACAATTTAAAAATTCAATCTTCTTGATTACAGGTCATAAGCTACGTATTATGTTTACACATTAGGTTAAACTGCTCGTTCAATAGCAAATTTCTTAACTGAAGTAAGCAGCCGGTGGTTGAGTTAAATTTTTACGAACGCACTTCGATTCTGGCTTTGAATGGATTTCAGTCTGAAGCTGTCTTCTACAGTTCTATCTTTTGTGCATCGAATAAAAAACAGGCAAGTCAAGTTTGAAGTCTGGTGACATTGACGCTAACGTTAGGAGACAGCTAACTTTACTGATGTCGCACATCAGCATTAAATATGCGCTTTACTGTTCGCTCGCTACTGACTGAAAAACACTTCCGGGTTTTCATGCTCTCTGCAGTAACACTAATATTATCATTTAGTAAGCCAATGAGGGAACTGGCGAGGAAACATCAAATAAGCAAAATTAGCTAGTTATTGGCAGAAGTACATGACTAAGAATCCGAAACCCACATGGAACCGGGTCATTTTGAACTACTGCGCAAGTGCACCAAAACTTTAGACACATTGTGGGGAATCATTTTAACGGGTACACTGATAGCAGTTGAGTGACTTTAATTCCCGTCAACATTTTATGTTACTATTCGGCAGAGGCTGTTTGAAAGCTTAAGACAATCGTTATGTTGTAGATGTTTTAATGGAATTTCCGGCGAAACCGATAAGCGGAAACCTGGTAAGTTATTCATCAAATTGCATGCACATGTTGCACATGAAGACGACAGCAAGCTGTCTTTAGTTCAGTCGAGTTTTGTCAAAAGAAGGAAAGGCGAACGCGTTTGAACTCCCTATTCGTTACCAAAAGGCCAACGAAAAGCGCCAATACATAACTAACGTCTATAAGACATTTGCAAACTCTACAATAGCAACCTCGGTTAGACCAACTGAAGGTGTCGTAATGGTGACTTCAGTGTGATGCCCTTTGGAGTCCCCAAGGAAGAACACAATAAGAAGGGCGTAACCAGAGGAGAGTTTATTGTGTACACAAACCGGAGTTGATTACTCGGGTGGCAGTTGTGCCGCTGGAGTTTCCCAGGGCTAAATGTCCCGCTTTGGGACGCAGCCCGGGCCAGTGGCGTAATTGCGGTGTCTTTGTCAGTCCGTGTGCAACTCAATTTCTGAGATGAGACAGTTGGTTATAAAGGATTGTCAAGCGCGTTCGCTTGTGGCATGATTGGGTGCGTTGAAATAAGGTCACCTGCCGTGTGGCACACCTAAGTGGCCCTTGAGGAACTGTCACTAGTTGGGCACACGCGTGGGCTTGCGTGCGTGTGTGCTTCTAGTCTTCTGAGCTCAAATGTCTGCTTGCACACGCAATGTCAGAGCTTGGCCAACCACGGTCCTTGCGGCCTGGTAGACGCTGGCACTATCTTTCGGTTCTGATTCCCTGTCGGTGCATGAATTCGCGCTCCCACTGGGTTTCAGGCCCCACGTCAGGTGCCCGAGTAGCTAGGCGGTCAGTAAACGGTGGGGGAGAGAGTGAGGTCGACCATCGGCGCGTTTCTCTCCTCACTATAATAAATCTGAATGCACTTGAATCTATCACGGTGCGCTAAAAGCCGTGGCTTGGAGGGTTTGCCAACTGACGGGAAAACTCGGGCCACCTACGTTGCTGCTCCTTTTGTACGCATGTGTTTGTTTGTGTGTATGGGAGGAGAAGGAGGACTGCGAGTCAGGCTGCAATGGCTCCTTCTTAATGTGGCCTTTATGGCGCTCGCGCGCATGTGAAAGCATAACTAGCGAGTTGGCTGTGTCAAGTGTGCTCGTGTTGGGTGATTACGGCGCCAGCCATCTACCCCTCCCTCATCCCCGGTCTTATCGACTTTGTCTTTACACATGAAACGGAGGTGGGAGTGGCGAGCAAGTGGGCATATTCTCCGCGAGTCTGCTTTAACTCTTCTATCTTCGCGGTAGTTCGCTGCGTTGCTTCTGCTTGCTGTAACTTTCGTGTTGCTTGCCCAGCTCGCCTTCGTGTCAGTTGCGGCTTGCTTCAGCGTTTGCTGTGGTCTGTTGGAGCGCGTGGTGCCTATCGTCGAAATCGATGGGGATCCGTTGTGTGCTTCCTGTCCAGCGGTTTAAAATAATCGCGTGGGACAATCACAATGAAGGCACAAGACTTGAGGCAGCCCGCTGTAGACAGTCAGCCGCAGGCGCGACGCCTCAGGATAGCCTACAAGTTGATCCTGGCATTTGGTTATGCTGGGCTCCTAACAGAAACATCCCTGCACGCCGCGCCCAGGAGCACAAAACACTAAAGGATGTAAATGCATTCTACGCTTTACATATGAAATTTGGCATTTCAGCCGGCCAAACGCCTGCACGCCTGGTTCCTGCTAGTAGCATCCAAGGTGTTTGAATGTCCGCTCACGAAGCCTCTCCGTTGGACGCGGGTTGCCTTGAGATCCATTGCTCAGTAGTTAGGCTCCTGTTTCGCGCATGGACAGTCCGTCTCTTACAGGCCATGAAGCCTATAGTGGTGTGCAAAAGAAAGCTCTTGTTGCCAGCTGTTGAATCGATGCTGAAGAGTCGAGCTCCCCTCTTACTTTCGACTGATTTTCCTGGCTTTTTGTCACCTATTAAAACTTGATTGGTCTGCGGTGTTTCTCTCACACCACACTTAGCTGTATGCAATTTCTCAATAACCCTCAGTGGCTGAATGGGAGATGGTGAGATGGCAAATGCTATCGAGTTAGACTTCTTTCGCAAATTCAGTCGAGCTAAGAGTACCTGCAATTGTCATTTTTAAGAATGGCATTCTGTCTGTAGACACACGCGGACTAATCACTCCGCCTTTTGAGAGAGGAAATAATAAGTCGCGTGTTCTTGACGGTGCGGTTAAGTTCGAAAATATTCCAAATAGTAAAGAATGTGCTAGCCATAGCCATTTTGTCTAGCGTTGACATTCAACGGTGCATGCCGAAAATCATTGGGCAACGAATGTAAAACTGTTTTTAAAATAGGTTTCTCACACTAATGATCCGGAAAAATACCCTAGTCTTTCTGTTTGCATTTTGCTTCATCCAAAATGAATGCTTTACGAGTGGAACTTTTATGAGTGACTGAACCCACAGTCGAGAAGTAATCAACACCGTACCATCGTAGGCACTGGTGTAGGATTATATTGTCTGCTATTCAATCTCTAAAACGTATGAAAGTGGCGGCCTTTCAAGTTGGAGGTCGAACCGACTGATCTCCTCCGATTTTTCATGAGCTTCCATCCATCGTTTCAACCGGTGTGAGACCCAACCATTTATTAAACAAAAAAGATAAGTAGCTGCTACTGTCTCAAATGCGTACACTTGTTTCTATCTCTAAATTAACACAAACAATCCCCTGATTTTCAGTCAAAGGCGGTTGTTTTTCAATCTGGAATTATAGTTCATGTTTTGCTGAAAACTCATTAATTTAAATCAAGAGCAAGTAGATGAGGTTTCCTGGGTACCTGTAACTTTTAATATAAACTGCTGTCCAATAAGGCACATTTCTTGAGGTCGACAACCGCATGGTTTGAATTATTCATCATCAGGCGTGAAGCGATGAAAACTACCTACACTGGTCAAAACTGATTATCGGAAATTCCTACCCACCTTCTTCCATGTCGCGCTACGACAATTCGATCGCTCTGGGTGGCCCAAGGAATGGGCACCACACCAGTGAATTGCTTGTAAATAAGTTTCAAATAATAACAAACCCCTTCTTTCTGCAGTAACTTTAGCTTTGTATTGGTTTAAGGCTAAGTGTGCGAAAAACAGAGTTTGTTTTAAGTAAGAAAACCTGTTTTCAACGGAAATACCTTTGAGATAGATGGCTGTACCGCATAGGTATTAATGTTTCGTAGTAAGAATAGTTTGGTCGACAAAAATTGGCCATATATGGCTTTTCAACTGTTCGTGCGACAGATTAAGAGTCTGCCGCTTTCAGTTCGAAGGACAAACACATCTAAGCAGATGTCAGTGCACCGTCGTTCAACAGCTTAAAGAGAAGGTGCCTAGGCGTCAAGCTTTTCAGGCACCCGAACTAGGTAGGAAACAGATTATGCATACTTCTTACAAATAAAGAAAAAAAAAACAAAAATATATGTATGCAGTTTTAGGGCAAACTGTGAAGTAGACTTGCGTTGCATGTATCGAACTCTCTCTCTTCTCTCACCCGCTTTGCTGCGATGGCACAATAATGTCAAAGCGAACGGAGATGGGCGTGGACAGATTTGTTAACAAAACCAGAGTACGCATCTGCGCGGGCCACACACACACAGGACCTTGTCCTTACTGCACGTACCATGCTAAAATAAGGAAGATTCGGATCTCATGTGATAGACTGCGCCATGAGAATCACATTGAAAAGGAGCTATACAGCCTGGCTCTCCGCCACCTAGGAGTGAGACCAAGTTATCTCGTCAGTTGGAAACCCTCCAAGTCACAACCCTAGCGCGTTTTTATAGATCCGAGCGCGCCAGAATCATTACTATTGTGAGGACTGTGCTAATTGTTTGTGTCAATGTGAATCCCCAGGTTGACTACCGCCTCTCCTTCCCATTTTTCATACTCCAGCTAACTGCCCAAGATGATCAACCAATTGATGGTTGAGTATGGTTCAGCATATTTAAGGTAATAGGGACTGCTTTTAGGACAGTATTGAAAACTCACAAAATATTCAAGATAAAACAGCAACTTTACTACAAAATGAATGAAGATGATCGACTTCGGCCGATGGGCCGATGTAGCGTTTGACGTGAGCTTTCGATCGATGCCCATGCAATATATGTAGATTCAGCGCAAGGTGGACAAACACTTGGTGCGAGCCTGTCTGAGCAACCGATTTGTTGTGCAGTGCCTTGTTGGGACTGTTGCTGCGTTGGTGTGAAATACAAAAAAGTTAGGGATCGCTTACGTACCACTCCCTAACCAGCACAGGGAATATAGGAACCCTCCCCATAATACAGGTAGCTTAATGTTACATCCCAGATCAATTATAGTTAGGATTAAGGTTAGGTTAAAGCTTTGCTGAGGATTAGCGATAGGACCAGTATTCAAATCTGCGCTAAGGTCAAAGTTTGGGTTAGGACATAGGGAAAAAGTATACTTCCTGAAATGTATTGCGGTGCCAACTGTATTATGGGAGGTAGAAGCGTTCCCATTTCCCTGTCATTCAGAAGAATGCATCGATAGGACTGTCTTCAGAGGTCCATTCTGCCTTTGACTTATACAAATAACCTGCTTTTACCTTTTCAGTAACCCGACCTTCCCTTTTTTCGTTAAATTCCGCAAATAAAAGGTTGAATTTCTCTCAATTGGCATAAGTATCCTGAGCAACAGGAGTTTATGTTGACGGATTTGATTCAATTTTGTACATTGAAGCACATATAAGTTCCTTTAATTCAATATTTTTGAGCAATTCCACAATGGTTAAATATTCATTTACACTCACTTACCAAGAATTAAATGTTTGACCACAAAATACATTAGAAAGTTGGGCGGGAGGCCCTAAAAGACAGTTCGATCGGTTCATCTACATGATTCCCGCCACAAACTCACCCTAGAGACGTCCCCCACTGTCTTCTAACTTTAGAAGCAGACTTTACGCTCTCCGATCTGTTTTCATGGATATCGTCCCAGGACGTAATTAATTTTTTTACTTCTCGGTTCAACGTACTCCTCCTAGGAAGACCATACTTCACGACAGCCTACTTCGTGGCTACCTTGCAGGGGTGGTCGATGTTCGCACATGATCGCATCAAAAAGCATTTTGTGAGTGTGCGATGCCCAAACTGAGAATTCGTGAGCCATCCATACTTGTAAATTAATGGGACTATTCTAAGTTTAACTCTGCAGATACTGTGAGAAACTGTCAGAAGACCTAAGGTTTAAAGTAATCGAAAACCTTAGATTTGGGCCCCGCGGGTCCTTTCAGTTTGTGGTTAGAATATGGCTGGCTGTTGACACCAAACAAACTGTAAACGGTTGAAGAGAAGAAGCCAAACCCAACTGGCCAAAACGTTTGACGAGCTCTTCCGTACATGAAGGATGTATCGGAAGCGGTCGGCCGCCTTTTCATCCCACTTGGAGTTGGAGTTGTCGGGTCCCATTGAGTGAGCTGCAACCTGCGAGTTGACATCTTTCTTCTTCATCGCCGCTGCATGCTCGGCCATTCGCGTCTGGAGTCATCTCCCGGTTTCTCGGACGTAGTTTAAAGTGTTCAGGAAAGCAACCAACACTATGCAAGTCGTGGACTACAACAGCAACCATCCAATCGGTCACAAACGCAGCTGCGTAAGAGCGCTATTCCGGCGCGTCGAGACGCATTGCAGCGGAGTGGAAGGCGAAATTGCTGCATTACAATATGTTCGACGGGTACTGAGAGCGAATGGATACCCGCACAATTTTGTCAACCAGTGCATACGCAAACGAAATATGAAGCCACGTCCAGCTGGTCCTAACGTTTGGCGAGCTCTTCCGTACGTGAAGAATGTATCGGAAGCGGTCAGCCGTCTACTCACCTCACTTGGAGTTGGAGTTGCGCACAGGCCAGAAGCAACCATCAGGTGTCAGGTCATGAGACCGAGAGACCCATTGCCCCGGCAGGAAACGGCTGGAGTCGTTTATCGGATCTGGTGCAGTTGTGGACAAAACAATTACGTCAGAGAAACCGGGAGATAACTTCGGACGCGAATGGCCGAGCATGCAGCGGCGGGGAGGAAGAAAGATGCCAACTCCCAGGTTGCAGTTCACTCGGCAGCTCAATTGGCATATTTTCAAGTTTGACGAGGCCGAAATCCTCGCAAGAGGTGACAAACGCGTGAGCTGCGAGCTGCTCGAGTCATGGTTCTCAGGCCCCCAGTCCATCAACAAGCGCAATGGTTTGGCGTTCCCATATTGCGTACTGAGATATTGTCTGAGCAAGAGAATCAGGCACGTGGGAAAGGCCGGGCCCAGAAACAACAACTCTGACGCGAAGGAGCATAATTGTCGCGCACTTATCAAGCCCGCATCCAAAAGGCCAAGTAAATCACGACAATTAATGAGCCGAACGTGAAGTGTCAAGCCATCACCGCACCAATTAAGACCTAAGCGGTGGATGCAGGAGTGGATAATTATAGTACGCACGGGGATGACCGCAATGAACTTTAAATACCATGCAACCTGTGCATGCCTCACCCCTGTCTGCTCATGACTCAGACTATGCTACCATTACATAGGATGAAGGATATCCGCCGGAAGCCGAAACGTCAGGAAAATAAAGCTCTTGTTCCAGTAGTCACGTCTTCCTCTTTTGACCATAATCTTCTGAAAAACTTCAAGTTGGTACCCAGACTGTGGAGGGAATATTGGAAAAGCTAACGTGAGCCCTAATGGAATACAAGATAAATAAACACATGCGAGGTAATGGTTAGGTGCCTCAAAGAGTGTCGGAATCGAGAGAATTTTTTATGTGCAGTTGACGTGAAGACAAAAGTCAAAGTGTTAGTCAGAATAAACATAGCAGGTGTGAAATGGCCATTTTTATCCAGTTTCCATAGTTACCTCACTGCTAAACGATTGCCTACAAAGTCAAGACCGTCTGTAAGAACCCTACTCTAGAAGAAGAAGTAGGCGTTTCGATCACAGGAAGTGTAATTTTAATTTTTCTGAGTTTTCGGGCTCTTGCGGGAGTCCATCATCAAAGAGAAACTGTCAAAAAAAAGTGAGCAACAGTTATAGGGGGCAGGAACCAATCAACTGTTATAGGGGGAGGGGGGCGAAGAAGAATAAAATTACGATTCCGGTGATCGAAACGCCTTCTTCTTCTATACAAATACGTAGGATGCGAACCTTTACCTCTATTCGTGAGAATTCTTCTATGATTTACTATAGACTCACGCCGATGAAGGCCAGTCGCACGTGACTTCGAAGAGACAAACAAAAAAAACTGGCAAAGTCACTATTTTTAAGCCGGTCTAGTGACCTTGAGCAAATATCAGGTGATTTTCAAGACGGGCACCGTAAACCTGATGCAATCACGTAGCATTCATTAAAACAAAACCTTGGAGATGTATCTATCACTAGTAAACACGAAGACTCCAGTTACGAAGATTGACTTGCACATAATTCCAGGAAGCGGTTAATATTCCCCTGTCCTAAATCCAGCGCCAGTCCTAACATAAACCTAAACCATAGCCATCACCGTATTCCTAACCTTACCCTCACCCCTAAAACGTCAAATAACACTAATTCTAAACTTTCCGCTAACTTGGAAGTTGACGCAAAACCATTGGTGTTGCGAGAGGTTTTTATTGCCGTGTCCTGCGCGTGGGGGAGCATATAAGTACTTACCCACGAAAGTACCGGTGCCTGTACTGCAGTCAAGCTGGATCGGCGAATACCGGTTTCACTGACAGCATATTCCAGATCGCAGTTGTTAAAACATGCGCCTGACATCCTATCTGGAGAGAGCGTGAAAACTGAAATGCAGTCGGCCCAGATATTTAGGGAACATAGCTACCCATAAACAGCTGACTTCCTCGAATACTCGTGACCTCTTTAAAATGCTTATTATTATCTATGTTAATGCTTATCCACCAAATCTACCTTAAATTATCATCCAAAAACTATTTCCTATTCTCTTAAATTCATCTTACAACATTGCCCTTAAAAATGTATGGGTTCCAGCTACGCGTAAACACACCTACTATGGTTACTCTTGCCCAGGCGAAAACTAATCAATTTACCTTGATATTCAGGCAGGCACAGTTCACAGTAACATTTTGAAATCAGCAGAACATTTTTATCATACAAATGTACTTACACGTAAAAACGAACAGAATTAGCGAGTAATTTAGATAGGCTTTGCGAAAAAAATCCGCGAATGAGTGAATTCGTGAAGACTGAGCCGCGAATAGGTGGAGGTCAACTGTACTCAGCGACATAGTTTAGCCGGGTTCCAGTATTAGGTTATAAAGAACCCGGATGCCAAATAAACAGACGTCAATCCTAACTTTCTCGTCGCTAGGTGACCAACTGAACTCACGCAAGACCAGACCTCCAGGTCAAACTACAATCGTCCAGGTCACTGGCTCGGTGAACCATCAGTGAAACAACACTTTGGGCAGTAACGTTGCAGCTGACAAATTGATAATTTGATCAGCCGGATATCAGTCAATATTATCCGCTCCGCGGCAATACAATTGAGATGGCTGAAGGTTCAGCGTCGCTGTCCCCATAACATGCTACGCGGTAGATGAACTGGAACAAGCCTGTAGCCATGCTGTCTCACAGCAGTGCGGTGCAAAGAGTTCACACAACCCGATAACTGCCAGCCGCGCAAGCATGTAAGGACACGCCTTAAAACGTAGATGTACACGTCACCGTGCCCAATTCGAATACCCGGTAGTTGCAAGGTTCGAACAGACCACTGGTGCAGAGCAGACGGAAGAAAAAACAGTGAGAAATCCATCTTCACGGAGAATACGCGCATTCATCACTCTAATGCACCTGGGGGGGTTGAATCGATCACGGTGCGCTAAGAGGCATGCCTTGGAAGGTTCCCAACTGGTAGGCGGCAATGGCTCCTTTTTTATGGGCCTTTATGGTGATGCCATGTCGTCAGAGTATCATAAAGTATGCAGTAGATAGCAGGTTGTGTGTGGCTCGCACAAACGACACGTTTTTCGCCGGTATTCTGCTGCTGCTTGACACAGCTGCAAGGGGTCTGGCTCATCAGGGGGTCCCCCTGATTTCTCTGTCTGCTTTCTGGTTGATATACCAGTTTTGAAAGTTCAGCTTTTTTAAAATTCCCTGAAAAAATTAATTTCTGTACTCAGTATACATCGTTATATTTAAGGTCTATAGGCGTAGATCGAAATTGTTAATGTATATTTTGGTTGAAACCCGTCAACTACTGCGACATATGCATTTCTGCCAACGGACAGGCTTTATTAGTATATAATGATGTTGCAACTTACCATACTAGCAGCCTAGGTACGTGCTAAAAGGCCCAGACACGTGTTTCGCCGGTATTCTGCCGCTGCTTGACACAACTGCTAGGGGTCCGGCTTGTGGGATACGATGTAGTCCAGCCAGATAATAGACGAGAGAACGTATCCAACATGCATAAGCTAGTGGAATAGGATAAGGCGTGAAAGGCCATAGTGTCAGGGAGAATTTACTAAGGCAGGAACAAGCGTAGTATGTAAGCAATAAGAAAGTGACTTCCAGACGAGTGCAGGCCAGCCATGAATGAGCCGGAGTCCAGAGAGTCTGAAACCGAACAGTGAGTCGTCGGCTCTGGAAGTGAATGAGCGTAAACAAATCGTTCACATCTTGAGCACTGGTCTAACCTTGAGAAGTAGTTGGCTAGTGAGACTAGACCGCCTTGAGAAAGCCAGACAGGAGTGACGCCTTGATTATTGTGTCTTGCGGAAGCGTAGTGGTCACGCCAGACATGACGTAGTCCGCGCGGCGTCCGAGGAAAGCATGACTAAGAAAGGGGGTCGCTACAATACTCCTCCTCCCAGGAGAAAGGAGTTCAAAAATGTTAATCGGAGGAAAATGTGGGTATGTTAAGGGTAGAGTAGAAATTGGTAACGGTCTCAAAATTCGTGCCAAATAGGATCAGTGTAGAAAAATTGAGTATAAATAGGAATATAGGTAAGTTGTGGATATATAAGTGAATAAGAAGGGTTTACCACATAATCAACGGGTGTTAATCGACCGTATAATGTCGACAATATGTGCCAGTGAATCGGCAGGTTGATAGGAGGAGAGTGAAGCTCGGCAACGAAAACCAGTAAGTCGGCGCGTTGTTGGGAGAAAAGAATGTCCTTGAATAATCCCGTCACCCTTACCAGTGAGTCGGCAAGTAGGTATGAGAAAAGGACATCCTGTCAATGCATTCCAGTGAGTCGGAACGATGGTAGGAGTGAGTGAGTGTTGGAATTGTTAGCAAGTAAACGAAGTTGAGGGCGCGATGAAGATAATCGGGTTACCATTGCGATAGAGTGTTGAGAACGTCGGAATCGTGTGGTGGTCACGCGTGGTGGTCACGCCAGACATGACCTAGTCCGCGCGGCGTCCGAGGAAAGCATGACTAAGAAAGGGGGTCGCTACAGGCTCATTAGTGGGTCCCTTAGCTTTCGCTGTCTGCTTTCTAGTTGACTCATGCTGTCTTCATTCGCCAAGACTTGCACGCTCCGCGCTCTTGTCCTTTGGCACGCTCACTGTCGACTCACTGCAAGTACACTCGAAGCTAATCGAGAATCCCGCTTCATCTGATTGCCTGCAGACGACAGAGCATTCATTTCACAGTAAGGGACTCACAACAAACACAACTTCATAGTCACACCCGACGTGCAGACATAGCTGGCAACTAGCGCGTGAGGCAGTCATTGTACAATTCATTTTCCTGAGTAGATTTTTTCCAGTTTAGTCCGTCTTTCCTGACTTGTGATTTGGGGAACCTTCTGTTGTCGATACCAGCAACTTTCGATGAAACTGCCCAAGCTGACGGCCTAAACGTTAGCTCGCTTTTTGACGGTTCAATGACAGACCGACAGGAAAAAGGGAGGTCTGATCATCCACGAAGTGGCACGCTATAAAATGGATACCGAGGGCCTCAGGAACGCAAAGGAAGGGCTGCTGGCCAAATTTCTTAAGAGGGCGTCAAAGAGCAGAGCAGCAAGGCGCTGAAGTCATTTTCTTCATTACAAACGACTTTGCAAAGCGAGTGTTTTGCCCCTCTTCCGAAGAGCCTCAACGATGGTGTTGTGGCCATCACGCAGCAATGCAGCGAGAACAAATTTGCCAATCTTATCAACACCCAATTTCCTCAATGATCAGCAACAATGAGGCTAAAAGCAAGTTATACAAAATCCGAACTGCTAAGGGTACACGTCCGGCGTTGCGAGAGCAGGCATCAGAGTGCTTCAAATGAAGACATGTCTGCGGCTGAACGTCAACTAGAGTTTATCAGTCCCAAGCACGGGAACACCTGCGAGTCTTGGAAGGGAATGCTACCGCCAAGACCCACTAGTGACAATTGAGTAATGCTATTCAGGCTACCGCAATGGACTTGCTTGATCGCGAATACCGACGGCGAGAGAACTGGTTTGACGAGAATTATAATAAAAATTTACGCCTACGTGGTTTATTCCAACAACAAGAGCGACATCAATAAGGTCGATGACGAAACCTCGTGAAATAAGTCTGTGGTAGATGCAGAATGACCACCTGACACATCAGATTGATGCAATCCACTTATAGGACAACGGCGGTAAGATAAAAATTGCTTTGTCCCTATCAAGCAACCAACAGCACCCAAGTCAACAAGACTGCTTGGGCATGACAGCAGAGCCCTGCTGCCAGAGAAGGCGTGAATTATTTGGCCGAGCACTTCAAGGCCATCGTCAATCACTAACTTGCAACTCGTGAAAAAGCCGAAAATTGACTTGATCAGGGGATGCCAATTCTGGCCTTGGTAGTCGACTCCACTCGTAGGAAGTAGTCGGAGCAAGACCACAAGAATCAAACGACCCACTTTTATCGGAACTTTAAGTATACGGCCACCCTGAACTCACGAGCAGAGTTCAGGGAGGTTGTAAGTCTTCATGCTTCACCTATGCATACTATCCTAGTAAACCGAGGCACCGCAAAGACCTATTCGTATCCAGGAAAGTCCTCAGTAAGGCCGAACAGTTTAAACCTCCCCACACATACCAAACTATGCTCAAACAGCAAACACAAAAGCGCTGAGATTGCCCTTAGCCCTGTTCGGTCACACAATTGTGAACAAAACGTCGCAAGTGACGGTGTGATGGGCAAAACTCCACATGTGAGTGCGGAAAGTGTGGTATGACAGACGACAGAAAGATCCCCCCAGTCAGAAGTCAAGACAGAATGGACAGTTTTTAATTTGAGAAAGAGATTATAAAGGGCTCAGCAGAAGAGTATTACTCCAAGTCCACTCAGGTCGGTTGCTGTGTGTGTGTTTGTGCGCAAGGGCTTACAGGTAGCCCGAAATAAGTTTTTTTGCCTGCAGCCAATGAGGAAATGGTGCACACTGATTGGCTTGAAGCGGTTCTCTGGCGGATTGACCAGGTAGATTGTCACGCGCAGCTTGGCAGACGAAGGCACCATGAATAAGTGCAGTGAAGCTGATCACAGACCACCACATGAGAATGTGTAAATCTTACTTAATCAAGAACAGAGTCCTATTGTGGAGCCTGGCACACATGGATGACGCACCACGTCGAGTCTAACGCATGTTCACGGACAGGTCAGCTTTGTTAGCCTCTGCGCCGTTGATCACTTTCGTTTGTTTGGGTTTTGTTTTGCCAGCATATCGGCGTGGGTGTAAAGGAACAGAATGAGGTAGGTGTAGCCGCCATCTGCTTCCCTACAAGTACATTCACATGTAAATCACACTTGTAACCGTCTTCCGCGGGCAGGGGCGGAGCTCGCTGACTGCGGTATTTAAACTATCATGTGGTGGCTGGGTAGGTTCGCGTTCCAGGTATCTGTATGAATAAACGAGAAGACGGCTTGAACACTAGAACGGTTTGTTTATTATTTTGAGTTCTCGAGCTCGTCCTGGAGTTCATCGTCAGTAGTAGCAGCGGCAACAAAAAACGACAAACGTAGGGGATGCAATCGGATCAAGTAGCAACGACGCAAGTCCGAAAGTGGCTGCGGAGAGCTTCGTCCGTCGACGCCAAATCGACACATCTATTGATTGAGTTCCCAGCCGTGGATTAGGTTTCAATTATTTCGCGAATCTGCATGTTTCCGACGTGAACGATTATCCTGACGGCTGCGAAGTTGAATTCAAGGCCCGTTTCGTAGGTGTGGACAGCAACTGGCAGGTGGGTTTCAGTTGTACGATCTGAGCGTTCATTCTTTACATACCATTGTGACAACTTATGTCCTAAATACGATGGCCATTTACATGTGAACCGAATTATAGCTCGGAAGACAAGCTTGAAGTCGATCGATATTTCCTCAAAAATAGTCCCGGAAGCAAGGGCAAGAAATCTGGGTTTGAGCCCAGTTATTAATCTGACATAAATTTCCCGCACATACCTAGCTAGTTCTTCCCTCATAACGGTATCAGTTTTCATATACAAACTCAAATAAGGCGAAGAAATTTGCCATGCAGCTTTACTTAGTCTTACTACTAGTTGAAGGGTTTACCAGGTGGTACGCTTAGCAGGAAGTACTCCTCAGAATGTGAACGGATTTGAAGGTGAAGTTGGTAGAGTGATCGTAGCTTTTTTCCCTACACTGATACAGTACGCTTTGACAAGTTTGTCAACCCCCTTACGCTGGCCAATGATCGGGAGAGTTTGGGTAGACATCGGAACTCAAAAATCTGGTCGACTA
The DNA here is from genome assembly GCA_036362985.1 of Ligula intestinalis. NCBI lineage: Eukaryota > Metazoa > Platyhelminthes > Cestoda > Diphyllobothriidea > Diphyllobothriidae > Ligula > Ligula intestinalis. The sequence goes on along the minus strand of JAYGXS010000001.1, from coordinate 21,956,259 downwards.
GATGTGACAATCATGGCAACTGCTCAGGGGCTGCCGATCGTCGTCGTGTGGGTGCACCTTTAAATACCGTATTTATCCATGCCTTCACAGGGCTCAAACATGGGACGCGAGAGGCAGATAGCTAAACAAAAACAGCAGAATTTAAGTTGCAACCATTTCCGTGGTAGGATTATGAGAATCCCTATTCAGTTACCCGACAAAAATTCGACTGTCGTTTCCGACAATGCTCACTGTACACTCCACAGTATGGTGTTGCTGGGACGGTAAACAAAGCGTGGGCCAGTTGTAAGTGGTAGTAGAATTGTGTCGCATTTAGTACAGTCTCTCTTCCCTCGTTCACCTGTCCAGCGTGAAGAGAGAGTCAAGAAGGCCGGAGGCGGGACCGGGATAGGGCACAAGTGACAGTAGCCGTCACACCTGACTCAGATCCCACGGAGCGGGAGTGCCATAAAGGCCACGGGGGCTGGTGCCTGAGCCTGCATCCACGTCTGCCACCAGCGTTTCCCCCAAGTGCGGCATTTTTTTGTGAGAGCGTAAGCTGAATGACGCCTGTTGTACCCTGATCTGGCCTCAATGTTGGCCCAGCGCATCTACCACGCGGCGCGTTTAGGGGGCACGGCTATCCTGTCACTGCAAAAAGACTTTAAGTTCCCATTTCATATGCGCCAGCAGCTGTAAGCTGGATGCCGTTCGCTTACTGATCGAGCACTTAAAGGACCTTCATGGGCTCCTGGTCCACACTAATTACGCATCCCCACCGGTTCTTGCTACCAGCCACCTATGCACTGCCGATAAGTATAGGTTTTGTGACCAAATAGTTCTTCGAATCCGGTTTTGGGAGCGACCATTGCAGTCCATAGTCACAAATGTCGAACTTCTAAATTGCCTCGCGAATTGGGCTTTGGGCAGTGTCCTTGGCGCCTCTCCGCAAAAGATAGTCAATATGAGATGCCTAATAAGCTGAGCTCACGTTATGGATGCTATCTCATGAATGATCGGTCGAATTCTCAAGTGTTTCTGATTGGGGAAGAGTAATCGAGGAGGCTCTTAAGATCAACTGTCCTATAACATAATGCACCGATATTCCACTCACATCAGGATTGCGACTTTTGAATGAGCTTCTTTCTGGCCGACAAAAAACCTAACTACTGTAAAATAACTTCTTGAGGAGTATAATTTGTTCTGTTTATTTTCGATAGTATTATAAATTGAAATATATTTTATGGGAAATGGGCAAGGACCTCATTTGTGCAGCTAAATTTGTATTAATATGTATGTGGCGACTTATGTGATTGCATCACTGCTGTTAAAATACCACCGCCGGCCTTTGGGTTTCTGTAAGTTTTAATTTTGCGCTACTAGGGTTGGAACTCGAGCCATTCCAATTTGCGGATTGATGGGGGGAATTTCGCACGAGGTCTTGGGTGACAGTCCAGGATTAGGGGTAGGGTGAACGTTAGGTAAAATTATAAAACTTAGAGCTAGAATTATGGTTAGAGGTAGCGTTAGGGTTCGGTTATCTTGAGGGATAGGGTAGGGGCTAAGTTTAGGGATAAATTTAGTTTTCGAATTATTTTAAGGCTAAGTTTAATGGTTAAGCACATAGTTGCGGTTATTTTAGGGTTAAGGTTAGGTTAAGGCTCTAGATTGGTTTTAGGTAATAGTTTGCTACGAAACGTCAATTTTTTAAGTCATGCGCTCCTTTATTAACAAATTTCTGCTTGATTTCCTACATTTTCCTCAAAGAAACTAAATCTATTATCCTTTTACATTTTTTCCTCTATATCATTTGCTTTCCCATCCACAAACCATTAATTATCAGCATTCCCGCACTTCACACACATAAGATCTTTGTCAAAGTATGCCTTTTTTTACTCTTGAAAAAGCCTTCTTGAAGAAAGGATGTCTTTCGGTTTCAAGAACGTTTCTAACTACCCGTTTTTTATGACCATGAAATTTCCAATCATAAAGCATCCTATTAACCCATTTATTGATTCTGCTTAAAACGTAGACAACGTAGTCTACATCCATTGCAAAAGGTTTTGATATTTTTTCAGTAGCGTAAAGAACCGTGCACTTTTTCGTAGCCGGAATGTATTAAGCATACAATGCACTTATAACTTTAAATGTATGCACTGAAAATCACGCACAAACATATTCTTTCTTATACGCATTTGGCAGTAAATTATGCCTTCTTCAAATTCCATACTTGAAGAAAAGGTATCTTTGGTTTTAAATGACCGTAAAGTGATCATTCATAAACATTGTACACGTCAATTTGTTAATTTCGAAAATGTTATGAGCAACATGTGAACTCTTCCTCCTAGTGTAGAGAAATGTGTAATTCTCCTTTTATGGAATGTATTAGCCATGCAGTTTGACTACCGTGAATGCGAGTGCCACCAGAGATAGCGCTCAAACTGTTTCGGGAATTGGAAGGCCTTTTAGAAAACCGAAAGGAACCATTTCATCAAGTATACATTTTCAAACAGACGCAATTGTCTACCAAACGACTACAACAAATGACTATTTTATGTGTGTTTTCTACAAACCTTATTTGAACTTATAAGGGCACCGATAACCATTAGGAAAATAATTCAAACTTTTTAAGTAATCATTGACCCATGTGTGATTAACCTAACGGCTCCCGATGGAGGACTCTTAGCTCGGTTGGCTAGAACGTTGACTAAACTGTAGCCTTTTCCTTGCTGGCGTGGGTTCGAATCCCACCGAGGCGGCCGCGTTTTTCACAACCGGGTAAAATGAATCATTTTTTAAAATGTTTAGTTTATGCACACATCCGGAAAAAAAACTTAGTCAAAAGCCTGCATCTTGACGTGACTGAAATATTCTGGGTTTGTGTTTCACGCTTATTACGTTTACAATCCTACTCAAGAAACCTTTCTTTGAATAGAAAAAAATATTTCCGACTCTCGACTAACACTTCATAAGACATTGCACTTACTGTAGCCCAATTTATCAACACGGAAAGTAGTAGCAACTCAGGATTCCTTGTAAGAATAAAAAAAGAGAAATATTAAAAAGTTAAAGGGATTACTGGTTCTCCTGATGGAACCAAAGTCGATTCTCACACCCGTAATAACGCGTTCCCGAATTAGAAATCGAAGAGGGAGACTTCAGGGAGGGGCAGATTGCATAAACCGAGAACACCGAAGCGGCTGCTAGCGACAGCATTGGCGGGCGCATTATTGATCGGTCAAACGACGAGTGTGCACCTGCAACCGCCTACGCAGGTGAACAGGAAAGCCGGAATGACCCTTTTCTAGCCTACCCTCGTCTTGGATAAGGCCTTCTTTGGACGGAGGAAGGTTAAGATTTAGACACAAAAAAACTTTTCGAAAGCTAACAAAACAGCGTGGACACAACCCCGATGAGCGCGAGAATGAGAATGCGTTGAGGAAATCAGCACGGTGAGCAGCACAAACCCAAAGCATTGTAACCCATATTGCCTACATTTTTGAGGGACCAGTCTTAATCCAGATCGTATATTATTTCCAGCGACATCAAACAATGAGAGCCAATCGACTGGTTCAGGAAATTTGGACGCATGACATCGCAGTCAAAAATTGAGGCCTTGTGCCATTTTTGTTGTATTATGTTCTTCAGATTGAGAGCTCCCATATCAGAAGGCAGGTATGGTAATTATATGGACAAGCCTTTAAGGAGACAGAGAACTACGGGCAGCAACGTTAGTGTACTTATCAAACAGGTGCACGTCGTAGATGGGCGTTCGCCGATCGGTTCCGTTGTGCCCATCTGCCATAGTGTATATTCCGAATAAAAAACGGCAAGGCATCGAAACCGTAGCGCATCGGTTAGTACAGTTGGGCTTCTAACTATCAATATCGCGGGTTCGAACTTCGGGGTCACCACCTCTGGGGTTGGGTATGGCCGGCTGATGAGGGTTAATAAGCCAGAAATTGCCATTTGAGTCTCATTTATCTTCGTCGGTAACTTACTTCAGCCTATGATTGTGTATGTGTGTGTGTGTGGGAGATTGAGGGCTCGGCCCGGGCATTGAGCGCGTATGCCATTAAGTGCACTGTGACGAGCTGCAGTGAAGGGTGACACGCGATTGGCTGCAACTTCTCGCAAGCCGAGGCCAAGTCGAAAGTGGGTCCAGTGGCGGATTTGCAGGAAGCGTGAGGCGGACAACGGATGTGCTGGTGGTCGGGAGAGCAGACTGCTCACATTCGCACAGCTGTGGAGAGGCTGGTGCAGTATCTAACACCAATCAACGCGTCTGTTGCACTGGGTTAAGTAAGTTAAACTCTGACTACTGTGATCTTCAGGCCAAGTCCCTTACGATGGCGAGAAGGCATAGGAGGTAGAATAGTATGAACAGCTTTTTCTGTACACAAGGAAGTGGATGATAGGCAGGAGGAAATAGACTGCCAGACGAACGAGCCACCATCGGCCACAGCGGGGCGTCTGAAGTGACGAGAGCGTAGGGAGTTGGCGGACACCTTAGCGCACGCTTTGTTCCTTCAGCCAACCAGGAAATGGTGTACATTGAACTCGTAAGGCTAGGAGCCAAGACGCAAGGCATCGAGCTTGAGGCGGACGTAGGCACGCATTCGCTGTGGTGAGCCTTCGCGCGTGGTCGTATGCACAAAGTAAGTCCCCTCACGTATTGTGTTGGAGTCCGCTTCTGACATAGCCGTGACTAGCTCGCGTCGAAGTGAATTTTCTTGAGGTTCAGCGGCTGCTGCTCTCGACGTCTGGGGACAGCCAATCACAGCTGCCGCATAGATGCCTGCTGGGCCGACGACGAATAGCAAGCCTGCACTCATTAATTGCTCTCTCCTTGCACTGGCCTGACTGCTGTTCAGCGGGACTTGGACTCGGCTGGCTCTCATGGCTGGTCGTGTGCTCCCATGACAGATTTCTTCCATCTATTCTTCGTTCCTCTGTGTACACAATATACTGTTCCTAACAGTCTGGCCTTTCCAAGACATCTTTTCTCCTGAGTAACCATGATCTGAAGATCGCTGTTGCTAGGGTTAAACTTACTTAACCCCCTGGGATAACATCGTCATCACCACCGCCGCAACTAACTCATGTCACTTTTCCTCTAAATTTCTGCTTACATGCGTGTGGCGGACAAACATCTACTGAGGCAAAGGGTGAACCCATAGCACCGCAAGCGGTGCCAACAAGCACTCTCCTCCAGGCAAACGTCAAAGTTCATGCGTCTGAACTCTGTCCGGCTGCGGCCAGTCGTTGAATGGAGAAAGAGAGGCCAATCTGCATCGCAAGGCATAGATTGCGTGCGTACGCAGTGCTTTTCGCGCGTAATGGGAGAACCGAAGGCGGCGCTGACGATCCTTCTCCTTCTTTGACTAACACAAAGAGACTGTGGCGGCAAAATTTAGCTTGGGAAGCCAGTACAACACTATTAACTAGGCCTGACAGAATTCTACAGCATCCAAAATGCTCCTGAAGTTGATTTTTTTATAAAATTCTTAAATCGGACTCAATGAAAAGACCAAATAAACAGAAATTTTATCGCGTGGTAAGTTAGTGAAGGAGCATCCGAAATCTCTAGTCCTAGGTTGCGTTGTGATGTCTGTTCGAGAGGAGAGCGTATTAAGTGAATATCCCGCGACATTATTCTCTACTTATTGTTAACCAAGGTTGCAAATAAGGACAACTTTACAGTAGATTCTCCATTTCAGGAAATGTCAACCGAGATGTTGAACTGGATTTTAGATTTGAGCGAATTACTCAAGTAGGATTGTGATACTTATTATCCTTCAGACTTATCTCAATATATTTCAGTTACGTCAAGATGCTGGCTTTTCAACGAGCCTCTTTCTAACTACATGCAAAAAAGCATCTTCTGTAATAAGGGCAACTTAAGTAGCATGCATTTTCTGATTGATTACCAATATCCTTATAGGTTCAAATATACTTTATAGAAACCATGCACAAAATAAGCTGCCTTGTACTCGTTTGGCAGCAAATTATGTCTTCGGTTTAAAATAATTTCTTATTTTGAGTCTTTTACGATTCTTAAATATTCATGCATACTACGTTGTATCCGTCAATTTATTAACAGTTTTTCTATAAAGTATAGAACTTGATCCACATACATCGCAAGATTTTCTGAAAACTCTGTTTGTCTTTCTGATGGCTTATAGAAATGTGCCATTTTTCTAAGACAGAATTCTTACCACATGTACGTAGGAAACCTTAAATTAAAGTGTAATGCCTGTAGGATTCAAATGATTTGACAAGTTAGAAACTTTTTAAAACCGAAGGATATTAGTTCTTCAAGTCTAAAATTTGAGAAGGCGTACTTGGCTACCAAACACATACGAGGAAGAATATTTTTGCGAATGTATTCCCCACACCATATTTGAATCTATAAGGACATTTAAAGGAAAGAGAAAATGCATATTATTTAAGTTACGAAATAAATATTTTGCAGGTAATCAGATCAAAGCTCGTTCGAAAGCCAGCATCCTGACGTGACTGAAATATCTTGGGATTACGCTGTACGATAATCAATATTACAGCCCTACTTTAGTAACGTCTTTCAAGCAGAAATATATTTTAGGAATTTGGTTGACATTTCATGAGATAGAGGATTTACTGTAGTATGGAAACTAAAACGATATACTAACTTACAGCCATCAATGATGTTATTTGTCGCAGAGATTGCCAAAATTGCGCCGAATCATATGCTTATACCACCCTTACTCCCCGCACGCAGACAAAAGCTTAAGACAAATGAAAATTCAATGTACTATCTTTGTAAATTAGCGAAGTCTAAGCATGTTGTTCTAAATTACAGTCCTTGATGCCTTCTACTCACCTGCACTGTCTTTTTGCAGTTTAATCTGTTACCCAAGTGGTGTACAGTTACTTGCGAAATTCCGTCTTCTTTCGAGTCTTCCGTAAACACTCATGGAAAACAAACGATCACGTCCACTGCTATTTTTAAAACCTTAAAATCCAGGTTTTAAGTGATTGGATGTTATTTTTTGAGTACTTCTAATGTGTTTTCGCCATGCCATGCATGCTTGCTAGTCGGCAGACCGTAGCAGAAACCACGATGACCACCATCGCCCAGCCCTGATTGCTGCGATACTTGTTTTGTCTGTCAAGTCTCTGTGGTTTATCACTGCACCCGCACCTTCTGTTTTGGTCATTGGTGAGCCTGTGGCGGTCCTGTAATCAGCCCTTAGATGACACCTTTTCTCCTCTACCAAGCTGGAGGGCCACATGTAACTCTCCGTCCAACGTCACTTATTTCGGTTTTGCCACGACACCTGGACGTCTTGCATGCTCGGATATAGCCCAAACGCCCTTGTTCGATCTGCTGTGAACGCTGTCCCTCGATCAGCGTGGGCGATTTCCTCATTGGATGCAGGACAAGTCAGAGGTTGCCTCCAGCCCTGCGCAGAACACAAGAACATGGACACGTCAACTGGCTTGTTTACTGTTAGCCGCTTGCTTCTGCAGAGCCCTTTGTTAGCTCCTTTTCCGACAGAAAACTGTCCTACCTAATTGGTATTACTGGCTCTTAACTTGAGGAACCTTCTGTAGTCGACTATCACTCCTTTCGACAAGCCCATGTCTTGGCAACTGCCAATATAAGCTCCCTTTTGATCTGTGCACATCCATTTCGAATAATTTCACTGTCCGAGCACGTACGGCCTCGGGTAATGGGGTTGTCAAGTGATTCAGATGCGGTCGTTGGAACAAGAAGTACACTGGCCTGCACTTTTGGATTCTACAACTAAACCACAATGAGAGTCAGTCGCAGTCAAGCAAGTATCATATTAACTTCAAATCTCCGCCATAAAAGCTTGGTGAAACGTGATTGGTGCGTGGGCTGCAACCAAGTTTGTTTATTTGAACTACGAGAATGAGGTCATTCGGGCATGACGCTAGAGCCGTTTTGAAAGTAGTCTAATTTTGGCTATATTTTGCGACTCATTTGAGGACGAGTTGTCACGATGTTGACTGTTGCAGTCTTCGGTTATTATACATTGTTCGTGCTTTCCCCATGGTCTCTGATTTGTGTTCCTAACATTATTCAGGGTGAATAGTAGCAAAGAGCCATGCCGGCCTTCCCGTTCACCCGCGCGGGCGGTTGTAGGTGCGCACAGTTTTCCTTGACGTCACTCTCTGGTTGATCGATCTATCGATGGGTGTGTTAAGGCTAATAGGGTTAAACTTAACGGCTGTGATCTTCCAGACCCGGTTGCTTAGGCAATGAGAGATAAGTCATGGGAAGGCCAGTGTGGCAGGAAGAGTGTATTCTGTGCAGAGGGGTTGGAGAATAGGTATAAGGAACTTTGACTCGGTGTCCGACCGTGAGAGTGCGGGGTTTTCAACGGCGCCGACACCTCTTTGCCTGCAGCCACCCACAGGCGGGGCGGATTCCGGAGTGATGTTTGGCCGCAGTCATTCGAGCGGAGACCTTTAGCTGTCTTTGTCGTATATAGTTTTCGACCGCGACGTTACGCACCGGCGTGAGCGTGTTAGTAGGTCGCGCCCGAGATTGAGCGAGAGGTGGACCAGTTACGCTCGTTCACACAAGTGCGCGTGTTAAGGGCAGTCATCATGAATGCAGCCTGGGTGCGGGACAGCACAATGAATCAAGGCGCTAGCAGCCACCACAGATCCATACGAGAGTTCTGTCGTAGAGGAGCTTGGTCCTCGTTACTTCACTTCGTAATGAGCAGCAATCAGTCATCGTAATTTACTTTGACCTTAGTAAAGCTTTTAACATGGTGCCGCACAGGAAGCTTTTAGTGAAGCTGGAAGCCCTAGGCATCAGGCCTCCTCTCCTCGATTTCATTGCCTCCTACCTGTCTAACCGCAGCCAAAAGGACTAAGTAGGCAATAGCTAATCGATGCCTCAGCCGATCACGAGTGGCGTTTTTCAAGGCACGGTTTTAGGTCCCCTCCTTTTCATTCTTTACATATATGAAATTTCAACAATGCTAAATAACTCGAAAAATTTCATTTATGTTGATGACCTTAAGTGTATTCACTCATTTTCTAAGGACACGGCCAGTAGTTGTGTTGATCAAGTTAACGCAGACTTGCGTACCCTCTCAAGTTGGAGCGCCACATGTGTGTTTTGGTCCCGTAAAGCTTCCTGGACCCATTATCTTCCAAAACAGTCCGCTGTTAGAACGATCTACGATAAAGGATTTGGGTCTTACTTACACGAATATGCATGCATTATCACCTCATGCAGATCGAATTTCTGCTAAGGCCGCACAGATATGTGGGTTTATATCGCATAATGTTTTCCTACCAGAAATAAAGTTAAAATTACAATGCGTGTTTGTTCTCCCTATACTAGAATACTGCTTTCCACTTTTGATCTTATGAACACGAGTGACCGTAGTAAGATTGAAAAGGTTCAGCAAGTTTTCACTCGTAAAATATTGTCTTCTTCTGGGTCTGATATTTCTTATACAGATAGATGTCAGTTAGCAAACATTAAATTTCTTTGGGTAAGCAGACTCGAAGCTGGTATATGCTTTCTGTTTCGCGTCAACAATAGTCCTAATCTCCCACAAATTAACGCTCTTACTCCAGTTAACCGACCTTACGCCACTCGTTACTCTTCCATGGTAATTTTATCACCCCGTAGCTCCACACCTAACCATTCTCGCTTTTTTACCTCCAAATATGTTTTTATTTGGAACAATCTTCCACTCGAAATTAAGTTGGCTACTACATTATCGATTTTCAAAAGCAAGTTACCTAAGCATTTAAATTTGGAGGAAATAAAGTCGTTACTGTCTGTTTCTTTTCCAAATACGCAATTTGTAGATTTTGAAAAGGGTCCTCCTGGCATTTGAAGCTCTTCCCAGGATACGGTGGTCTTCGAGGTCGCTATTGATTGTTATTGCTTGGCCGTCAACTTGTCGTTGGACTCTGGCGTCTGGTGGGTCACATCTCGGTGATGCTGCCTTGATTTCTACTGTCTTCTCCTGTTGTTCCGGATGACCCCTTCTTAACTCACCGCTATAATATTTTTCCCATGACAATAAGCATCCCAAACCCTCAACAGCAAGATCCCATCTAACTGCATCATGTCATAACATGCTACCGATAGAGGCAGTTTTTTTTCCTACATTTTTTTGGAAATCCGTGGCTAGCTGAACTTATCCACCGATGTAAGAGTTTTTACTGCCCAGATAATTATTTTTTAAGAGTTCGTTGTCAATCGGACTATTTTTATTTGCTTATTTTCACGATAGAACTAAGTTTGTAATGAAAAGGCCCCTTGGACCTTAAATATACAATTTATTTATTTATCCCTGTTTCACCCTGAAGCCAAAATAGGTTGGCAGGAACCGTACTCAGATGACTCTGAGTATCCCGATCGCGGCCGCTGGGACACAAATCTACGGTTCACTGATGCAGCGGATGACCCAAATACTTTGTTGGCAAAGGATCCGGATGCGAGTTGAAAATTTTACTGATTTGTCACTGTCATTTGTCTAACTGATTAGTTCGGCTGAAACGAGACGGCAATAGCCAGCTTACTTTCCATAGCCACTTTTCATATGAATTATAGAAAGTACATTCCAAATAACATGAAGGAATTCAACCAAGTGCAGATCGGAAGTCAAAATTAAAACCCGCATTTATATTTTTCTTTGGAAATGATGTACGTTGATCATGGAATATGCCGGTAAAAGGAAATTTGTCATGGCAGGACACGTAATATGTACCCCTTATTCCAATGGGGTCTTTGCGCTCATTGGGAGTAGGGTCAGGGCCACCGGGGCCACCTATTGTATCGGGGTTCCTATTCCAGTAACTCGTAGTCTGAAGTTCCAAGGCATTTTGGGGGGATTAATTAGTGTGGGTATTTGTTTTTGAGAAGTAAGCGGTATTTGATAGTGCCTGGAGGTTAGAACCTTCAGGTTTGACTAATTAATCGTAAGAACTTGTTATCATTTCAAAGGGACATTTCCTCTTGAGGTAACGCCCTCTGTTAACATCTCACAGTATTCCACTTAGTTTAGGCATATTTTATATAAGAGTTATAGCAGAAGGGATTCTAGATAGGCGAACATTAACTTGTAAAGAAGACGAAGACGCGATCTCTGGAACATTAACTTCTCCAAAACTCCTCATGTGCACATAACTAAAACAATTTTTTTCGGTAACCGCGAAGCCTACCTATGTCATCTCAATTTTTCAGCTGGTAAACATTTCCAGCCGAAAGTCGCATCGAGAATTCTGTAAACCACTGCGTCTGATTCTCGTCCCATTTTTAACGCTACATAAAGCATATTTGAAGATGACACTGGCGGATGATTGGTCGAAAGAGCCCGTAAATATTGCTCATTTTTCACTGCCTCCCTTGCTTTTAATAGAGTCTCCCAGGAAACCAAATGGTCGGTCAACTAAAGCCCCCGTCTTTGTGACTGGCACATATTGTCAGTCTTGAAGGACGAACATACTCTTTATTTTTAAAACAGCATTCCAACATGTCACACAAAAGCCCTTCGCACTCGCTGTGGATAAAAACCGGTACCCGATGATCAGACAGTCCGAACCTGCAATTGTAGAAACAATGAAAAATTGTCGGTGACTGAGTCGCCATATTTACGCCAGATTTTACCTTCTTAAAAACGGTGCTAGATTAATGTGCAGATGATTATTATAGTTCAAATAAACAAAGGGAGGCGAAGATCGATGTTAAGTGAGCAATATAGGCCTATGGTAGCCCTTTGCCCAAACTTGTATGCATTTACAACTTTGCCATACTTTCATCTGTACATAAATTTATGGACTAACTCTTGCCATTACGCATTTCTGTAACTTGCATTTATAACCTTTTGTTTAAGTTGGCGAACAACCATTTCCCGCTACACTTTAACTCGTTTGCATTTTGATTCAATAGCGAACATTGTCCACCTATTGGTCTTCGTCACTACACAGGGTACGTAGTCGTTATTCGTATATTCAGGGCATGGCTTGACGTGAGTATGGCGTGGGATCGCATCATTGACTGCCTTTCTCATTTAGCCGAAAGGCCTGTAAGTATACGAAAATCCCCATGCTATCGGGTAGCAGAAAAATGACAGCTTAATTTTAAAAGTCTGTCTGCAGAAAATGATTGTGTTTGAACCCCCCTCCCCTCTTAAAAGTCAATCAATTACCGTTTTGTCCATTACGTGCTTAAACAATGTCCTCAATAGATTTTGCTCGCTAGGTGGGCTAAGTGCCAATTTTACGCTGGTGGGGTCAATCTTCAGCCGCTAAACTTCTAGTAAAAACTGTGGGATACACAAGGGAATACACACAAAGAGGGTTTTTTCTGCATAAACGTCAGCTGGATTGATCCTCAGGGAAAAATATACAATACTAAGTTCGCCTAAAAGACAAAGGCCTGTCCCAAGACAGAAAGCTGTCCATGACTAGGCTCGGACAGAAAAAGCACGTTACGGCTACGATAAAGCATTACCCAATCACACACCTTACAACTACACGGGATCATGGACTGGTGGGGAGAGAGAAAAGAAGAGAGAGAGAACGGAACTTAGATAGTTAAACTCTAAGTAAACTTCTATGTAGCGCGAAGGCTGGACAGTCTCTTCAAATATATGGCATATAAAGATCCGGATGAAATCAGAAATAAACTGGAGGGCAGGCATCCCAAGAAATTTAATTTCAAGGAAGGTCATCCTTTGGGAAACTGAGGAAACTGCATTCAGTAAATTTTCGAAACTGAATCCCCAGGTCGTCAGACTTGAGTAATTGTGTACAGAACAATTGTGCACAAATTGCAGGCTTCTTGAATTTCCCGAGAAATTGAAATGGTCGTCAGGAGGTCCTCTACTTCAACTTACCTGAGGTCCAACTTACTGTTCTGGAGTTAGATTAGTATAGTCCGCCGCACGACGCGCCGAGCAGACCTCCAATTTACATGCGAAACAACGTTCTCCCAGCGGTCGCGGGAAGCAAATTCGACTGCATTTTTTCACTTAACCCTTATTTCTAAAAATTTCCTTCTCTGCCCAGTCTATTTCCTCGCGCCCCAAAACTCGATAACCGCCGTTTTTGCAGGACAAAATGCTGAGACTAGGGGTATATGAGTGGACCTACATAAGCTACTTTTGCCGTACGGTTTCCTCATTTTCCCAAAAGGACGCTTTCCTTTGGAATCAGAAATCATGCTGGGGCGATATTGACGGAGTATAAAGCCGGTAACTGGTCCGGCTTGTTATAACTTGACGGGCTCGCGCCAACAATCAGGCCGATGTGTTTTGAGAAACCAGGCATATGGGTTAAACACTCACTTATGAAAATTTATCGCAAGGGGTTAAGTGAGTCAAACCCTGCAACTGCGATCTTCAGACCATGGTTACTTAGTGCAGAAGAGAAGTCCATGAAGGCCAAAGTAGAGGGACGAGTATATGGTGTACACAAGGGAAAGGAGAATAGATGGAAGAAGTCTGACTTGAGAGACACGACCGCTCAGGAGATTGACTAGGTCCCCAGTAAGGTCTTAGCAGCAGTTAGGCCAGAAGACAGAGAGAGAGAGAGAGCGTGTTCATTGGTTAGGTCGGCCTGTGATTGGTTGGACACTGTGCGGATGGACAGCGTGTAGGTAGACAGCGTATGTTTCGACACCGTTGTTGGACAACGTGGGTGGCCTGTGTCTCGCGCCAGTAAGTCCGACGACCGCAACGACCTTGAGGTCTACACGGCTTGAGGCCACGACAGGCAGGGCAGGCATCGGTAGGCAACGGCCCACTACAAGTTCACCAACAGCTAACGGAACTCACTTGTCCCGCGCTGCCTTAGGCAATACTACTTGCCTAGGCTACTAGCCGCTACGACTACTGTCAGGACCCAATAAATGAGGCCTAAGACAGAGCGGGACAAGTGAGTTCAGTTAGCGGTCGGAGAACGTTCATCACCGAGTGCCAATATCTCCCGATGTAAACCGGCAAGACAGCGGGCCCGTGGCTCAATAGTTAGGACGTTAGACTCTGATCGAAGAGGTCGCGAGTTAAAGCCTCGGGTGGTGCACAACTTGGGGTTGGGTATGACTGGTTGATGATGTCTGATAAGCGAGAAATGGTCATTCCAGTCTCCATAGTCTTTGCCGGCAATGCTATCATATATGATTTTACTTCCTCTCTATAGACATCTGTTTGCGCGGCATTAGATACAAAAAGGTTTTATTTTTTAGTCTACCTGTCGGTCGCCGGACGCCTTCATTGATAACAGAACGGCCTGCAACGAACGGTAGCTGAGAGCTAAGCGGGCTTGCAAGTTTTACAAATAGAGGGCTTGTTGCTCAGACAAAACGAGGCAGAAGATTCCCTCGCCATTGTTACCTTATGCTCAACTTCTTCAGTCCAGGCGCTAAGAGAGACATTCTCGAAAAAATAATCATATCTACTGTTTGTGACCCAGTTGTACTCTAAACGCCCTAGAAACTTCGCTAAAAATGCCCGATTGGGGCATAACGCTCCGTGTCATGGCATCTGCGGGGAGTTACGGACTCCGTCACTCTGATTTAGTTATGCAGGCGAATAGTTTGCGGTCTGGACTATTCAGTGGAGAGCGGAGACTGGGCATTGCATCCTAGAATGTGTGGATGTTCCTCGATCCGAATATAAAAAAATTGACAGTACGAGGTTTTTATCAGCACAAGTTAGATGTCTGTCTGAAGTGAAAACCCCTGACTTGGATCTCGAAAAACGAGATTTCGAGATGCGAATCCGCTAAGGCAGAGTGATAAACATCCCGGGGGCCTGGACTTAAATTCCCGTGGGGTTAGGCTTAGAGTTAGGACTCGGCAATAGATCTTACGAGGATTTTAGAGCACAGTCGCCTGTGATAGGCGGGGGGGGGGGTAATTATTCCCATGTCCAACCGATGTTTCACTTCACCTTCAACTACAGCGGCCCTTGCGACTCCTCGGGGACTCTGGGGCTATGAGCAACGAATCAGGCATGTCATGAATTGATTGCGTGGAAGCCAGCCAATGGTCGGCCAACCTACTTACGACTAAAAGGAGCAGCTTGGCAGCACTTTGTAATTTCGATCTGCACAGTAAAATTTGGTGCCCACCAATACGATAAAGAACTTTCCTCTGGCAGAACGAGGAACTAACTGAATGACTCCCATATTGTGATCTGTTTGTTGCCGGATGCTATGATGGCTGGATTGCGTCAAATGATTCTTCAAACAATCAGCCTGTTGGCTTGGTTCTCGATAAGAGAAAAATGAAAGGAATTAGGGCTTTCCTGACCGAAAAAGGAACTTATTAATGTCAGGAAATGTTTCCAGCATCGTCACAAATACCTGTCGAGTTGATTTTCAAACGATGGTGGTACGGCTAGGCAGGGTGGCTACTGTCGAAACAGCGTAAGTTTTCCTAGCTAATGTTCGTGACAGCAGATTAAGATGTGTTGTGCCACAACTGGCGAGACCTCAGGATTCATGTAAAGCGTCTTTACGGCGTCAAATTACAAAAACCTGGCACAACCACACCTGTGAGCGCTGAAATCCGATATCGCTCCGTAGCCGAAATTAAAAGTCACCATTCAAGTCTTTAGGTTGCGAAACAGTTGGTCGGATCCCTCAACCCACGTAACCGTGACGCAAGAGCTGCATCTCACATAGTTTGATCTAAATCCTCCAACGCGGACTACTTTCATCGGAAAATGACTAAACCGTTGAGGCGGCCTCCTTAGAGCTAGGTCTGAAACATCCATGTCCTTCGAGGAGCTAACTTTAACGGTATACTAGCCAACGTAATATTAAGCCCTATACACTGAATGGCTGTTCACGGTGTGAGTGACACATTTGCTACTGAGTCATCAGTACCAGTTTCTGCGGTGTCGGTTACCCCACCTACGCAGAAAGAAATCATTCATGCATTTCTGACGCCGCGCAGTAAAGCAGCGTCTAGTTAGGAAGGCAGTTTAGCTAAAGTCTGCCTGTTTTTAATCACAATGGGGCGTCCTGGTTGTTATGTATGCAAGGCGTGTACTGCGAACGACGGACAGCATCAGTGAGAAGTCGTGAGGACACGGCGGGTTATGGGGCCTAGGGGAAAGGCCATTGGCTGAAATATGGCCAATCAGCACACAGAAGGTGTGAACCCGCGTTCGTTACCTTAACCATCTGCTTGCTGCGTGCATGTGGCGTGACGTGTTTGGACCGGACGGTTGGCCCACAGTGCATCAATCTGCTCTGAACTGGCCAACAACGGCAAAAAGGACGAAAAAGTAAAAAATAATAATAGTTAGTGGATTCAATCCTGAATGTGGTGGATGGGTTTGCGGATTCGGATAGATCTTCTCGAGGCGGTAGTTGCGACTTCTGCGCCACTTTGTGTAGTTAGTGTTTGCTTTGCCTCTACGTTACTGCTGGCCGGGGTAGGTAGGAGGGTGGAAAACACACACCTTGGTTGCCGGCATTATATTTTGTGCAACCTGCAGATCTTCTATCCTCGATCCGTCGGAATCAACAGCAGAGGTTGTTGTCAGTTCGGACTTCACGATTTCTTCACTTGCGACATCCCTGCGGCTGCGAACTTGGGCCAGTTTTCGGCGTAGAATTCTCCTGTCTTCTGCTGTTTGTCCCTCACCCCTTTAAAACACCACCGGATACCAATTCACTTTGTGTTCCGGTCGCTTGTAGGCAATTTCGTCAGGCCGAAAATTCGAGGTCGGTCGTGCACATCATGCCGTACTTTCATTTTTCTCTGTTTTTCGACAACTTTTTCCTGCTTTGAAGGATTAGGCAGGTTGAGTCGTGTGCGCAACTACCGCGTGGACATCAACTATACAGGCAAAGAACCGGTTGGTGTTATGTTATAGCCGAAACAAAAAGCGTGGTGGCTTCGTGGTTTAGTCCGTTTGCCTAGCCTTTCCTCTTTTTAATACACCACACTGGTCACAATAGACGATGGAGCAAACATGCGGAGATGAGATTGATCTGGAAATTGACACTCGGTTATCTTCAGATGCGAGCTAAGAAAAAATATATATAAAAAGGCACTAGAGCCCGCGTTTTGTTGAGGTTGCCGCAGACGTCTTTGCCACTGTAACGTCCAGGTGGTTTCAAAGTGTGCCTTACTCGAGGAAAAGGCCCAACCATGCTCGAAATCGGCGCGCCGACCAAATACTCGGGCATATTCCTGAATGCCATCAGAACTACAAGTACCTAACGACCGTCCAGTTTTCTGAGTTCCCCGCTGTATTTATTTTCTTAACGGTAAGTTTTCCTCGTTTTGTCCACACCCTTGATTCTCGAAAGAGCTCCACATTGGTTGGACTGTCAAGTGTACAGCCTGGCGTCGGCCGATTGATCTCGACTTCGTTAACAATATTACCTAGTTATCCTCAGGCGTTCAAAAATTACAGAATGCATTATTTCAAATGAATATTATTAACTGTTACGATATTGCATGCGCTGCCATACATCAAGGATGTATCGGAAGCGACCGAACGCATTGCTGCGGGACGAGGCGTTGGAATTGCACACCATCCCAAGGCTACCATGCGCAGCCGAATTATGCGAATCAAGGACCGCTTAAATCCCAGTGAGCAGTCAGACGTCGTGTATCGCATACCGTGTAAAAATTGTCCCCGAAACTACACAGGACAGACAGGGCGTATGCTTGGTTCGCGCATACGCGAACAAAAGCGAGCGGTACGACTGGGTGACGCATCATCGCAAGTGGCCGCTCATACCTACGAGACCGGTAACTAGTTTAATTTCGCAACGGCGAGGGTAATCGCACACGCTGGCAACAAAACAGGCCACGAATTGATTGAAGCCTGGGCCTCGGATGAGAACTCATTCAATCGATTTATCGATCTGGCGCCGGCGTACATCGCGCTGCGCAGGCATCTCCGGAATGATGGCACTTTCGGTTGACTGTTCCCTCTCCCCCCCTCCCTCCCTCCCGCCCCCTTCCCTCTCCCCTCATGACGGTTAATTGGTCCCTGCGTCCTATAAATGTTGTTTGTCTTTCGTGTACGCCTTTTATCGCTGACGAAGGACTCTAGAAGGAGCCCGAAAGCTCAGACAAGTAAAATTATGATTCCGGTGATGGCAACGCCTTCTACTTCTCTATCTACACCTGGGATACGAACATTTGCCTCAATTCGTAACTGTTAGGGGTGTTTGGCGGATCTGCTTGACTCAGTTGACCCAATTGGAAAAATTTGCGGCCTCGGTAGGAGTCGAACGCACACAGTAGGGAAGGCTTTTGTGCAGCCAACGCTCTTCTATTGAGCTACGAGCCGTGAATTTAAGCTAGTTTGGGTCGATTTTATCTGCCCAACTTAATGCTCCTATGAAATCCAGCATTACGGAACAGCAAGCTGACTGCCCAGGTGATTTTGAACTGCAGTTCTGACGAAGAAGATATCCCGGTAAGTTTGTAGAAGTAGAACGTTTAAAATACCTAGGGGCGAGACAGAGTAGAGGCGGCATCGTGTCCAATATCGTGGATGTTATAAGGTTTTCGCAATTACCTGAGAACAGGTATGAACCTGACATGACATATCCGACGCCACAGAGATCAACATGTACCCAGCATTTCTTCCGTCAGTTCTCATTTAAGATTGTCAGGGCTGAGGCGTGGACGTGGAAGGGGTGCGAAAACTAGATGTCTGACTACCGTTGCCTGAGGACTATACTTCGCGTGAAGTACAATGCCGATTAGCGAGCGAGCATGAATCTTTCGCACATATCGGCATGTCTCACGAATTTTGAACCGTACCGTACATACAACCACATGCCTTCTTCGGCTTATTTGGCGGTGAAGTACGTCTTCTTTCAATTTTATACTTGACGAATAAATAACTTTCGGGTTAAAATATTAGTTGAATTCCCCACTTATTTAAAAAGGATGCTTTCGAGGTTACAATTCAATTCGTGGTTTCCAAACTACAAGATGTATATATTCTGTATATTCTGTGTCAGTAGATGTGAACCATGTTGTATACTTTGCAAACAACATTAATGAATGCATAAATAAGCTGCTTTAAAAAGGATGCTTTCGAGGTTACAAAATCTCATAATTCCAAACATCCTTTAAGCTAAAACATATCCTTCCTTCAGGTGAAAATGGTTAAAGAGACGTAATTTTCTGTTGAATGCGTACCAGAAAGAAAACGTTGATGCATCCTTTCTAAGAAATATAGTTAAATTGATAAGAGTATCAAAACGTCATATGAATTAATGAGTCATTTTTTACACAGTGTATTCATTGCAGGTGCCGGCAAAGGTCTTCCAAAAGCCGGCAACATGATGCAACAAAAGCATTCAGAGATCAATCTGCATGATTAATAATCATACCACAACAAGGTGTCATGAAACACCCGATCTCACGCAGGAATCCCTTCTCGCAAATGACTGCAGCAACAAGACTAGTGACAATTTTAAGATGCTTTAATTGACTTAAAATTAATGCCGCAGGTCTTGAAATGACTGCACATGCCGGGGCAGGATTCATACACCAGGAAGTGGAGTAAGGAGTCCTCACAGAAATTGCACTTTATCCCCTGTTAATGTGCGAATTCACAAAAATTTAAAAAGTGAACGAAAGGTTTGGACGCTCCATGTACGGTGATTGCAATCTAGCAACCGAGTGAAAGTAAGGCGAGCTCCGTGAAGCAGTTGAGAAGAGGGAATTGCGTTAACTGTAAAGATAGAATTGCATTTGTCAGACGTTGCTGATTCTCGACCGTGCCCGTCATCCGGAATAGTCGCAAGCGCGACTTATGGATGCACATGATGCTAAAGGTCGGATAGACGGCAGAATTGCATATTACTGGAGACTAAAAAAGTGAAGTGGACTGGCATTTAATTATGCATGTGAATATGAGCAGTAATCGCGAGGAAATTGAAACCTCGGTAGGACAGTGTTCATATTCCTCAAACACAAACGTCGCAAATTAAAAAACACACTTGCGGGCCTGCAAGTCCGCTGTTTGGAAAGAGCATCGGATTGGTTTATAAAATTGTGCTGCCTATAGTTACCCACAATCGCTTTACGCACGTTTTAGTTCAGATTAATAGTATTGCCTGACTCAGGCTGACTCACACAGGACCTCAATATGATGACTGCTGCGCTGCCACATTTCGGACACCGACTTCACAGGTGGTCGCGCATTCACCCGACTGTCAACTTCCTTTTTGCGTAGCTCTGTACAGAATATACTATGCCTTTCTCAAATGTGAAAAAGACAAAATTCCGTGGGGGACAAAACAGAACACCAACTGCTGTCACGCCAAGCCTAAATCCTCACGCATGGCCAAACAGCGACCGGAGAAAGGTTGATCAGCCCAAGGCCAGCACTTAAAGCCGCAACTTTAAACTTGCTGATCGATAAAAGTCAGTATTTGCTTTGACAAAGGACAGCCGGTCTAGCTGTCCGAAACTTCAGCAAATCTAAAAATTAATTCCAGTGAGCAGAAGATGAATTCTTACTATTCTTTCCGACTGGCGTCTCACTTTTTCCCTTTCCACACAGAAACGAGTCCGAAGATCGCAGCTGCAAGGGTTTGCCCTATTAACTTAAGCCACTACGATAAATGTGCGGAAGAAAACTATTTCGATCCGGTAGATAACTTCCGGTACCACAACTCACATATTCATGGTTCATGAGTCTTTGTATTGTGTCAGGGTACCATTGTTTGGCACTTCTACATGCACAATCGAGATGCAGCAACGATGATCCCTAGCATGGAACGTGAAGAAAAAGTATCGTAGAATTGGGATTTTGTTAACTTGAGCATACGCGTGGTGCTTTAAGCGATAACGGTATCGGTAAGTCAAGTACGGTTCTATAATTGGAGATTAGGAAAAACATAAATAGTACTCTTACACACAAAGTTTCCAAGTCCGAGACAGCGAGATAATATCAATCTTCGCGGGACCAGTATAGGGCATTTAAACGAATAAAAGGAGTTTAGCAGAAACAAAAAGGGGGCGCAACTACCAAAATGGGGAACAATCAAGTATAAGATAAACAGTATGGTGTTAACTAATATAAAATGCCAAGTAATTAAGATTAACAATAATGCCAAGGGGTATAACGACAAGTTAATGTGTACAGTGTTAAAGAAGGAGAAAGATTGTTATGTTACTGTTGAATGGAGGGGAGCGGGACAAAACGAATACCTATGGAAGGAGGTACAAGTATGTTAAACAATATATGCTGACAAGATAACAGCTTATCCGGGATTTAATCAGGCTGGGTACAATCACAAAACCCACCGGAAAATAACGTTTTCTCGAAAACAGCTACACACACCCTACAAATCGAGAGGACTTAGTTGTACGGCAAGATTGAAATCTTGAACCATTATCGTGGAGTGTCACAGCAATTACTTCAAGGGTTCTTGAATGAACACTGTATGTATATTTTGGAAGAAGATGAAGACCACTTCGTAGCCATCCTAAGTGATATAAATTCGAAAAATTCGGATTTATCAGTCGTATATATTAGGGTAGGAATCACACTATAGCAGAACGCCAATGGTACTAATATCGAAAAAAGTTTACGCCCTCTTTAATTTCGATCCCAGGGTTTGGTCACTTCACTGCCGATCTTTTGAACGTGGTTACACATTTACGTACGTAGCTTCAGTTACTTTGCCTTTCAAGCAAAGGCCGCAAACAGGCGCATACGCAACCACGACGGAATACCTAACCACAGCAACTCCAACTTATTGCGAGTGCTACTAAACGTGAAGTACGTCTCGATAGCTGTTAGTTGCCTTTTCACACCACTCGAAGTTGCAGTTGCATATCGACAAAACGCAACTATCCAGCGCCAACTAATTAAATCGAAAGGTGAGCTGGCACTGCAGGAAACATCTGGAGCTGTTTACCGAATCTTGTGCAGTTGCGGGCAAGGCAACTACATCAGAGAAACTGGAAGACCACTCCGCACGAGTGTGGCCGAACGTGTGGCGACAGTGAAGACGCTAACTGTCAGGTCACGGCTCACGCGACGTAACCCGACCACACCCTCAAGTTTGACGAGGCCGAAATTCTTACAGGGCCTGACAACCGCGTGAGTCGTGAACTGCTTGATTCAGTAGTCCCTGGCCCTCAGTTGATTAACAAGCGCAATGACCTCGTGGCTGTACTGAGACAGGCAGAGTACTTCGTCATGCGGAGAGGACGTGGGCGGCCAAGGGTTTCAGTGACATAAAGCCACACTGCTGCGTCATCGTCATCACACCAAGAGCCGAGAAAGGTGATTAAATGTCGAACATTAACGACTCGGAGGCGGACTGACAAGGATTCGGCGCGTCGTGTACGGCCACCAGCGAGGAATGTGGGGCCTACTTATTGGAGTAGGCACGTGGCGGCATGGGAACCGTGTTTTATAAATACGATGCCGAGAAAACGAAGATATGATCGCTGGAACAACAATTTTTATTCGCCTGACGCTTCGACATCCACTGCGGATTCTTCATCAGAGACATGAGCAGAAAAAAGTAGCAGAAATGGGCAATGCATGCACTGGAAGTCGTAGTATTTATAGGACACAGTCAGTACTGCACACCCATAAAGACAACTAACGATGATGGTCCTCTTGTGCGTTGATGGCTTCATGACAAGCATGCGGGCTGTGACCTGCTGAACTTACGTCACGCGTGGTGGACATGATGATTGCTCGCAACTCTGGTTCGTCGATGTTGGCATAAGACGACGCGGTGGCCTGTGCGTTCCCCAAGTGGCGACTTCCTTTGGCCAAATTGTGCCTCAGCACCGAATATGGATTGGGCAAGTCGTTGCACTTGTTTATGGACTGGGGGCCCGTTAAGCATGACTCAAGTAATTCTCGGCTAGCACGATCGTTACCTCTTGCGAAAACTTCGGCCCCATCAAATTCGAATGTTTGGTCGGGTCTCGTCGAATGAGCCGCAACTTGAGAATAGCTCACCGCATAAGGCGGTAATTATCAGAAAACGGTAGCAGAAACAGGTTCCCCATCCGTTTCTGCTACCGTTTTCTGATAATGTCTCTGAGGATGAATCCGTGATGGATGTCGAAACGTCAGGCGAATAAAACCAGTCCCAGTGATCGGGTCGTCTTCTGCTCAGGGTAATTATCATTATTTGTCATAAGTCAGCAGTAATTACTGTATTTTATAAATACTGCGACTTCCTGTGCAAGTATTATCTATTGCTGCTACTGTTTTCTGCTCACATCTCTGATGAAAAATCCGCAACACATGTCAAAACTTCAGGCGAAAAAGAATGTTGCCTCAGCGACCGAATCTTCTTCTTTTTCTTCTCAGTTACTGCCTAGGACACGTATGTTCGCCTCTATTGGCATATACTACACCCCTGACGTCCTCATCACCCCTATCTGCGACTGTCCCTTTTGGGTGGCTATCCACCTCCGATTGCGGCCTCGGAACGACATCTCCCGAGGGTCACTCGCTGTACCCTGGCGCAGCTACGCAGTGGCTACTGCATGCTCCTTCGCCAGTACCAACACCGGCTCGACCCATCCATACCCGACTGCGGCGTCTCGCCGCATGACTGCCGTCATCTGTTCGCCTGCAGTTCTCGGCCAGGCACCCACCTCACTCCCGCGGACCTGTGGCGCAAGCCGGTCGAGGTCGCGGCTTTTCTCCGTCTCCCAACTACTCCCAGTTTGGATTCCGCCGGGGATTCCTGATCCAACTTTGGGCTACGACACACACACTGTCCCTGATGGGGGATTCAAACAAGAATACGAAACGCAAGGCTAGAAACGCCATATTCCAGCGAGCACTTCTTATGACTTCAAGGGTAAATCGGCTAATGCAATTATGTATATTGATTTCAACTACCATCTATGGGCTCCTCTTCGCAGATTCGATGACACAACGGAAGAAAAGGCATATGGTTCTCTTCGTTTTCGGCTGCGTTAAATTCAGGCTGACCCTCAACTGAGATAAAATGGCGGTCATACACCAACTCTTGCCCAATTTTGAACACATCCATATCTGGAAGCCAAGATAGGCGAACGAACGTTTTCGATTAATTCATCATCAGGCGTGTGCAATAATATAAAGGGGGTAGAGTTAGCAAAAGTTTAAGCAACCAATCAGCGTATTTGAGGGGGGAGGGGGAATGTTTAAGAGATCAAATGGGAACGGGGGGGAGAGGGGGAACGTGTCCCATAATTAGTTCATGTTAACTGGTCGCGGCATTTTTGCACCAGTTGTTATTGTCTGCTCATCATCTACCGGTATGCTAGAAGGCGTGCTGACGCATGGTGAGTTTGAGCTTGTTCTTGGCCACGGGAGCCGTAGGGCCACGACGAAAGCCTTCTGCGCACATAAGACCGGGTTTGTGAGACATATCGCTACGGCTTCTGTCGTCGCAAGTATCCGTTGACGCAGGAACTTGGGGTGTTTTGCTGGTACTTTATACTAGACACGAAACGCTTAATTTACGTCTACGCGGTGACTACTGTCAACCAAGTGAGCCAAAATCGCACTAGATATTGACTTGATCTCGCCTTTGTTTAGCCAGGCAGGATGGTGTTCCCGTATGCGTTTGGATAGCCGCCTAGTTGTTCGACCAATGTAACTTGCCCCACAGACACATCCATCACTCATCGGGACCAACAGCACTTAGTTAGGCCGCACCCTCTAGCACAGGGCCAAAATATACGACGAAGTTTTACAGTGGATCTGAATAGCCAACAGCAAGCCTCCATTTGAAATTGTCAAGACGCCCATCTCAATAGGAAACTGAAAATGCATAAAGTCACCATCTTGACAATATTGTTGCATGGAGCGGGGAACTGGATAGTCCACGAAGAACAAGCTTTCACTTCAGCTGCTTCCGCAGTATACTGAAGTTGAGATGATTTCGGACACTGAGGTCCTTCAAAGAACTATAATCTTCAGCATTCACGCCCCTCTAAGGCAAATTCCATTGCGTTGGAGCGGCCGCCTCGTGAGGATGGATGACGAGTGTAAATCTCAGCCATTCTTCGATGGTAATATCGCTACGGCTGTTTACCGAAAATGACAAAAAGGCGCTACAAGGACACCTGGAAGATCTCCTTCGAACACCTACGACACAAACCCGGCACCTGAGATCGCACAAGGATCCACCGATCTAGAAACTGGCTGTGAAGGCCGGAGCAGCAGTGCACGACAGCAGCCGGATTGCTACTGCCAAAGCCAAAACATCGGCTTGTACGCATCAGACGCCTTCAATTTACAACACAAATCCCCCCCCCCGAAGCACTGCCAACAAACATTCCTCGTACAGTTCGTAGGACATTAAACTCATGCAACAACCCCAGCCGCTGTCTACTTAAACGCCCCCATCGTAAATCCTGCACCAATCCCCACGGGTGATCACCTTTCGAATGACCCGCACCGCAGCCAGCCTCGTCGACCCGCACAATTTTCGCGAAGAAGACTGCCACCAATCCAATCCCCACCACCGATGAAAACCCTTCCGAGGTTCCGCCAACCACTACCCTCACAGACAGTAACACCGTTGTTATTACCTTGTGTGTTCCTGTGTCAACGCCAGTAATTCGCCCCAGTTACGTCTGAGAAAGAGAAGGCAAAACAGGATAGCAGATAGTACTTTACTGTCACTAGTTCTGCTTGCCTTCTGCGTATCTGGCAGCTTGGTCTTCTGAGTCCCTCAGCAGCGTGTGTTCCATCGTCGTCTCGGACAACAGCGTTCCGTGTCTCCAGCAGTAGAATCTCGGGCCGTTGGTAGTGTGTCTCCAGCAACAGAATGCCGCCTTCAGCAGCATATGAAAGGGCCGGTATTCATTGTTTCATATTGGCTCTCCATGACCGGTCTCTACAGGTAGCTGTCATGCCTAAGCCATCGTGTCCTCAAGTGACCGGTTGCGCGCACGTGCATGCGTCTTGTCGTGGCCCTTGTCATGCGTGACCTCAGAAAATGGCCGGCGGCGGTCTCGCGTGCTCTCTCTCTCTCTCGCTCTCTCTTTGTTCTCCTGCCTCGAGGATGGCGCGAGTGTTGGGCCCGCCCTAACAACCGTCTCGGCCCCCAACCTATGCCGATCGCACCTTAATTTAAGACGTCGGTCTTTGGCGAATCCATTGCACAGAGCCTGGCGAACCAGGTACTGCAGCATACACGTGACACATCAAGCCCGCCCCCATAACAGCCAACGCACATTCAGTCATCGCGTGGACATACTCAGCCGGATGCGCAGTCAAGAAAACCTGGGGTGAAACACTGCTGGTCAAACTGTACATCACTCACCAACATGTACATCAAACACGAACCCCCTCAATCATCACGCAAACCATGATGGAATGAGGGCGCACCACAAGTAGGAAGTTGGCACCCTTCACGCAGGTAGGACGCATGCTCTTTGACTCCTTCTCAGTGTAGCCTCCATGTGTTGTAACGGTGGCTTCTTTGTGGTGTCACCGTCTAGTTAAGCCCGTTAGAATCCCCAAGGAAGAAAACCATAATAGGGGCGTAACTTTGGAAGTCACCCGGAGGATTTTTTATTGTCTAGAAAACCCGGAGTTGCTTTCTCAGGTGGTAGCTGCAGCTGGTTGATCTCCAGCGCGCTTTTGTGCCGTCTCGGGGCTAGGCCGGCCATCGGGAGCGGACTCACGGTGTCCTCGCAGTCAGTGTGCAATTCACTGTCGGAGATGTGACAATGGCTTATAAGTTATTGTCAAGCGCGTTCGCTCGTGGTATCATTTGGCGCATTGGGATAAGGTCACTTGCTGTGACGAACCTAAGTGGCCCTCCAGGAACTGCGACTCCTTGGGCACGCGCCTGGCCGCCGTTGCACGTGTATCCTGTCCAGTGGTTAAGGTCATCGCGAAGACACAAAAACATTGCGGCAGTTCGCATTGACAAAGAAATCACTGTGGCAGTTGGCTGCAGGCACGACGCCTCAGGAAAGCCTGCACGGTTGCTGATATTTAGTCAGGCGCTTGACTCCTAACACCATGAGCCTCTCGTGCATTTGAGCTTCGAGCAGCCCACCCCCTAGTGTGAAATTCTGGTGCAATATGTGCGGGGCGACAGGTTTTGTGGGCGGCACGTGCAGACGAACTGCCTAGCTTTGTCAGCTACCTCTCCCGATCAAACAGACCTGCTCGAAATATCACCTGGTGCACGGAAGACGGAGGAGCGACTGTGTAGTCGACCCTCGGCGCATAATCTTTGCTTATAAAGAAGCTGATGCACTTCAGTCTATCATGCTTCCTTATAAGCCGTGACTTAGCACGCTGCCAACCGACGAGATAAACCTGTGCTTCCAAAAGAACGGAAAGCCAGGCCACACTGGCTCCTTATTACTGTGGCCCTTATGGCACTTCCACTCACCTTTTTTGCCTGTCAAAATCTGGCCTTTTGTACGCAGACCCGGAGTGTGGTGTGAAAGCATGCCTAAACGCGGGTTTACACCGTGTCCTCAACCATCCCGTCTCTGGTCTTCTGACAGTTTTCATGCTACTGGAGCCAGGTGGGTGAGGAGAGAGTGTGATAAGTCCCGCGCAAGTTTACCATCACCGTAAAAATAATTACCGCACAAGCCATCGTCCCTGCGTCCACCTTGGTGTAGGACACACGGTGGCCATCGTCAGCCACCACCAAAGTGTCGTACGGATGACCAAATTTGGACGCCTACTTAATAATCTAAGGACAACCAGAAGCAATCCACACAAACTGCTTTTATTAAATCGATCTATGGCCAGAGGACACCGATTGCGTTGTCCATACAGCCACCTTAAAATGCGGGCAGATAAAACAGTCCTCGTGCGCTGAAGTCGTTCGGTGCTCGGCCACCCCGAAAGATGACAGCACGTTACCTGGACGAACGCAAACATTTCGCGAAACCAAGGGGACGAAGAAAAAGTCGTATGAACACTTGCCTCGTGTCACATTACAAGGAATTTAAAGTAGTATAAGCTTAAACACAAAAATCGGCGGTCTACTTACAGTCAGAAGAAATAAGAACTCTTCCCACCGACCGAGGCTGATGGCCGGAACCATCGACTCGAAGGTGAGACAAGATCAAAAAGTACACGGGGGTGGGGCTGAGGTAAGCGATCTTAGCAGCAGCAGCAGCAAAATAACACCTGCTGGCAGTGGGGGGAGAGGAGGAGTTCCACCCCCTAAAAGTCAGTGTTGCCTAAAGTTAAATATAACGTGCGGGGGAGTGACAAAGGCCAAAAATGATAAAATTGAAGGAGATCGAGACACAGAAAGTGGAGGTGGGGAACGCACAGCGGTGGTATTTACATCTATAGACAGAAAAAAAGAGGAAACAGTGCATATACATCGCTACACAGGCACAGGTACGAAAAATATTCCCACACGTGCGCGCGCACACACACACAGCCTTCAATGCAGATGTTGTGACCCGAGGAAACCGGTCTCCTGTCCCTGTTCCACAGCGGCGGTACTCACAGTCTCCTCCTCCGCCTCGAAAGCGGAAACGCAGTACAGTTTCTGACCCATGCGTTTAATAGTTACTGTTAGGGGCTTAATCGGAAGACCAGTTGTCAGGTCGGTGGGACTGGCGCGACCACTACTGGCGGTACTGCCATGAAGGCAGAGGTGCAGTTCCGGTTTACTGCCTTGGTTCTGCTCCAGCCCGGGGTTAATCGACGAGGATGGACTGTCAGGACCGCCGGGAAATAGTGGCGGACAGGAACTACACTCGGGAGCGGTGATGAGGGACGAGGAGGAGGAGGATGCAGAGATGCAACGGCTACCGTCACCACATGGGAAATAATCTGGTTCCTGAAGGAGGGGTGGAGGCGGCGTCAGTGCTGGCTGCAGGTGCGGGGGAGAGGGGGTATTCAGGAGGGAGGAGCAAGTGGTTGCGGCCGCGGTGGTGGTCCATATGCTTCGCGACTGTCTCCTGAGCTGCGACCTCAGCAGGAGGGTCTTTTGGGCAGCAGCAGCAGCAGCAGCAGCAGCGGACGATGATGCTGCTGCGGGGGAGTAGGCAGCATCGGTGCCGAAGATGACACACGACCGTGGGGAACTGGAGTTGCGTTGTCGGTGCGTTGGACGACACAGCACCACGGGAGTGGGGCACCCGGGCGAGGAGGAAGCCTGGAAGGCGCGAACTGGGGAAAAGTCATTTGCCAGAAGGATAGACCTCGAGTTATCAAACTGTGCGGCTGCCGTTGTCGTTCTGTCGCAGGCCTCCTCCTCCTCCTCCTCCTCGTTGACACTGGGTGAGGCGAGGGAGTAACAGGTGAGGCAGGAGGATTGACTCGAAGTCCTGGGCAAAGCGGTTAGACTGACTGTTCGTCGACCTCTCTGTACCAAATCACAAATGAGGGGTGATGTGCCCGCCGCCGCCGCCGCCTCCTCGTCCTCCGCCACGATTGCTCTCGAGCGCGAGGATGAGCGTGAACAGGAGAGACACCTACCAGTTTGCGGGTCAAAGCCAGAATGAGCTGTAGGTAGGAAGGTTCGGCAACGCTTGTGAAGCTGGTGATCGTGCTGGTGGCGACTGTGTCGGCGTTTGTTGCTTTCAGTAGGAGCAGCAGACATCGGCCGGTACAAGGAATTAACATGGAGGAGGGGTGGGGGACTGCTTTCAACAAACCACTCCGCCTCCGAGGAGACACGAGAGAGCGGCGAAGAGAGATCAGTGGAGCCTGCGCGTGAGCGTTTGCAGACGAGGACTAGGCGGTCACGAGGGGGGACGCATTCGGGGTCAACGGCGGGACAGGTGGCAGAGGAGCTCGTGGAGGCGGGGGAATCGAGATAAAAACAGGCAGGCTGGTGAAGTCGAGGAGACTGAGGTGCCGAGTCGACGGCAGGCCTAGTGAGCTCCTTGGACTTCCGATTGCGTAGAAAGTAGGTGTTCATGGGTGCAGGTGCATCTACACTGGCAATCAACTTGGCATCATAATTGGTGAGCCGCCGACTGCGGACACGGGCCGAGGCACGTGATTGGCTGACTGTCGTTGGAGCAGAGGCAGAAGTGGAAAGTCCTGAGGTCGCTGCTTCTACTGCGGTGACCACAGTCAGCGTCCGCGTACTGTCCATGCTGTCAGAGATCCACAGTTCGCGACTGCAATCACAGAGGGAGCTAGCGACGGAACCTAAAAGACAAACAGAAAATATATTCAGTACAAATATTTGGTTGTTATAAGGAGCCCGCAAACGGACCACGTGATAGATGCATTGGGCCAACACAGAGGCCAGATCAGGGTACGGTAGGCATTGTTCTGGTTGCGCTCCCATAGTAAATGCCGAACGAGGGGGGGGGGGCATGTTGACACGCTTCGGTCGTGCCAGCCACCTGCGCTCAATCCCGCCTTCGGTTTTTCTGGCCGTGTCTTGGCACCGGGCTCAGGTGGCAGAGGGAAGAGAGAGTGCGGTAGATGCTGCGCAAGTCTATTATCACTTCAAGCTAATTCACGCGCAAGGTACCGACCCTGCGCCACTCTGTTGTGGAGCATACGGTAGACAGCGAAACGAAATCCAACCCTCGACCTCCCCGACGGTGGTTCACGGGCAACGTGAGGAAACTCACGGCGAACAGAGGGCAATGGCAGGTAACACCGGGGACATCATCTGTAACAAAATTCCCAAGAAACTTTCCTGGACAATACGAATATCACGAATCTCAATACTGCTACGGCGTCCCCGGGAAGCGACGCGCTCCATGGTCGCCTGGTTCCCGGAATGTCAAATATGCAAGCCAGTACCTTAAATTCGCGACACACTTTGAAAATCGGTTGCTGGACTGTGCGGACATTGCTTGATCCCGGCCGTCAAGCACTTCTAGCACGCGCATTATGGGACTATAAAGTAGACGTTGCCTGTCTGTCAGAAGTTCGTCTCCTAGACTCTGGAACGAGAGAAATCAAAGTCTCACAAGAGGATGCCGAGTACGTGCTCCTCCACAGCGGACCACAAACGAACACAGGACTGCATGGGTTGGCAATAGCCATGACAAAAAGGTACATAACACTTTCTTAGCGTTTGAGCCTATCTCAGAGCGGATTGCCACAGCCCGCTTCAAAGGCACCATTGCAAATATGTCTGTGGTTGCCGTTTATGCTCCAACATCGCAAGCGGATGAAGCAGTTAAGACGGGGTTTGATGAACGCCTTCAAGCTACAGTGGCCAGGATACCCCCAAGAGACTTTCTCTTCGTCGCCGGAGACTGGAATACCAGGACTGGCCCGTGCGATGAAATCTCGAGACACGTCATCGGAAAATACGGACTGGGTCAACGTTGCGACAATGGAGAACGATTGGTAACATTTGATTATTACAACCATCTCGTCATTACAAACATTTGTTTTCAACACCCCCATCGGCAGTTGCTAACATGGTATTCAAACGATGGTCGAACGGCAAACCAGATAGACTACATCTTAGTACGCTCAAAGTGGAACACCTCAGTATCCGACAGCCGCTCGTTTCGAGGTGCGGAAGTTGGGTCGGATCACGTACTTGTCCGTGCCCGCTTTAAGCTCCGTTTGTCGAATCGAAGTAAGAAACTGCCCCCAAAACGTGTCAACGTTATGGCACTATCACACACAGAAACCCGTGTAGCTCTCAACGAAAGTTTCACTGCACGGATCCGAGATCAATCCACTGTTCGCATCGAGCCTCCAGATGACATCGATAATGAAACTTCGCCCGATACTCAGTGGCCACACTTAAGAGACGCGCTACAGAGTGCGATGAATTCGAGCTTGCAACAACAGGTAGCACCGAGGAAGGACTGGATCTCCACAACCACCCTCTATCTATCGGCACAAGCTAGACTCGCTCGGTTGTCAAACTCAGAGAACTACCGCTCATTAAGACGCCAAACTACGCGATCAGCAAGATGCAACCGTCAGAACCATCGGACCGAGTTAGCTGGCTCCATGGAATCAGCTTCAAACTCTGGTAACTTCCACCAGCTCTATTACCTTTTACGTAAAGCATCAGGCAAATATAAACCACCTTGCACTACCGTTTGGGATAACTTGGGTCAAATAATAACTGATATGGATGGCAAAATCGATCGATGGCGAGGGCACTTTAGCGAGCTACTGGATCCGCCTATACGTTCACCTGCGAACCTACAGCTATCAACTGGAATTCCATACGGTAGTGACTGCGAGCCACCTATGAGATTTGAAGTGGAATCGGTATTGCAACGATTAAAAGTTCGGAAGGCAGCGGGTGAAGATGGTATCCCAGCAGAAGCCTACAAAACTAATTGTCCTGCTTTGACGGAATCACTACATCGACTGTACTCGACTATATGGACTATCGAAGTCATCCCGACTGACTGGTCACTGTCCATTATTTTACCGATACCAACGTGCGGTGATAGGACATTATGCTCATACTACCGCGGCATCAGCCTCATAGATATAGCCGCCAAAGTGATTGCGAACATCCTTCTCCGTAGATTTTCGACTGAGCGCAATCTTCGTACTCGTCCTAACCAAGGAGGATTTCGTCCAGGTAGAGGATTTATTGAGCCGATCTTCATTCTACGCCGCATATTAGAGCACAGACATCAAAACCAACAGATCACCACCGCCTGTTTCATCGACTTCAAGACCGCCTTTGATTCTATCGACAGAGAAGCTTTATGGCAAGTCTTGCTTGCTGACGGTCTCCCATCAAAGTTGCTCAATCTAATCAAAGCTTACTATGGCACAACATCAGCTCGAGTAAGAACCCTTGGTGAAGAGTCAACTTCTTTCCCTCTGGCTTATGGAGTTCGACAAGGGTTTCCTCCTTCTCCAGTTTTCTTCAACTTCTTGATCGACAGGGCAATGCATTAGTCAATTCTACCTGACAGTGGGTGTGAACTCAACTCCGAATTTAGAGTACCAGACCTGGAATATGCCGATGACATTTTCGTACGCGGTAAAACTCCTCAGTCACTGCAGCCAACGATAGAACGAATCAGCAGCTTCGCTGCAACTGTTGGTCTAACAATTAATGTGCACAAGACGAAGCTCCTGACTACGCATCTGGGCGCAGCACAACCACTGTTTATCAGCGGTCAACCCATTGAAGAAGTTAGCTGCTTCCGCTATTTGGGCTCGAATATGCTAGCCAGACCACTCTGGCCTCGCTCAGACATCAGTTTACGTACTAAGCTGCTGATATACAAAGCATCAATCAGACCAATGTTAGTATATGCCTGCGAAACATGGCCAGTGAGAAAGGCAGACATCCTATCGCTCGAAGTCTTTGACCGTTGGTGTCTTCGACGCCTCTTAAGAGTCTTCTGGCAGGATCGGATCTCTAATGTTGAGCTATATCGCAGATGTTTCAAACCACCAAGTCTAGCATCGTACATCCAGCATCGCCGATTGCAATGGTCTGGCCATGTTCTGCGCAAACCATCGACGGACCTCTGCAGATTGGTCGTGAACCCTTCTCGTAGTACAAACTGGAGATACCGACAAGGCGGCCAACTGAAGACATGGCTCAGCACCGTTAAGTCGGACGTTGACCGGATGGGCCTCGTAACCGTTTACGGCTTGCAACATTGGAACAAACAATGGGTTAACATCTGTGAAGAGCTCGCCTCTGACCACCACCAATGGGCCGCCGCTATTCGTGACATCCATGAAGCCGATTCATCCAACGACAGGAGCTAATCGGATCAAGTATCAAGTAAGTAGCATACGGTAGACATAGTCAAAATCGACGTTGGAAATGTTGGCAGTCATAGGTCCGCAGTTCACCAATTGATACGCATACGACGATTGAGAGATTATGCGCGGAAAGACAACATTATCAGTTTGCATGTTACCTTTTTTGTCAAGTTACTGTTAACTGGGCGAAAGGGAAGTCGTTGAGAAACACCCTAACTTTCTTAGCGCAAAAACTCAGTCGAGCCAAAACACCTTTGAAAGCACGACCAGCGACTGGTTATCCGCCCGAATCGAGGACCCATTTCCTTTCCATTC
This sequence comes from Ligula intestinalis, assembly GCA_036362985.1. NCBI lineage: Eukaryota > Metazoa > Platyhelminthes > Cestoda > Diphyllobothriidea > Diphyllobothriidae > Ligula > Ligula intestinalis. The sequence goes on along the minus strand of JAYGXS010000001.1, from coordinate 21,922,321 downwards.
AGGCCTCGGTGAAGACCGTTCTGCTATCCGTCATCGCCACCGCAATCAGACTGACAAGAAGGCACTAGCTTCGTTGAATTTCTGCCATCTCAAAAAGACATGTGAAAGAAACCCGAAGAAAACGGTGCTATTGAGCTAGAGTGAGCGAGACGGCCCAAATTGGCCTGAGATATACTTACCTGAAAATGCATGAGGAATATTTATGGCAATTTTATACCTAGTCCTCCTATCCTTCGGGTTGACACACTTCAGACAACCCAACAGACTTGCTGAGTGAGGTTGTATATGACTTAGGATGAGTCCAAGTCTGGGCCCTGCTCGGTTAGGTTTGATGGCATGAGTTACCAAACACTGATAAGAAACTAATTAAACTACAAGACGGCAGAGCTGACACCAGTCGTGGCGCATATTACTGACGAAGGAAGGAACGTGTTCGCAGTCTAAAAGACAGCATTTCGCCCAGTTTGGGTTCGCCTACGTCACGATAAATGACTCGCCCTCAAGTGCTGGCACGCTTGTACACAATGACGAGACGCCAGGATGAGTCAGCCACGAACAGAAGCCATTTTTGGTCCGTGCATTTGACTTGTGAAAATGGTAACCCCCTCCCCCCTAGTCACAGCAAAGCCATTTCTGCCAGTTGACTTATAGTGAATGAACAAGACAGCAATATAAGGGAACTGAAGGTCCAGGGTGTGGGGGGGACTTTTTTCAAAAAAGAGACGGCGTAGAGGGTGTTGTGGTGCTCGACAAGACAGGAAGAAAAACACAGAAATTGGCGAGTGGACTAACCTCAATCAGTTAATAAACACAAAATTAGAGTGCAGCTATATAGAGTCATCCTCCATCACAGGGTTCAAGTGGGCTGAAAAGTGCACGGCGGCCTTTTGGAAACAATTTGTGTGCATAACTAACAAGTTACTACGACTCAGTTAGCCAGAGACTTTCGAGCAAAACGTATATCTGTGAGATCCCCCACACAAATACAGAAATCACGATATTTCGACCATCGTTTGCGACTACAGCCAGCGTGTATCCCCCACAACATGATAGAAAAAAGGACGGCGACTTGTGCGTGAAGTACTTTATTGTGATAAAGGGGTGTCCAGTTAGGGGATACAGCATGCAGGATTTAGTAGTTCATACCACTTGTCTCACAGTCTTCGGATGGCACCCAACCCTAACCTGTGGCTCGCCGAAGATAAGCTCTGATTAGCGGCCAAAACACGGTAACTGCTTCTACTGGCGTGCTAAACCAGACGAGGGTATCCAGCGCGGTGTGTGTCCCTATAACAAGTAATTTTCCTCCCCATTCTAGTTCTCCAATCTGCCTCTCCACTTTCAGAAAGCCCTACGGAGAGGGGCAACATGCAATTCCGAAGGCGGCGCAGTCAACTCGTGTCCTTAGTCCACTAAATTAAGCCATGACCTACAGTGGAATTCGGCAGCTGTCTCGAATGCCTAAGCTGGGAAGACGTCATCTTTAAATATGGCATAGTTCTTAGATGCAAAATTTGGCGTATAAAGAGCCTCAAAAACAAGTAAAAAACACCACTTTCGTCTCTTCCACCGCATCACCAACTAATCCACGGGTCCGTCACCGTCTCTGTAACAACACGCTGGGGAGCACACGGTGCATATCTTTGGAATCGACGGTCGAACTGTCGGTGTCCGCATACTACACGAAGATCGGAGGCGGGAGTTAACAACACAATGTCAGTGTTCACGCGACACAACCCTTACAGTTGTTTATTAAGCAGCATAGAATGAGAAATGAACCGATTTCGGACGGTGCCTCCTAGAGAGAACAAAGTCTTGTGAACAAAAACAGGAGTCCCTGCAATGAAAACGCAGTATCGAACTGACCAAACAAATATGCGTAGTGTACCTGCTTAAGTGGTTCCGTCGTCAGATCACCGTGTGTAGTAATCCGACCTAAATAGAGGTGTTAGCCGATGCGGAGCAGTGGTCGCACCATTCTCTTCGGGCTTTGTAGCTTCCAGTCGTGGTATGACTGACTGAAACAGCAAACAGGCACTGCGATCGCCCGAGTAAGGCGCCTTCAATCCCTAGTGCACATCGCTATGCGGTTGTATACGAGCGCTATGGACTGAAGCTCCAAAGCAAAATAGCACGTACATGTTCCGTCCTGCAATCGGGCTAAGCCAGTGAACGCCGAGCCCATGCAATCCACAAAACGTAGGAAAGAAGTTCAATATGTCGAGGTAAAACTAGAGCCTGCCCCCGCTCGCAAATGGAGCATATTCCAGCACCGGCGCCGTTAGCACTAAGTCCTCGAAATACTGCGGTTCTTCTCTTCCGAAGTAGCTGACTTGTCTGCTTAAGGGAGGATTACGAGGGAGTATTTTCCATCCCCTTCCCCTTTAATAAAGAAAATGAAGGGATCACATGGGCAACACCTATCGATAAATTAGCTAGGCACAAAATCTGAGGCACGACATTAAACCTGGAACAAGGATTTCAACCAATGACGCAATTTCTAAGCATGGAAACCGGCCTTACCGACAAAGAGCCCACGTTTGGAGCCTTCGCTGTGACGAATGAGCTGAGAGAGGATTGCGTACCCATTCTAGCCCTATTGTTCTATAACGCAGACTGACATACAGGAGCGATGGCTCAGTATGAAAAAAGGTCGCCCTCTGGCTTAGGTCGTACAGACGAGGCAGCTCAACAATAATAATAATAATAATAAACAAATCCAAAACAAGGACTCAGGTACGGAAAAATTAAAAAGCGCACTGGAACCCATGACGTCTACATTTTTCAAAATGGCCAATCAAAAGAGCGTGCAAGTCAAAAGGTGTTATGTAAACCGGCTAAAAAGAGGACAGTCCAGGGTATTCGCTGAAATGAGGACCAAATTGCCTTAACCCTGAACCCAAAACCTAACCATAACCGTAATACCTGACCCTTAGCATAAAAATTTATTCCACAACTCTAAGTCCTCGCCCTAAACCTTAATCCCTAGCACCGATCACCTAACCCAATTTCCACCCTTAAACTAATTCCTAACCTTTAATTTAGCCCTAAATCCCAACCTTATCATAGACTTCAACCAAAAGTCGCAAACCTAGGCAAAACATGTTCACCCAAATCAAACAAGAATCTGTCATACAGTAATAAAATCATTAGATTCTCACCCACGAAATGACTGACTGATGTGCGATTGTTGCAGTGAATGCTGATTTCTTCACTCAATTGCATTTGCTACTACGAAGTCGAATCAAGGAGCCAAATCGGTAGGACTTAAATGAACAGTTATCACAACGATGAGCATCCTTTCGAGCAGCGACTTTTAGAGCACCGTGACTGGTCAAATGAAAATCAATTAAACTATGCAGAGAAGCATGCGAGGTTAACCGGCCGCACTACCCTCAAAATGGCACCTTAGGTCAGTGGCAAATCTAAATACAGAAGAGATGACAGACAGAATTGGGTGCGTGACCCACCCAAAATACCTGCCAAAAAGCACTTTTGATTCTTTCACTCAATACAATCAAAATCCACATCGATAGTCAGATAACAGTGCAATTGTAGACAGATGAACATTTCCGACAAAGACGAAACATACTGGAATAGCCATCTCTTGCTCATTAGCCATCGTCAGCCAGCCATACTCAACTTCACATGACGCGCCACCCGCAGTTCATCTGCCTATAATACTAGCCGCTCTAGGACGACTGAAGGGCCTTTGGGAGTGAGCCCCAGGACAGAGGGGGAAGAGTGACTTCTGCCAGCGATCGTCGATTCTTCATTAATAGTGAGGTTATCAGCCCAGCCATATCTATTTGAAGGACTGCAGTCCGAAGCTAATAACTACGCAAGTACAAAAAATCGCATGCATATAAACATGATTACGGAAACAAGTAAAATTAGTCGCACCTGCAGTACAGGCCGAGGTCTTCGGAGTTTCACTACCGCTCACCGTTGTCGAATGTATATTTGGTGTTGAAAGGCAGGCAGGGTAAGAGAGTTGTGCAACTTCCGAGAGATGGCCGTCGACAGTCGGTGATCTACCACCGCCACCACCCTCTTCCATTTGATCCAGATCGGGCGGTGGTGTGGAGTCTGGTCGGGCAACAGCGACCAATGGGGTCGTCTGTCTCTCGGACTGATTGCCAGGAGCATCATCCTCATCACAGCACTCCACCAGATCGATTAATTCGTCCACGAGCGGCGGTGGTGGTCGTATTCGTGGCGGGAGTTTACGACGTTGGCCGAGGGGTGGGTTGTTAGAAACAGGCGGTGTTCGGACAGGGGCTGATGCGTCCTTATCCGGCGACGAGGTCGTTTGACTGCGCAGGGAATATCGTGTTGGTGGTGGGGGCGGCGGCGGCGGTGGATGGGTCCTCAAAGCGTCAATCCGCGTCATTTTCTTGAGTCGTGTAGACTTGACAGAAGTGGAGAGAGAGGGGCAGCTGGCGGGGCATTTAGCTGATCCTGCCGCACGTGGTCCACCCAGACGATGTGCGGGTTTTGCAAGAGGCTTCACTCGGGACAGAAAGGCACGGGCCATTTCCGAGTAGATTTTAGCCTTGACCCTGTTCAGACGGGAACCGGTATGCCGCAGAGAGTAGTTCTGCGGCGTCCCTTTCTGAGCCAGCCCTACGGAGATGCCTTTGGCGAGGATGCCATTCATTACGGCAGCAGTGGGTGGTACGGAAGGGTCCTCGAGGGACATAAGCTGCACCTCAGAGAAGATCTTGCCACTGGTTGACATACGACGAGAATCTTTAGAGAAAATAAGGTTAGAAGACAATATAGCGCGTTTACACAACCGTAGAGTTAGGGATGAGCTACGGAATGTTATTTTGGAAGCAAAACTGATGAGGACGGTATCAAGTCATGGGAGCCTTCCATGTCATCAATGAAAAACAACAGATAGAGGATCCCAGAGCAAGGCCGCATCACATAATGAATAGGAATGAATTTAGGTCCAGTTGAATAAATGGTTTGGGACAATTCTTTTATGAACAAAGCTGCATTTGATGAGTGCATTCCGCCCAGTCTCGTTGATGGTACGCACGGGATGTAGGTGAGACTACGCATTATTTCCCCGCTTTACTTTTAAAACCAGGATATTATAGGAGAGTCATGAACGACACAAGAATGAGTAAATAAATGACTAAACGTCAGGTTAGTAATTGAGTGGCGAGAAACGGGATAAGCATCGCATTTAGTAGACTACTCCAAATTAGGGAGAAGTAATTGTGGAGCAAGGTGGGAAAACTACATGTAGTCTGTGATAGTTTTAAGATATATGATGACGGTGAAATAACACGGGTCAAAATCACCAGTATCACGGGTAATAATGGGGATTGCTTCAGGAGTATTCGCTGGAAGACAGTCCAATCAAAACTGCTAAATGTCACGAGGAACAGCTTTCTACATCAGCCTAAATCCCGACGTTCACGTGGGTGCACCGACTAAACAATAGGACTATGACGCACTTTGATTTTTGCTTTGGCAACAAAACCTCATGCAGCCGGCTATGCTGACTTCGCCGCAGCCCCCGATGCGGAGATTTCCCCCACCCTAAAACGTCCATTGGCTGCGGATGCTACCTGCACTTCGGCGACACACAAACGAGGAGCCTTCAGCCATTATTTTCCAAAAAAATCTTTTACCTCGATTAAAAACGGTTTGCATGGGCACATATTATATCGGTCAATAAATATTGCCGAAGATCTTTTAAAATATACTTTATGGCCCACACTAGATTTAGACTTTGCTTTTCTTAACCGGATACAGCCGGGAGTGACTCTTAAAACTTCTGCAGATTTCAAGGCGTGGGAACTTCACACGCGATATCACCGGAGGGGCTAGGTAGGTAACCCAACAGTCGTTTAAGGCTAATATATATTTCAAATGCTAAATTTGAGATGAGTGAAGATGCTAAATTCCATAAACTTAGCGCTTTAAATTTCAAGAAAAAATTATAAAAGAATTTTATCAGTGAAGCAGCACGAAAATTAGCCTTAAAACATAAGCGAAACTCTAAGAAATTAGTTTAAGGTTTAAACCTCGGCTAAAATATAGATTTGCTAGGCAACAGTACTTGTTTATAATTGCTAGCAAGAATATTCGAATATATTTTGGATCTTTCTACTCATTTTATCCGCAGATAAATGTTAAGAGGAAGCAGAAAGCAAGTAATGGTGACTTTGAAGACTAACTTGCTTTTGACACGAGTTTATTCATGTCTGACGCATCCGAACACAATGAAGCACAGGACAGTCCCCATACATGCGTGGCACGACGGACCTAGCGGGCTCGTTTCAATCACTTGACCATTAGATAGTGCTCGTTTACAGTGAGACGATTTACACGTCTCCAGTTTGCGTCTAGTACAACAGTGGTCGTAATCTTGGGGAGTAGAAGATGTCTATAGGACCGCAAGTCGTTTCCATTTGATTAAAGAAGTTACGCCTAAAACAATTATTTTCGAATATTGTCATGTTATCAAATTCGAAAATGTCAGAATTTCGGGATATGAATTATAACTCTTATGTTCAAAACTAAAACCGGGGATCACAAGAACCATTAATGTGCTATTTACATAAAAGTATATAAATATGGCCGATGAATGGAAAAGCGATTGTTAAAAAAAATAAGATGAACGTACGCGGAATCTGTATTAACCTCCGTCGAAGAGTCTCCTGAATTTTGTCTTCCGTCACCGCCTTGATCCCATTTTTCTCTGTATTTTCGTCTAATCGAGAAAAAAAGTCACTAACAGATCAAGCTCACCTGGAGTGATAGTAGATATATTGTTGAGCCCATTCGGGACAGCAGCAGTTTTGTCGCATTCAACAAAGGCTTGCGAAAAATAACCTTGGCCCAGCAGCTCACAAGTGAAGCATTCACAATTAGCGTTATTGGCGTCAAAAAAGTGTTTTCCGTAGAAAATGAAAATTTCGTCACCTTTCTTTATATCCACCCGCGCCTCCAAACTCATCCGTGCGTCACCATCGCAATTAATTGTGAACTAAAATTATTAAAAAAGACAAAATAGTCAAGTTTGATACTTGCACGCACAATAAAACCCAAATTACGTAGCATATAAAATGGGGTATCACAGAATAATGTAGGCAGACATAACTAGACGTAAAGTAGCGTAAACCAAAGCAAAAGGTTATCCGGTCTCATAGTGACAAATTTAAGACTCGTCGGCATAAGAGAGCAAGGAGAAAAACGGGATGGAGTTGGGCAAGTTGATTATTTAGTTATAAAGACAGCAACAAATAAATCTCAAAGTCGGTCGTTGTGCTCACCTCGCAGTTCGGCTGACAGTCGTGATTGACGAATGCGGCAGGACCGAGCCAAAGTTGAGACCGATTTTTTCTAGATGAGAACATGACTGAAAAGTCGTTCTGTTTGTGTCGGAGAAACGAAACTTCCTCTTCATAGTTTAACTCAGCAATGCAGCCAACCAGAGTGTCAATCCGACTGCCTTTGAGCCTTTTTAAGTTAGTAAAATCGCGTGCGCTTACCAGTCTTTTGTCGCGAAAACTGCCGCTCCAACGTGCGCCTCAGATGCATACCGCCAACAAGGCCGAATTTGTACGCCAGAGCGATCATCAAACAGCAGGAGGTAGCGATAAACCTGCTTACTAGGCATTTAAATGTTGGACTTACATGTTGCCGAAACCGTGGGTCTGATCTGAACGATTTCCTGATGTATATATTATCCTCTGTCAGCTTGGCATAAGTTGCCTCATAATCCTTGTTTTTTTGAAAGTCTTCGATGGCAGCTTTTAATTTCGCCTGTACTCCTGATGGTATTCGAATCCGCAGACTAAATCCTAGTTAGAAAACCTTCAAAGCATACTTCGTCATTTTGTGTGTTTTGAACCCAAGGTATGGGTCAACGATTAAACTAGTCGCATAATCGTCAGCCTCTGCTAGCTCGCGCCAACTCATACAATGCAATCCATTTATCGGAGGGAGGCCTGACGATTTAGACTTTGAAAGCATAGTAAATAAAACAGGTCTAATGGCAAAATACACCCGTCGAACTGGGCTAACTATCAAAGACAGTCACCCAATCAGAGTTTAAGATTTAAATATCAGTAAACTATAGGTTTGCTCGTGGCTCTCCGGTCATTACAAGATGCCGGGATAAACCCATAAACTCTTGCAAATGTTGAATGTGGTACTAAACACACTCAAAACAGTGTATGAACATAAATAAATATGTAGGTTAAAACGTCAGGAGTTGAACATAAAACAACAGGACATATAGCTGATTACTCGAAAGCAAAAGAAAAATAACATACATAAAGAGGATATTTCAGCTTTACTTTGTTTAGTTCGGAAGCCTATTCGATCGGTGTTCGCACATTCCTGAGTGAATATATATATATGGAACAAAGGTGCTCATCTGATCTATCTGGTAAGGGCACATACTTGTCCCGGAACTGCCTTGAGGCTCGTACTTGTATATATATATGTACATAAATGTATGTACAGCTCATAGACAAGACACCGCAGAAATGGCTAGGGGATTCACTTAGGTGCATATACGTTCACAGTTGCTTCAGGCGGCAATATAAACACTGGAACCGCAGACCTGAACTTTTATCTAATGCGTGTATTTAGAGAACGTTATAATCATTATCACATGAACAGTCACCAGTCAGCCTACCTTTTTCCCAATTAAACTGAACTGAACTGGAAAAAAGAGTGGACTTCATGCATACGCCTAGATCCATTAGTTCGTTCACTTGCTCGAGTCAATGAACTCCGATGAAGTACTCATACGCAAAGAGTATAAACTTTCTCTAATTAGACCGTAGGCAGATGATTTGGCATTTAAATTTGCAAAAATTCCCGTCAGAAAATTCATAAGAGTAGGTGGCGAGCATACGTAGACTTTCGATAAATTGTCATCGGGCCAAGTACATTTATATGGGGAAGGGTAAAAGGTACATGGTAAACTGTAGGTAATTATGGTCATAGTTACAGGCGAATTAGTCACATGAATAGGGTTGGGGGTTAGGGTTGGTAATAGGCCGATAGTTATGCAGGAATAGGGAGGAGGGCGAGAGGGAGAAGGAGTAGAACATGCCGGTAGAAATGTGGCCGTTTGTCATGCTAGGCTTGGAGCTTGCAGCAGGTTCTTCTGCGCGAACAAAACCATAATTATCTGCAATTTACCATGTACCTTTTACCTCTTCCCATATAAATATAATTGGCCCGATGAGTATTTATCGAAAGTATACATATGCTCGCCAACTTATCTTCTGGATTGGGCAATTGTTGAAATTGTTGCACAGTAGCCACTCATCGCACCACCTTTGCAAGCGATCCCAGTTATTTTGTAAGCTTTGTGCATCCTCCGATCTTCCGATTGAATTCTATATTTTCAGGTCATCAGCAAACATTTATTTCTCATAGGTTCTGCAATCAAGACAGTCGTTCAAATGCACCAGGAACAGAATGGTACCTAGAACGCTCCCTTGTGAAATCTCACTGGCGATGGTTTTCTATTCCGACTTTGCGTTTCCAATTAATACACGCTGCCGCCTTCCTGCAAGGAAGTCCGCTACCCATTTAAGTAGATTTTCGGTTACAAACTCCCTATTTCGCACACTATTGACCTTACCTAAGACCAAAACAAAGCCAATACTGACGATGAAAGAGGGATATGGTTTAATATTTCCTGTCTTTCAGGGTTTTGCTGACGCCTCAGATGTGTTCTATCCATAAACGTTATGATTATTCAGTTGACGCAGTTTTGCTCTCAGCCGGCTGTGTGGATTCCAATCAAGTGCCTTGCTGAAGTCAGTAAAAAAATTCGACAGACGAACTCATTTCCGATGAATTCGTCCAGCTTTCCATGGATGTTAGCATTTCAGTGAGACAAGATCAATCACAGTTATAAACATGTTGCGGACTTCGCTAGGTGTCCTCCATAATTTGCTTCATTATCCCCGTTGTGATTATATTCTCCAGTAGTTTGCAGCAAATGCTTGTGAGCCTTACTGTACAGTCCACTGTCGGCAACAATAAAGTTGCAGTAGGTACTAAGCTATCCCTACTTCCAGGATTATGTGTTACGGGAGTGACTTTAGTAAGAGTTTTATCGCTAGGTCATACCAGGAGAAAGAAGAAATAAATTTCAAAAATCGAACGTATAAAAGCGGGGAGTATTTATTTCAATAACCAAAAATGTGCGCGCATTCCAATTTGCGACTACCCTACTGCAAAAGCAGATCATTCGTGTGTGTAGCCTGGCCCACGTTACACGTAGTTTGAATAGAAGACAGCAATCCTGACCGCGCATTATACGAAAATTTTGCATAAGGTCACAAAATATCTGCCTTTAACTTAAAAGTAATAAGTCAAGCGTAGGTCAACATATTTCAGAGGGCAATGAGCCTTGTCTTGTCACAAGTGTTGATACACGCCTGTGAACCTTTTTTAAGGAATTGAGGACTTTCACAGCCTTGGTTATCCAGGCATGGGTATACGACTCCAGTTTAGACCACACAAATGTTCAAAAGACCTTAGCGAAGCAGCTATTATCAAAAACAGAGAATTATTAAGTTGGTTTGGCAGATTAGCTTAATTTGAGTTGACCCAAGTGTGAAAAACTCTAGGCATTTGGCGGGATTTGAACCCGCGCATCAGAGAAAGCCTTTGCCGGAGGCTAAGGCTCTACCGCTAAGCTACAAACGCCCGCTTCACGCCATGAGTTTAATCACACTTGGATCGATATTACCCGCTCAACTTTTCGCTCATATGGAATCCACCAATACGGGAGAAAGTTGACTGCCCAAGCAGGATTTCCTAAGCAATCATCTAGAATCCACCAGAATGACCACTAGGCTGACTTAATTATTAAGTTGGTTTGGCAGATTAGCTTAATTTGAGTTGAGCGGGTAATATCGATCCAAGTGGGATTAAACTCATGGCGTGAAGCGGGCGTTTGTAGCTTAGCGGTAGAGCGTTAGCCTCCGGCAAAGGCTTTCTCTGATGCGCGGGTTCAAACCCCACCAAACGCCTAGAGTTTTTCACACTTGGGTCAACTCAAATCAAAAACAGAGAAATCTCGTCTGACAGGGTACAGGAAGGAACATTGCAGACTTGGATACTTTTGCACAGTGCAGCGAGGGCTTCAACGACATTGTGATTCACATCCCAAGATGTTGCTGCCCGTCTACTTCTTGCACTTGGATACAGTTCAGACAGTAATCCATTGGATTCTGAGAGCTGGGTCGACTGTAGGAGGCTGCCATCCAGCGCAACTGCGCATGATGCATTCTATCTTTACTCTGCCAGAACCTTCTCCCACGCGCAATTACCTACTCCGCGCGCTATCGGCCCTTCTCATGCTATCAATCAACTCGCTGCCTGATAAGCGTATAAGTTTCAAGTAAATCGATACTCCCACTTCATTTGATTAGCTGCAGACGGCATAGTACTCTTCGTGCAAGCAAAGCTGCACAACAACACTTCTAGCACAGGAAAGCTGTTGAAGTCTGTTATGCCTTACCTGACTTGTCATTTGTGGAACCATTTCTTGCTGACGTTACAACATGCGACACGGCCAACTCATGGGATACTGCGTTTGTTCATATTTAACGGTAGAAACCAGTCCTTTGACCATGTTTGAAGTTGGTCTAGATTTGCTTGCAAATACCTTTGTTCAACTGCATTTCCGTTGACATTGCAAATCGTAATATCAAACCTAGCGATATCACAATCCAGTCCGTGGTTTTATTCTAATATCTACATATGTTTATAGAGCCAATATTGGTGTGTATCTTGTTCATATTCCCTATTGGCGGGATCTCTTACTGTAATAATCGCGCAACATTTTGGCTATTTAAGTCATATTAAGTCACTTTATTAAGGGAAGAAGGCTTTCGCCCTTGAGCTCCCTATTCATGACCAAAATCGCATAATAGGTCCACCGTAACAATAGTACATAATACATAATACACAAAATACACATAATACATAATACAAATAATAATTTCCTATTATTTTCTGCTTTCATACACTCAACTTTTTAATTTTCTTTTTGCTTAGTGTGATATGATCTAACCACAACCCCACATAAACACCCGTCCCATAAGGCCCAATACCGGGGCTAGGCAGATATATAGACCTCAACCAAAGGTATTATATGGAAATTCGAAATCCTGGCCCCTATACTCCACCATACTATTTGAACAAAATCCCACTCCGAAAGGTTAAATACAAATACTTCTCGGCATTTTGATAAAAAACAACAACGTTGTAAGGCAGCTAAAAATACAAACTAGACGTTGGACGCAACCAAGTGGGTATTCGCTGATTTCGATGAGGATTAGTTTTCTAAAACCTTCGTAACTATATAAGGCCAAATCATGAATACGCAATCCAAGCATGGAAACCGTATATGCAGCAGGAGTTCAACCTACTCGACACGTTGCAGCTGCGGGTCACGAAATTATTAAGAGACTAAGGTGCACGCCCATATGAGACCCGCCGAACTAAGCTTTATCTTTATACTATGAGTTATAGAGAGTAACGCGGAGACTTGACACAAGCCGTGCGTATGGTACATGGCTAGGAGTGCAAACTTCTGTCTGAGGACTTTTTCAACACTCTTTCACAACTAACCTCCGAGGCATCACTTCAAACTATGTCTTTTAAGACCGATTGGAGGTGAGAACGTATTGATTCTCTTATCGGATACTGGAACCATGGAATAACCTACCCGAGGTGATTGTAAGGTCCCAATTTGTGGAGACATTTGGGGAGAGAAACTGTGACAGATATAATAAACGTAGTGTCAGTAGCAGCGCTTTGCAACTGGCTCACACTTATCGCTGATGTTAAGCCTACATTTGTATTATGTACTATTGATACGGTTGAACAACGTGCCTTTGAACAGGCAAAGTGGCCCATATCTCATCCTCTCCCCAGATTCATCACGAACCAGCAAAGCTGATACTACAGAAATGCAGGGCGTTTCCGTTCGGCCTGGGTTAAGTTCTCAGGGACCAAATGTCTTCTGGTAATTGGCTGAAAATATACTATAAGCAACCAGTCGATGAATACGTTCCCCATCCTTCAATTACCCATGCCAGCACTAGCGCATGGGCTGACGAGCAACCACATTCTCCCCCTTCCCGATGCTGTTCACTTGAGGGTGGAGGAATGCTATGTATGCCCGTCCGTAGTGTCGGGACATCATGATGCGAGGCGCACGTCAAGGTCACGAACACTTGCTTACCCCTTTCAATGTTCTGACTGACAAGCCTTCGATCATGGCCAGCGGCTCACCCCTGTCCTTATTCTGATTGGACAGCATTCGACACATTAAATTTACCCTACACTTTATAATATAATATGTTTACAAAGCCAGTTTACGGGCAATTATAAAGAGTTGCTACTGCACCTCTTGGGCGCCTTCCAAAACCTCGAAGACCGGAAAAAACCAAAAAAACTCCTCATGTTGCAGCCAGCATTGTCTTTGTTTCCATTTTGTGTTTTGTCAGTGCTGAGCGAGATAGGAAGCTTTTTTCAAGTGAAAAAATCTGACTTCAAAGGTTTGATACAAATGGAATATACGTAGAGTTGTAAGCTGAGTTGACTCATCCGCAGGAGAAATGTTGCGTATCGTTTAGGGACATTAGTTCGAGACGGAGAGGGTTGGCAAAAGAACACAGTGTTCTCAGTCTTCATTCAATGGTTGTCGGCAAAAGTTGCGCGCTATCGGCTGAAGAGTTAGCAGACTGCGGGCTGCTGCTTCAACAGCATAATTTTCAGCCTAGAGAATGACGGGGTTCAAAGTCCACGAACGCCATCAGATTGAAAGAGAGATTCCACCGAGTCAGCACCCAAAATTCGTGAAAGTTGTCCTGAATGTAGAAAACTAGTTATAGCTCTCTTAAACATAGGGTAGCTTTGCTGGGTTTTAATACTTTTGGGCAGCTTATTCCAGATTGATATAGCGTTTACTGAAAAGAATTGCTGGTACTTAATTGTGCGTGCCATATGGAGAAATAAAAATACGTCTGGATGACTGGCACGTCGAGAGTGCTCAAGCTGCCTTATTGTACTGAGAGAATTAAAGATTTGACAATACAAAAGTTTAAACAGTAAAAATAGATCCTTCTGCAATCTACAAAGCCACAGGGGATCCAGCTGTATAAGTTCGCACCTTTGTTGGTAGGCTTAGTTACGGTGTTCTGTAGTGAAAAGTCTTCTAGTGAAGAAGTGCTGCACCGATTCTATTTTTTTCCGTTCACTTGTCCGCAGAAGACTGAATAGGAGCGAGCAGTTTTCAAGACTAGGTCTCGCGTACATATTATAAAGGCTAGTTCTAACCTTGATAGTCTTAAAATTTCTAAGGATAAATCAGGTGGTTTAGCGTGCTTTCGAGACTATCAGGTCACAGTGCTCTGACAAATTGAGACTATTCGAGTAGGATACGCCCAAATCCTTGATAACTCCTCGGATATTCAGTTCGTGGCCATCAATGCTTAATTCCTGTTGATGATCGTCGCCAACAACCATAACGGAACATATGTGCCATGAAAGGGTGAGGCGCCATGTACAACACCACTGGGCGAAGGCCTGAAGATCCTTTTTTATCATCTCGAGCAGGATGTTGCCATCTGCCGGTTTATATCGATAAGTGACTTTGAAATCATCGGCGTCCATGAAGGGTCTACCATACTGAAAACAATCTGAAACATCGTTGACAAACAGGCAAAATAGGAGCGGACCCAGTACACTACCCTGTATAACTCCAATCCTCACATGAGTGGGTTAAGAGCTAAAATTAGAGATCTTTACTAGTTTTGTGCGAGCATCCAAATAGGAAGATATGAAGTTCAGAGGATTGCTACCTATGCCGAAGGAGGCCAGTTTCAGAAGGAGGAGGTTATGATCGACCCAATCAAAGGCCTTAGTAAAATCAAAATAGATAATAATAATTTGCATATTTAAGGCCCAAGGAGCTCTGTCGTTAAAAATGTTTTAAATGGCAAAACCGCTATATCTAGATTGCAGCACACAATCAAAGAAAGAGAGCTAGCAGGTCAATCTCTGTCAAGTGACACATCATCGTCCCAGAGGGTAAAACTTATGGTTTCGAGGACGGCACCCATCCAAGCCCGAATAGCCGGAGGTGCAGCGAACGAGCTTTCACTAAACATTTTGGATAGGAACGCATTGAAGCTATCGGTGGTCAACTTTGCGTCAGCTATGGGGTTTCCTAAGGCATCTTGAAGTATGGGGTGTTGCGTTTTCCTCTGCGCTTTTCCTGTACGTGAAAAGAGTTTCGCAACAGTAAGGGAAGGATTTTCAGCGAAGTGGGCCGCATCGGCTATCTGCTTTTCTTCGAATAGCTTCTTAGCCTGCTCAAAGATCAGTGTGATCAAGGGCAGAACGGAAGTGTCGTTTTGCCGATGCAAACGACGAGAGAGTTTACGCAGCCTACGACGGAAAGACAGAGGAAGGTACACTTCATCCTTGACATGTATTACTTTCTTACGGGGGACAAAGTGGAGGATGAGTGGATCCAACACTTTGTACAGTGCATCGGTACAAACATTTACATCCAAACATTGGAAAAATTCTGACCAGTCGAGAGCGTTTAGATGTGCCAGTAGGTCCGCCGTGTTTGCTGATCGGAAGTCATGATAAAGACTATACTTTTGGGAAAATGTTTTATCCGCCTCCAGTTCTAGTTCACTAACAACTGTAAGATGGTCTGAACTCCAAAGTGCGTCTAAGGATGACACTGGAAGTGGTTCGCATACCCTACAAAAAATTAGGTCGAGTATGTTTGCTCCTCGAGTGGGAAAATCGACTACCTGATCCCACATGCCGATATCTATTGCCTCAAGTAAGTTCTGGAACTTTTAAGGACCGGATGGTGGAAACCATTGTACGTCAGGAAGGTTAAAATAGCCTGCAATTGAGCAATACTTAAGATTTAAGTCAGCTGCGGCATGAAATGCCTGCGAGAGACAAAGATCGTAGTCTGCATTGGCATTAGGTGGGCGATAAACACAACCAACAAGTAAGGAGTATTTGTTTTTTAGAACAACTCGTAGCCAGCAGCTCTCCTCACGGCGGTGTCAGCATGACTCGCCACTTCAGTCAGTCAGTCAGTATATTTGAGGGAAAAATAGGCTTGTGCCTTTGAACTCCCTATTTTTCACATCAAAATCTCAAGAATTTTAAACAATGTTAACAAGTTTTCAGTCAGGAAAATATAGACAGTCACATGGCGCAGTGGTGTTTCAAGGTTAATTTGTCACATAGTTCACGTTGTGTTGTAGCATGTGTATATCAAGTCGGTGTTTGAATATCTCCACAGATTGGGACATAACAATGGCCTCATGAAGGTTATTTCACGGGTCCACGACACGATTAGAGAAAAAATTCTTCTGTACATCCAATCGTCCTTGGGGCACATAGAGTTTGAAGGGATGCCCCCGGAGATTAGTTGTAGTGGCGAGTTGGAAGAAGTCGTCACACATGAGAGCGCAGTCAAAGCCACGCACGATATGGAAGGTTTGTATCAAATCTCCGCGTAACTGCCTATAACTCAAAGGATAGAGATTAAGGTTATTTAGGTGGATCTCATATGGTAGTAAACCTTGGCCTCTTACTAATTTTGTTGCTCGCCGCTGCACCCTCTCAAGTACGTTATAATCCTGCCGCATCCACGGTCTCCAGGCTTGAATCGCATATTCAAGATGTGGCCTTATGAAGGTACCGAAGATTTTCGAGAAACAGTCTTCATCAAAAACCGTGAATGCCCGCTTGATGGCGTACAACATTGAAGTTGCAGTTTTAGCCGCCTTACAACATTGTGCAGACGGTTTGAGATTGTCTGTCATCAAGATGCCGAGATCCTTCTGTATTTCTGTTTCTTGCAGAGGGATTCCGTTCAGATGGTAGGGTCTCGCATAAGGCACCGCATTTCGATTTCCCAGGCGCAGCAGAGTGCATTTGTTAGAATTGAAGGACAGCAGCCATCTATGCGACCACTCGTTTAATCGACAAAGATTTTCCTGGAAGTTATCTTCATCGGCAGCACACCTGATGACCCTCCATATTTTTACATCATCTGCAAACATGGCGCACTCGCAGTCCAATTCCTGTACACAATCATTAACGAACAAGAGAAAGAGGGTGGGTCCGAGTACTGAACCTTGAGGGACTCCACTCTCGATGACTGTCGGCCTTGATTGTTGTCGTCCTACACACACCGTTTGGGAACGACCAGATAGGAAATTCTCAATCCACGTAAGAAGTCTGCCTCCGATACCCATCAGTCTCAACTTATGCAGGAGACGTTGGTGTGGAACACTGTCAAAGGCCTTCCGGAAATCAATGTAGGCTGCATGTACAGTTTCTTTTGCATCAATTGCCCTTGTCCAGCTTTGCATCGTATAAAGCAAGTTTGTTACACATGACCTTCCTCTACGGAATCCAAATTGCGCATTCGACAATATATTGTGAGTTTCACAATATATCATCAATTGCTTCTTGATGATCTTCTCCATTACTTTGCAGCATATGGAGGTCAGACTCACGGGTCTGTAGTTATTCGCAGATGCACGACCACCGCTTTTGTAAAGCGGTGTAATATGCGCTAATTTCCAGTCCGGAGGAAGTATTCCAGTATCAAACGATTTCTGGCACACTAGTGAAAGGGGTTTAGCTAGCTCTCTAGCAAGTTCCTTGAGCAATTTGGCAGGAATTATATCAGGACCCGGAGATTTACATTCCTTCAAGCTTTTTAGTTCTTAAAAAAAATCGCCTCTTCTTCAAACAAAATATCCCCAATATTTGGTGCTTCCACGACCTCGTCAACAGTTGCGACGAAGGGAGGTTCTATGGTGAAGACAGACTGAAAGAACTCAGCAAAATGTTCTGCTTTGTTTTTACAGTCGGAGATTTCGTGACCATCATCAGTTTGCATAACAGGAATCGAGTTCCTGTTACGTGTGCTTTTCCGTAAATAACTGTATAGCAACTTCGGATTATTGACAGCTCGACGCAGTAGATCGCTCTCAAAGTCCCGTCGTGCTTTGAAAACCATTTTTTTACCTTGTTCCGCTGGATTTTGTACTGTTCAAAATCTTCGTTGCAGCTTGTGTTGCAAAACTTCTTCCAAAGCTTTCTTTTTTTATTGATCTCTCTTTTGATAGCTCTGTTCAGCCATGGAGGTCGGCTAGATACCTTGGGCACTGAAAGTGGACAATGACTGCGCATTAGCTGCAACAACCACTCCTTAAATGTATTCCAGTCCTCAGTGACATCCCCAGAGAAAAGAAGACCCCAGTCTATTTGTGATGCCTCTACTCTCATTTGTGAGAAGTCATCTCGCCATATATTCGACCTTGGTTCGTCTGCTGTAGGGGGTAACGAGTAAAGACCATAATCCCATAAAAGTACGGCATGATCACTTCGACCTAGTGGAGGTAGGCAGCGTACCTCGTCTATAGTGTCGGGATGCTTCGTGAAGACTAGATCTAAACAACTTGCTTGTTGCCCTCCACGTGCTCTAGTTGAAACTAGGACGTGTTGTGTGAAAAGGGCCTCAAGTGTTGTTTTTAGCAGATGGTGACCAAAGGTGTTTTTAGAACAATTGGCCCGCAAATTGTTCCAACATAAGCTGGGCGCATTGAAGTCACCCATGAGTACAACATCAGGTCGACTTCCTATCTCCTTTATGCACCCCAGTAAACGCGCATCTGCATCACTGTTTGTCCGCGGTGGTCAGTAGACAGTCACGGCTTCCAGGGGCTGCGACCCCCATGCCTTAATTGTCAGCCAAATAGCCTCTATACCATGAGTAATCCTTTCAGGCTTCTCGCACACACTTAATTCGTTCTTTACATACATAGCAACTCCTCCACCCTGGCGTTCCACTCGGTCTTGTCTAAATAGTTGGTATCCGCATAGCGCCACTTGAACTGTACCTTCGTCCCCAGTACACGTCCTGCCGCAGACAGTCCTCTGTTTGGCCTACATGACATTCTGCCTACAAGCAGCCTTCGGTTTTACCTATATAACATTCGTCCTGCCTACAAAATGCCTTCCATTCTCAATACATAATACGTACTATATCGGTTTGTGCATGAAGGCCATGTCAACGTGTTGGTTGAGAGAATGTCTCTAGTTGATAGTGGCGAAATTCTATCGCCACCTGGTGTCGGTGTAGGCCATGGAAGTGTGAGAGCATGTGTCAGCATCTTCTGACAACACAACACTTAATTTTCTAGTTTCATAGCTGCGTCTGGTGGGCTCGACCACCAGCTACCACAACACTCTGACGATGGAAGCGAGAAGGTTTTAGAAACGTCAGTTTAAATATAATTTTGTCCATGAACCCACCCCCTCTTCTTTTTCCTTACTTTTGGGAGATGATGAATGCGATAACATATATGGACCCCGAATCTTTCGGCATACAAAACTAACACATGCCGATGATTAGTTGGACCATTCTAATGCAAACTTCATCCACACTCCCACCGACTCCTATCTTCCGACAAACGCTTTTGCCTTACTACCAAGTGTCTTTGCTGCTGTGTCTGTGGGATCAGTGATGAACCATCCTAAGAAGGTACGAGGTTCAACAGCTGTCGGGCCAGATGGGATCTTACCATTTCTCCTGAAATCCAACTCATTCCATTTAGCGCCTGCATTGACACACCTGATTAACTTATCCTTCCTGGAGTCTTAGATTCCCTATGATTAGAGATCAGTGAGAATCTCTCCCATCCCGAAAAAACCACTTCTTCTGCTGCTAACTTTTTTTATCCAATTGCCTGCTGTTCTGCACTACTGAAATTTGCTAGACGAGTCGCCTTGGACATAGTTACGCCATTTTCCACTGATATTTCCGATCCCCTGCCATTTGTGCACAAGGCTAGGCATAGGATACTAGACGCTGTTGAGACTTAGATATGCGCTGCTGTGCATATTGGTGTACTTTTCTCGACTACTTCTCAGCCCTTAATACGATCCCGCGCCATCTTCATTTTAATAAAACTTCTGCATACAGCTTTCGGGCTTTCGAATTTGAGCTGCCGGTTTTTTTGCTCTCCATTCACGCGGGAATTTATTAGTGTATACCAGACTGTCTATTTCTCTTCTTTGTTTTTCTGCATTTCTGGACATGAGGTCATCTCTGCTGTACACTCGTACCTTTTTGAATGCTTGAAGGACAAATATTCTATCGACGGAAATTCATAACGAACATTCATGTACTTTTGGATTAATTTGCAGAACCTGCAGTACATCAGCACCAAATGTTATCCAATGGAATGCAATACGATCGCGTAAGCACCGATGCGGTTGAAAACAAGCTATGAAGCGTCAACCATTATCCTCAATCTCTCTTCCGGGTCTAATGTCCACTAACTGCAGGTCTATTTTCAATAAAAGTCTCGAATTGGATGCACTTATGTTGAAACAGGAACACAGTAAGTGCGGTGTAATCTGTCTTCAAGAGACCTGGCTCAATAGGGATATAGAGTCGCAGCTCATCACACCTCCAGCTTATTGCTGTTTTTGTTCGGACAGAAAATCCCGATCAATCAGCAGAGGCGGCGGAGTAGCAGTTTTT
>JAYGXS010000001.1:21844826-21892246 GCA_036362985.1 Ligula intestinalis | reverse complement strand
AATGCTTAATTCCGGTTGATGATCGTCGCCAACAACCATAACGGAACATTTGTGCCATGAAAGGGTGAGGCGCCATGTGCAAAACCACTGGGCGAAGGCCTGAAGATCCTTTTTAATCAACTCGAGCATGATGTTGCGATCTACCGGTTTATATCGATAAGCGACTTTTAAATCATCAGCGTACATGAAGGGTCTGCCATACTGAAAACAATCTGAAACGTCGTTGACAAACAGGCAAAATAGGAGCGGACCCAGTACACTACCCTGTATAACTCCACTCCTCACATGCGTGGGGTTGGAGATAACATTGGAAATTTTTACTCGTTTTGTGCGAGCATCCAAATAGGAAGATATGAAGTTCAGAGGCTTGCTACCTATGCCGAAGGAGGCCAGTTTCAGAAGGAGGAGGTTATGATCGACCCGAACAAAGGCCTTAGTAAAATCAAAATAGACGCTATAAGTGGCAAAACCGCTGTCTCTAGATTGCAGCACATAATCAACGAAAGAGAGTTGGCAGGTGTCACAAGATCGTTTCTCAAGAAAGCCATGTAGAGCTGTATTGAGCAGGTTGTTCTCTGTCAAGTGACGCATCATCTTTTCTTTGATTAATGTCTCCAAGATCTTCGAGGTTGCGGGAAGTGTATTTATTGGCCTAAAGTTGTCGAATGACGTCGATCGGCCATGCTTGCGAATAGGCATTATGTGCGATTCCTTCCACAACGAAGGAAAGGTTTCGCTCTCAAGAGCAAGATTAAATACCTTACACAGAATAGACGGAAAGATATCATTCGCTTCAGCTTTTAGAAGGCTAACTGGGACGCCATCTGGTCCTAGACTATAAGATTGACGATCACGACGAATGGCTACAGTCACATCCCAGAGGGTAAAACTTATGGTTTCAAGTACGGCACCCATCCAAGCCCGAATAGCCGGAGGTGCAGTGAACGAGCTTTCACTAAACATTTTGGATAGGAACGCACTGAAGCTATCGGTGGTCAACTTAGCGTCAGCTATGGGGTTTCCTAAGGCATCTTGAAGTATGGGGTGTTGCGTTTTCCTCTGCGCTTTTCCTGTACGTGAAAAGAGTTTCGCAACAGTAAGGGAAGGATTTTCAGCGAAGTGGGCCACATCGGCTATCTGCTTTTCTTCGAATAGCTTCTTAGCCTGCTCAAAGATCAGTGTGATCAAGGGCAGAACGGAAGTGTCGTTTTGCCGATGCAAACGACGAGAGAGTTTACGCAGCCTACGACGGAAAGACAGAGGAAGGTACACTTCATCCTTGACATGTATTACTTTCTTACGGGGGACAAAGTGGAGGATAAGTGGATCCAACACTTTGTACAGTGCATCGGTACAAACATTTACATCCAAACATTGGAAAAATTTTGACCAGTCGAGAGCGTTTAGATGTGCCAGTAGGTCCGCCGTGTTTGCTGATCGGAAGTCATGATAAAGACTATACTTTTGGGAAAATGTTTTATCCGCCTCCAGTTCTAGTTCACTAACAACTGTAAGATGATCTGAACTCCCAAGTGCGTCTAAGGATGACACTGGAAGTGGTTCGCATACCCTACAAAAAATTAGGTCGAGTATGTTTGCTCCTCGAGTGGGAAAATCGACTACCTGATCCCACATGCCGATATCTATTGCCTCAAGTAAGTTCTGGAACTTTGAAGGACCGGATGGTGGAAACCATTGCACGTCAGGAAGGTTAAAATCGCCTGCAATCAAGCAATACTTAAGATTCAAGTCAGCTGCGGCATGAAATGCCTGCGAGAGACAAAGATCGTAGCCTGCATTGTTATTAGGTGGGCGATAAACACAGCCAACAAGTAAGGAGTATTTGTTTTTTAGAACAACTCGTAGCCAGCAGCTCTCCTCCACCGCTGTGAATTGTGGATAGTCCAACGGGAGAAATGCAAGTGGCTGCTTAATATAAATGCAGCTTCCTCCGCCACGGCCATTGTTTCGATCGTTCCGAACGCCAACCCTCTCCGTCTGGAACTAATGTTTTAAACGATATGAAACATTTCTCCTGCTGATGAGTCAACTCAGCTTTCAACTGTATGTTTATTCCGTTTGTATCATACCTTTGAAGGCAGGTTTTTTCACTTGAAACAAACTCCCTATCTCGCCCAGTATTGACAAAACAAAAAACCTGAAACAAAACCAATACTGGCTGCAACATAGGGAGTTTTTTAGGTTTTTTCAGGTCTTCGAGGTGTTGGAAGGCGCCCAAGACGTGCATTACCAACTATTTACAATTGCCTGTAAACTGGCATAATAAACATATTATTATTACAACATGAGACATTTAAACATTTTCCTCTTATGTGCAGGCAGATAAGAGGTGATTTCGTTCAGAAATCCCGGCTTGTTAGAAATCGGGTCTGTGCTCTGCAGTTTGATGACATCTTCACATTTGCCACATCAACTTACCTATGCGAAAGGTTCCTCAAACACTGAGGAACCTTATCCCATTGGGCTGCTCGCAGTCACTCGTTTTCACAGCGAGTCATCTAACCTAAGAAAGGACTGCCCGAGTAGGTCATATCGGCTGACACGATAGACGAATTTTAACATAGTCTTGATGTTTATATGTTTATATTTAATTAACGAATACCACTCATCTGCACAAGAAAGCATTGTAAGAACATATCAACACTTTTCTCACACTTATAAATGCAGTTCAGTTCAGGAACGTCATACCATCAACTCCCTGTATCAAAACTGCAAAGAGGGCTGTCAGTAGGCTAGGAGCAATCAGAAGATACTTTCTTGGTATTGGTGCGAAGATTTTTGTTATATTTGTAACATTTGTCCGGTCGATGTTAGATATATTGTGTTGAGGCGTAATGCGCCAGGATTATTAAGGTTTATCCGGGGCTGGACAAAGTTCAACGAATGGCGACCAAACTAGTCAGCAGCTCGGAAGGCCTACCATATGAGGGTCGATTAGAAGGACTCAAACTTTCTCGCTCTCTCTTATAGGTAGAATAGAAGAAATATAGTAATGGTATTCAAGCTTGCTAGGGGCGTAGACTGTGCACTTCAGGTAGCAGATTTTATGGAATTATCGAAAAAGGCATCTCCGAGGTCATTTATGCAAACTGAAAAATCCATGCAACATTAGAAGTGCGGGCCATCTCCTTTTCTCACCGGGTCATTGAAGACTGGAACAAACTACCTTCAGTTGTTCTTGCTGAAAGCGTCGGGTACTAAAGAACACTTAATACAACGGTACTTGATGGCCATATACTCGGGAGATATCAACGTTTGATATAATGTACATATTTGCTGTGAAACATCTATGAAAGAAAGGTTTCCAAAGGCTCTACCTATCTCCCTTATAGCCTGAATTAAACTGAACGGTAATATACATATCTATTTACAATTTCTATAGTTTATTTTTATATATATAAGGGTAACAGGCAAGAAATTCCCTTTAAGGACCCTATTAACGTAAAGCAAACAATGTTATTCTTACAGTTGATGTGCAGTTGGTGGAGTACATATGATACCATGACAGAATTTTGACGGAACAGAATGAAAACAGTCTAGAGCTAGAGCTGGCAGTAAGAAATTGTGTTGCATGAGTCACCTTTTGTCAAATCGATTCTTCTTTTAAACTCCGCTATTGAGTCAGCGGAAAGTGTACTTCACCGTACTTCCAGTACTTCACGACGCTTAATACTCTTTTTATACATAAAATGCCCTCCTATATAAAGAGACACTTATATCTAGAAACCTGGGAAGATAGAGCAGAACTACGTCTTAGTAGATCCTGGAACGTTTAATTCTTCTACCCACTTGCTATTTCACAATTTATACTGACCGCTATGTGGCGCTGTAGGTTTGGTTGATAGTACCCTATATTCATACTCGTGATGGAACGGAGAGTACAGAATGCTAGTATCCTCTGCAAAAACAATTGTGGATTTTATGGGAATCCCTCTTGGGCTAATTATTGTTCGAGGTGTTATAGAGAAGAGTATTTAAGGCAAAGTGCAAGCAAAACCGTGGTTTCCGCTCTGTCCCAGGTGTCTTCCCCCGCATTTTCGAAGTTTGAAGCCAAAAGGAAGAAAGTAGCTGACAAAAGTTCGAGCACAGTTAAGAGCATTTTAAAAATTGCAAGAGGTTGGTCTTACATCGCTTTATTACAGTGTTTAGATTCACAAAATAGTACCTCTCATCTCCCCGATGAGGCTGCTCAAGCCCAAAAGGAGTTTAATCGAGTCCTCCAGAAATGGAAACACTCCACAGCTTCTGATATATGGCGACAGGTTTCGCTTTTTTCTGTCTTATAAGTTTTAGGTTACAAATTTGCTGACTGTCCTAGAGACTCTAAGACAAAGCGATATCACAGAATTTTCGATGGCCGTACAGAGGTTTTACGCTTCTATTTCAAACAGAATATATAATCATCAACTTTACAACGTACGTTTAAGCCGATTTTTTTGCAGGCTACTGAATACGTCGTCCATCTTGTTTTCAAATATGTACCTATTACTGAATACTTTGTAGGATGCTTCAACAGAACAAAAGGAGGAATTGATTAATGCAATTGAACGTTTTCTCACAGTTTGGATACATCCGTGGGCATTTGCTCCTCGTACAACTGATGATGAGGAGATTGATCTCAAGCTTCAGGACAAAATCAGATCTTTGCATTGGGTTAATCATGTCTCTTTAGAGGCGCCGATTGATCCCTCTTCGCCCGGCCAGTCCCTGCACCTTGAGTCCGCTATACTAGGTTAGTTTCGCTTCCCTTCTCTAATTCGTTTTCAAGCAAAAGCGTAGCACTGATCTGTGATTTAAGGACTCCGGTATATGAAACTTTTCTACATAGGTACAAACAGCGGATAAACGCAAGTGTTACACAGGGGCATTAAGGGGCATGTCGACAAACAGACGTACAATCCGTAAGGGCGAAAAAGTGCACACTAACACCTTAACCACAAAAATATTGAGAACGGAAGGGTGGGAATGTTCACAGAGCGACAGGAGACGAAGCATTGAAAATAGAAAAGACTGATAAATGGTGGAAAACCTCGTAAAATAGGAATAGGACTATTGCGATAATTGAACTTTTTGCGTATTTGACAGTGACGCTAAAATATCGATAAAGGAAAATTAAAGATATTTTGTACGCAACTATTGCGATATTGCATACATTTATGGACTGTGATAACTTGTATCGTTGTTACTTGCCTGACCACCACAAGCTATCACTGTACCCTTTAGAATGAAATTGGAGGCAGAGCCAGCTTCATCTAGTAACTTGTAACAAAACATAGTCGAAAGATACAAAGAACCCATCTTTCACACCAGTGTAGTCTATCCGGTCTTAAACAGCGCACGTACTTGCATTAGAAGCACAAGTCGCACCGTATTGTCTATCCTGTCGAATATTCTTGAAAGGACTGCATATTCGTTTCTCTGCTTTAGCCAAAAATTTTGAGTTTATTGCGTTTTTCGATTTGTTTCGGAAATTCCCATGTCCATAAAATGGAATGTTTTTGTAGTTCCAAGCAGTGCTTAAAGTGAAACTTTCGTGTGTCTCGTTCTTATGTAATGTCAGATATATTGAGTATACGATTGGCGGGTTTTTATGGTTTGAGTGATAATTTTTACCCTGTCTCGTCTTGAATTGTGTTCGATTTTTGGGGGTGAAACTTTAAAAAGAGAACATTTTATATTTTACAGATAACATATGCCGTTTTTTTAGCTCTGATCAATATCAATGCAGTCCCCTCAACAGAAGCAAAGCTTGACCAAGTAGTTCTTTGCTGCCGGGAAATTTTTGAGGCGCTGAATCTGAATGCCACGGCAGATGCCAACAAAAAGAGTGCCCCGAATTTGAAACCGGTATCAGAAGGCCCTGCCGCCAATACGGATGACTTTCTACCTGCACTTATTTGGGTCGTTCTCCGCGCCAATCCGCCCCTTCTTCACTCGAACTTGCAGTTCGTCATGCGGTTCGCAAATGAAACCCGTCTGAACACTGGGGAGGCAGCCTACTTCTTCACAAACTTGGTAAGCTTTATTTACTTTCGTGCCGCCTATAACTCTTATGCCTAATTATTCCATGCGTTGTCCTGTACGACTGATTTTGGAGCTACAACAAGGTGGCTTACACCCATTACGTTCTTTTTATAATTTACCAGCCACCAAAAATTAATCCAGTCGTTTTGCGCAAATCGAATCTTCAGTGGGAAATCGACTCGATTTTGTACATGAGAAATCAATGGCTTGACTTTTCGGATTCACGCTTTAGCCAATTATAATGTATGATAACAGATAAAAGTACTGAATACACAGAGAGTATATCATTCATGAAATGCTCTTAACAGACCACAATAGGACTATAAAAATTAGTAGCTTCTATCTTTGCACTGCAGTGATTAGGACTGCACTTGCCTGGTTGACTGAGTCCGTGTCATAACTCGCCGAGCTTCAATCAGAACTTGATAACACGTCAATTAGTTCATCTTTCGACTCCTCAGCACTGTGCTCTTGAACGCGTCCATAAGTGCATTTTCCAGGCTAATTTGAAGGAAGTAATGTCCTCGAGAGTTCGCGTCCGAACTTTAATACAGACTGTTTTGAGTTTTTCGGCTTTTTAGTCAGCCTGTCACCTAAAAGTAATTGTTCTGCTCCTTTCTGTGCTGTAAGTACTTTTTATGCACACATAGATATCGGAGTCTGTCAAAAGCACAGGTTTTCTCCATGGAATGGTAGTTTTGTGATTTACAAGTGCTACTATCCGTTTATATTACCTACCTAGGTGCTAGTGAAGCTTTAACTGTGTCGCAGCTCAAATTTATTCAGAGACTTATGGGAGACTTTAATTAGTCTCAGCTCCGGGGAATGCTTAGGAAGTTATTATACCACAAATAGCTTACCTCGCGGCCGGCGGATGTGGCCGAAGTAATTTAAACAATGTGACGTACACTGTTCTCTGTGGCCTTGGATTTCACAGCTGTGGATTAAGGTACAGTGAAGTTAGAATTAAATAACAAGAATGCCTGTCTCGGACACATATTTCTCAAAATATCGGCAATTTTACTCCGCACATGTGTTAGTTCAACCACCGCAAGCGATGATGTCAACCATTTGCCCAAAAGCAAGGACGGTGGCTGTGGTCAGGTAAAGTGAAAGTAGACGCGCCGCCATCTACCCCACTGTAAACCCTCTCCTCTGCATCAAACGGTGACAAGACCAAGTCGAGATGACCGAATAGGAATCAGGCGTAAGTTGCTTTCTCCAGATGCAGCCAGAAACACCGCCTAACTTGGTCCTTAGTGAAAGTAGACTTTGCACGGGTACTACTGCACTGTCTATCCACACTCACCTATAGTAAGTGTCTAGCCAGACTCTAGTAAGCCACGAATGGTACTGCTACTACCACGACTGTTATTTCTGATACTACTAACTAGGGCAGAGCTGAGTGATAGTATTTGCTGGTACTATTACTGAATGTTTTGTAAGTCAGGAGTGACACTGATTTAAGTCGGCACTGGGCTCATATCCCCTCAATATCAACAAAAAGTGTAGTAGTAGTGGTGCTAGCACTGGCACCACCGTTTGTCTGAGGTGACGCTGAGTAAGCCACCGCTAGGGCTCTTACCTCCTTGGTCTCAACAAAGAGTGTGAATCTGGATTTGAACTATTTCGAGTAAGTACATACTTGGGGCCCTGAGCAAAGCAGCGTTTGCCTTGATTTTCGCACTCACATCTCCATCCATAAAGCTGTATGGACTAAGATACTGCTGAAATACGTACTTGTCTATGCTAAAACTGCTACTTTCTAGTAATCATGCTTACTAAGGCCAGTAGATAGTATACTATAAGTACTGCCTCTATGTGCTTTTTAAGAAGTCGCATCCAGTATGTACTCACAATCTGTGTGAGGAAATAGTGATTAGAATTTTAATAATAATAGAGCGTTTGTAAAGTAATGCGCAAGTCCTACCATGCCCTTATGTCGAGTAGTTTGCCGTTTCTAGACTGAATTTAGGCCTACTACAGTATCTATCTGTAGTAGTACAACAATACAGTATCAGGTGACTGTATTGTTAGTCAGAAGCTACTCTGATTAAAGTCAGCACTGGGCTCATACCCCCTCAATCTCAATAAGATGTGTGTGAGTACTGGTGCTAACACTGACGCCACAATTTGTCAGAGGTGACGCTGATTAAGCCAACGCTAGGGCTCATACCCTTTGGTCTCAAAAAGGAGTGCGAATCTGGCTTCAAACTATCCCGAGTAAGTGCATGTTTGGGGCACAGCAGAGCTTGCCATAGTTTCCACCCTCTCAACGCTATCCATCTGGCTGTGTACGTTTCTACAAGGTTCAACTAAGATACTGCTGCTATAGGTACGTGCCTATGTTAAAGTGCTTATTCTAGTAATAATGTTTTACTAGGCCAGTAAATAGTATGCTATATTGCGGCCTGTGTGCTTTTTAAGAAGATAGCACGCAGTATGCACTCCCAATCTGTGTGAGATAAAGTGATTAGCGTTTGGATAATAACAGCACAAGTCCTACCATGCCCTTATGTGTGTGTGTGTGTGTGTGTCGTAGCCCATAGTTGGATCAGGAATCCCCGCCGGAATCCAAACTGGGAGTAGTTGGGAGACGGAGAAAAGCCGCGACCTCGACCGGCTTGAGCCACAGGTCTGCGGGAGTGAGGTGGGTGCCTGGCCGAGAACTGCAGGCGAACAGATGATGGCAGTCATGCGGCGAGACGCCCCAGTCGGGACAGCATTCGGGTATGGATGGGTCGAGCCGGTGCTGGTACTGGCGAAGGAGCATGCAGTAGCCACTGCGTAGCTGCGCCAGGGTACAGCGAGTGACCCTCGGGAGATGTCGTTCCGAGGCCGCAATCGGAGGTGGATAGCCACCCAAAAGGACCGGGGGACGGTAACCTCGTTTCTCCTCGACAAAGACTCTCTGGTGGAGACGCTGGAAGCCTGTCTTGGTGGCAGAGCTATCAACAGGTAGATCCGCGAGAGACGAGGCAACAGCTTCCTTGTGGAGTGCTCGAATAGACGGCCGGACGTTGCGGCAGGGCTCGGGAGCGGTGCAACGGTGATGATTGGGATGGCCGGGTTGCGAACAACTCCACCAGAACTGCTGGCTAAGGAGAGTGTTGTGATGGGCGACCGGTAGAACAGAAGCCTCCGCATGAAGATGATCTATAGGCGACATTTTATAGCAACCCGTGATCGTGCGGAGGGCAGCGTTTTGGGCTGACTGGAGGCGGTGGAGGCTGGAAGAGCTCATCGTAGGAGACCAGATTGATGCCGCATAAGTGAGGTGCGGCTTGGCCAGCGCCTTGAAAGCAGTCGACAGAGTCTCTTTCGCACAGCCCCAGGATGTGCCTGCTAGAGCCTTGAGGACCTTAGTGCAGCGGCTTACTTTGCTTGCGGTCTCCCTGGCATGGTCTGCAAACGTGAAGAGCGGATCAAAACGCACACCAAGGAGTTTGGGCTTGCGGATGAGCGGTAAGGACGCCCCATTAACGGTGATGACCGGGGGACGATTGAACTCCTTCGGATCAAGCGTAAAAACAGTTACGGACGACTTGGCTGCCGAGATCGTCATTCCGCGCTGGGTGAGGAAGTTTTCGACAACAGGCATGAACTCCGTGAGGAGCTGTGCAGCCTGATCGATGTCATGGTGCCGGCAAAAGAACGTAACATCGTCCGCATAGGATACCACTTGCACAGGTGCCCGTGGGAGTGGGAGCTCTCGCATGTAGATGTTAAAGAGCGTCGGGCTGAGCACAGAGCCTTGAGGGACGCTACAGGTCTGCTTACGGGGCTTAGAGAGAGCGCCCGGGAAGAGGACACGATCGTGACGGCCACGGATGTAAGCCGCCAACCATCGGACCAGGCCAGTCGGGACGTTCGACGAGACCAAGTCCTGCAGGAGCTGATCGTGGCGGACGCATTCAAAGGCTCGTGACAGGTCAATTGAGACTGCCACGGTCCGCGAAGCGGGCTTCTGGCGATTGAAGCCCTCAAGGATAGCGTCGCTGAGCTCGAAAAGCGCCGTTGTAGTTCCACGACCCGATCGGAAACCATGTTGGTGGCAAGATAGTTCCGCCACAGACGTCTGAATTGGGTGGATGAGCCGTTCCAGGATCTTCGCCAATGAACTGAGGAGGGCAATTGGACGATAAGAGGTCGCTAGGCTGGATTCCTTGCCCGCTTTGACCAGGGGGATAATAATCGACTGGTGCCAGCAATCGGAGATGATTGAAGTTCCCAGTGAAAGGTTAAAGAGGGTGGCAAGGTAGGCAGCCACCTTCGGGCCGATGTGGTGCACATGGATAGGCGCCAGACCATCTAGTCCTAAGACTTTCGAAGCTCTAATTTTCTTGACGGCGGTGAGGATGGCATCAGCCGAAAAGGAAATGTCTGGGGGCGGGGCTTTATGGAGAAGGCAAAGAAGGGGGCGCTGGCTTTTGGGACTGGGCGCTGAGCGGAGCGAGAACAACTTGTTCATCTTCGCGGCGATCTTACCGTTGTTGAAAATGAACTTGCCGTCCCCAAAGCTAATAGACTGGTTTGATGTATTAGCCCGGGGTTTGGTCAGGTTGCGTAAAAGCTTCCAAGTGGCAGCTGAGTTGCCACTGAAATTGCAATCTGAAACTAGTTCATGCCAGCGTTGGCGTTTGCCATCGTTGATAGTCTTAGTGATTAAGCCATTTAGTTCGCCAACGCGCGGGTCACTGGCATCACGCGCTCGTATTTCGTCTCTCTCGTTCCAGGCGGGAGGCTTCGGGCGGATAGTTAGGACGGAGAAAGGGAATGCGGCCGTTAGGGATGCGGTGACTTGCTGCTGCCAGGAGTAGTCGACGAAGGGCTCGCTCCGCCGTGTGGACACAGGTGGGAGGCGGTAGGCCATCGATCTCGGCTTCGCATTCGGTCGTGAACGCTGCCCAATTGGCTTTCTTGAAATTAATGAAGTGCCGCTTGGGGGCCTTGATACGCTCGGCGGCAGTGGCCAATTCGAGCACAATGGGGAGGTGGTCGCTACCCAGGCTGATTTCCGTGTTCCACATGGTGGAGGCTGCCAGACTGAGACTGGCGAGGGAAACATCGGGCGAGCTGGAGGCGCCGTTGGTCGGGAGCCGCGTTTGGCTGTTCTCGTTGAGAACGGCAAAGGGGGCGTGTTCTATTTCATCAGCCAGAGCTTCTCCTCGGGGGTCGGCTGCCAAGTTAGAGCACCATAGGTCATGGTGAGCGTTGAAGTCACCTAGCACCAGACTGTCTCCAGAAGGTAAGTAGGGAGCGATAGAGGCGATGAAACCGGGAGAACAACTGGAAGATGGAGGGATTTACACGTTCACGACGGTTAGCGGCGCCGGGCCAATGTCAAGGGAAATCGCCAGTATTTCCATGGGATCGGCTCCAAGCAGGGGAAACTGGTGATGGGCAATGGATTTGTCCACCAGGAAGGCCAAACCTCCGCCTTTGTTGCGGCTGCGGTCGCGACGGACAATCGTGTAATCGGCACAGGAAGGAACCTTAGTGGAGTTAGACCACTTTGTCTCTTGGATAGCCGCCACAGCTATGCTGTGCGAGCGCATGAAGGCCAGGAGCTGGTCAAGCTTATCAAAAACGCCGTTGGCGTTGAATTGTAAGATTTTAAGAACAGGTGGTGAGGCAAGGGCGGAGACCAGAGGATTTGGGTTCAGGACTGGACGGGCTGGAGGCATGGAGATCGGTGGGGGCACGGGACAGCTGGGACACGCGAAGGCGGGCGACCAATCGGCAGCCGTGGCGAGGCCACTGCAGCGGAGATGGCACCAGCCATTGCAGGAGCCGCAACGTACAGACCAGTCGCGGCGGCCCAGACGGACTCGGCAGAACGAGCAGTAATAGAGAGGTCCAGGGTTGGCCTCGATTCCGGCTGCGAGGAGGAGGAGGAGTCGGAGCAGCGTGGCCGGGAGGGGCTGTTCAATCATCAAAAACACGGATTGGGCGGAGGGGAGAGTTGATCCAACGTAGGGAGATGGGTGTAGCAGACCTTGGCCGCCGGGAGGGCGGGTGGGAATGCGATTCGTAGACGCGTCTGCTGTGGTTCCCATGCCCTTATCTCGTGTAGTTTGCCGTCTATAAACTACATATAGGCCTACTAAAATATCTATCTCTTACTTGGACTTTACAAAACATCTGCTCATGTACCCTTGATCCCAGCAGCGTGTGTGAATGTGGGTTGAAGCTATTCTGAGTAAATACCCACCTTCAGTAGCTGTCAAGCCAGAGTTCTGGAAACCAAGGCTGGTACTGCTACTGATATTTCTAAAATACCACTAACTACGGGTGCAGCTGAATGATAGTGTTGTTGGTACTGTTTATGGTTGTATTATTATTCAGAAAATGACGCTTTTTAAGATCAGCGCTGGGCTCATATCCCCACAATCTCAACACGATGTGTAATAATACCGGTGCTGGCACTGACGCTGCCATTTTTTAGCGTTCAAACCATCATCGTTCTAAATAGGTGCGCTATAAGTAAGGTACTAGTGGATAACAGTGTTGCTGTGCCTGCAATAGGCTAAAAGCTCAGACTAGGTTTTGAGGGCTAGACTACACTATAAAAGCTAAGCAAATGTAAACTAAGAGACCTGACCGCGTAAACGGAGAGGTACGATGGTGTCTAAACTCAGTAATGAAGTTACAGCCAGCTAAATTAGAATTATGTGTAACTAATTAAGCAAATTAACTGCTGCTGTCACATTTTACGAAGTTTGGGCTAGGATACTGCTACCAGAGGTAACATGCCACTGCTAAGAGTGCTAATTTTAGTGATCATACTTACTAAGCACCGCGGATAGTATATTCTGGTAATATATTCCTATAATTGTATAAATAGCTGACATGCATCCCATTTTTGCAACAAACATAGCAAATGGGAATACGAACTTACGCGCCTCCTAAACTTCATCCGGTATGATTTGTAAGACCACACATACACCGTGTACAAAAGTCAATCCGACAAAAATTTGTCCTAAAACTGGCTGTTCAAAAATCAGATGTGATATTGAAGACTACATATTCGGGTTTCTATTCGTAAGTCTTCAGTAGCAATCGTTTTTAGAGTTTCACGTTTTCTCGAATGAAGCTTTTCCTGTACTGACTTCTCTATATAGTGAACTCCGCATCATGTGAACCGCCTTCAAATCCTGTTTCTCTGGTTAAAACACCTAACCGTGTTAAGTATGCATGTTTTTCAGATGCAGATTATTCCTTGTTTCCTGCTTAACTGCATCACGTTTGCCGTGAATCTGATGCATCTGTCTAATTCGGTTGGTTGCAAGCAGATTCCTGCTTTAAAATGGTCCATCCCTTGACCTTCGTCGTCAGATAAGCGAGTGGATTGAGGTCCCCAGGTCCTCTGCCACAATTCGTCATGCGTACTAGCCGCGTTGCCATCTACGTCGGATTGTTCAAGCATAATAACAGTCGACATATGTCCAACATCAGCCATCTGGTTTATATGCATAGCCTTCCACGAACATGTCGTATTAATTCCGCGCTTGTTGTATACCTTCCAAGTCGTGTTCTCTTGTTCTGACTTGTTTCATATGAATTCACATGGCTGTTGTTCATGATAAAACATAGATAAAGGAAAGTCAAAAGTGTTCCAACGTCAGAGCATTCATTTTAACCGAATAATACACCAGTCGGATGTCTTATCGATTCCCATCTGGACCTTATGCCGATCACGTGTGGACTGCCTTTGTATCTCCGTCGTACTATTCCTTCCTAGCTCCTACATCTGTGTTTCATTCATGTGACTATGGACCACAGCAACCAGAAGTGTCAAACACTTTGCTTTGCTATTGCTAGGTGATCAGCACCAGTCTACTGACGGGCTCGGACGATAGTTAAGGCCTTGAATTAATAAAATGAGGTCGACGATTCAGCGCAATTTCCTCATAAACGAGCTGATGCGCTTGAAGCTATTACAGTGCACTAAAAGCCGTGGCTTGAAAGGTTGCCAACTGATGGTATAACCCGCACCACACAGTCAGCTCAATGTGTGTTTGCGTGGGGTTGTCGACTGGTGGACTGAGAGTCATGTTGCAGTGTCTCTTTCTTAAGGTGGCTTTTATAGCACTCCCGTTCCGTGGGATCCGAGGCAGGTTTCGCAGCACGCTTAGGGGTTACTCCGGCCGTGAAACCCATCTGTGTCCTCTCTTGTCTCAGATCTTGACATGGTGTTGACACTCGGCCCCGGCGGGTGAGTGGAACGGAGTGCCGTAGATGTACCAAAAGTCTAATCTCACTGTCGTACAGCGAAAGTCACCGTCTCTGCACCACTCTGCAGTGGAGCACACGGCGAGCCTCGTTTAAAAGCGCCTTTAAACTGTCGTCTTACGATGGCTCGGCTTGTACAATTAACCTCTTATTTGTTCGGCCCAAACCGCTTATCTTCTGTTCACTATAACTGCTTTTTAACACTTTCTGCAGTCTCACTATTTCAATGTTTTTCTTTATCTTTACAAATCCTGACATTAATAGAGTGCGTTTCCTACGGCTAATCCACTCACCTCTGTTTATCCTCTCATTGTAGTGTTGCGCCGTCACCTTCATCACCGATCTTACACATGGCTCTCTGGGTATGAGTAAAGAGGAGTTCGATACTCAGATGCGTGACGGTGTTTCTGTGACCCTCTGTCCCGTGGAAATTCCTGGTGCACTCTTTGAAAACGAGAGCCGCTATCGAAGAATCAGCGATAAGTGAGTCTTTCTTTGACTCAAAAAACTTGTAGGGCATGTCTCTCTCTCTCTCTCGCTCTATTCAGCTTCCTATTTCTTAAAAAAAACAAAAAAAAACAGGTCAAGTACGAGAAATCAGCAATATTATTTGATGAAAATTTAAGCTTGTGCAGATGGAATGTTACGTGAAGGCGGAATGACACTTAAATTATTTACAATTTTGCTGGCACACTTTTCAAGCACCCGCCTACTAAGACTGCAATATTGAGATACGTCAGCTGAGGCGGGGAGACTAGACTCTCCGTGTTCACTCGAGCTGGCTATGCTGTAACCCTGCACCAGACCTTCACTTTTTTGGTGGAGGTTTAGCTACTCAAGCTGATAAAGTTAAATCTGCCCCCACTGCTAGCCGAAAGGGCTTTATAATACGTTTAGGAGGCTCACCGTCCTGTGATCGGAAACCCCGCCCTCTTATATGACTTTAGTTCAACCCCCCCTTCCCCTGCTTCCAAACTTAAGTGTGTCCGTTTTCGCCGGATTGTTCCTGCGTGTGTAGCTGTCCATGAAAGCCCGAGCTTCACTCGCCGCTAGCCACAATCAGCCCTTCATACTCTGTTCTGCAAGTCGACCCAGCGGTCTCCAGTCAATCGGCCAAAAATTGGGCCAACATGTTTCGTACCGATTAAGCGACTGCCTCAATTACCCAGAGTCAGAATAGAAAACGTTTGATGAAGGATCTCCTCAACACGTGTATTCACCCCTTTCCCGTTTTCATTCTTACGTTGTTCTCGTGGGTTCCTTGGGTGTTGTCCATTCTGTTTCAGCGTCTCTTGCCATCATATCCTATGATCGATTGTGGTCTTCAGTACGCCTGTCTTCCCCTCCACCCAACGGGCAGTAACTATTTCTCGACTGTTTGGTTGGTAGGGCAATTGTACCAGCCGCAGTTAAATTTCTTCATAGAACCTTCGTTATATGTGAACAAAGGACAAAACTGCTTTATGAGACCTCTTGTCAGCGCTAGTAGATCCAAACACTGCTTCCCCCAGGTGGCCGTTGCTGCATAATCTACTCCTAGTTTAGCCCTTCTCATTCCGCGGGCTGCCCCGCCGTGTGATGCTTCCTCACCCTTATTATCGTCTTGCTAACATGTTTGCTTGGTCCCATACGCTGTTACTTCATCTATGGGCTGAATTAATTGGTGTCTCGGCTAACTACAGTCCGCTGTTATTTCTGTCCTATGCAGTGGGTGCACGACATTTTCGATTGCAGCATCGTTCAAGCTCGGTTCGCCTCCCCAAAGCAGATCATCTGGTGTGCTGCCTCCTAGCAGATTTCAAAGACAGCATATTCATCCGTCCGGATATTCTAAAACCGTGATGGTCTGTATTGTAAGGATCTGTCCGGCCGATTATTAATGGTGGGTGGGATGGTTTTGGCGTGCTTTTGTCCCTATCTCATGAGTACAACACTGTTGCAAAAATTACACTTAGAGACCACACTCTAGAAGACGACAAGGAACTGAGCTAAAACCTGGGTTTCATACGGTCCTTCAAGCATTTGCGGCCAATCGTTGGGTCGGCTATATTGAGCTTACTCTCGGCAATGCAGAGCAAATGATTATAAGTTTTGCTCCATGTTCAGGTCTCGTCGCCCGGAACCTTCTCCGACTGCGGCAGTCGATATTGCATCGATCTTGTCCGTGTACTGGATATCCGTCCGGGCGCAGTTTTCGCCCATTTGCTTAAATTCATTCTGGCCTATTGCACACTTCGCGTTTATTCAAACCTCGAGAAGTCTTCGGTGAAGCCGTCTCAATTCCCCTTTCCGAGTTTTTTAAAGCTGATAACCATCTCCCTGGGCAGGAAAGACCGCTTTAGTGGGATATTTAAATTTGAAATATTTTTTCCCAGGAAGAAATTAGTAACAAGCATATACGGCAGAATTTATTTAATCAAACAAATTTCGTGACTGCTTGCAGCCTGTCTTTGCATGGGATGAATAACAAGTGGATAATAGCAAAATTTTAATATCAACAAAATCGATAAAAGCAAGGTCAATTTGCGCGCAAGTGAACATCCATATTGTCAACTTAACTTGGGAAGGGGCGGAAATTTGGGGAAGGAAATAACACAAAAACAAAAAAAAGGTTACTAAATGTAGGCCTTTAGTCACCAAGGCAGCTGTAGGTTAGCCACATGTTCTAATTGCTTACATAAGTTGGGTTTCTCCAGCCGTATATAGGCTGCTTCCATGTAGCGTAATGTCCCGTTTGTTCGTGCTCGAACAAGAACTCGGAAAGATGGTTTCGGATCGACAGAGTGACCACTGTCCAATAGATGTTTTGTAATAGAGGACCAAGGTACTTTGTCTTCCTGTTTAAATAGCCAAGAAGGTAAATGTTCAGCTGCCCTGGTCGCCAATTGCTTTTGCGTTCGTCCAATGTACTTGCATCCGCAAGTGGCGTGCAAAGGCAAGGCATCTTTTGTCCCATTAACGGAAAGGCCTTTAATGGGGCTAAAGAACACCAATGCAGCTGCATTGTACATTCTCTTTATGGTGCATCGTAAATGTCGTTTGATTGTATTTGATACATTTTCACCCTTGCAGGGTTAAGATATAAAAACGGGCTTTTTCGGAACAGACTGTTCCGTAATTTTCAGCTATAAAGGTTTGCTGTATTTCTGGATGAGACGTGAAGGATATCCAAGTTTAAGTAGGGCTTCTTTGATGCGGGCAATTTCTGTTGGTAAGGTTTCATTGGTTCACAGCTAAATGACAAAGAAAAAATCCTCGGTCCCCTTAGGTCTGTTGGTAAGGTCCTAAGGGTTAAGCTGACAGCAGCGATTGAAGTAGTTTTGGCTGGCCTTTGGTAGCATTCGGCCTTGCGTAATGCAATTATGGTTTGTGGTCTTTTGCGGGTAAATGATCTAACCGATCGGCACCCGGCTGCGTCTGAAGATGCTACCGCTGCATGGTCAGCAATAAGTTATTCATTTAAGCCGAGAGTCCCCTTATTTCGTGGCCCACCTTTGCTAAAGGCCCTTCTACTATCCGGCACCGGTGGACGCTCTGGATAGCTCGTCCAGAGTTCCCGCCCTCTCTGACGCCGATGGGGCTTTATTACGGGACTCCATCTCTGCTTCGGTCGTTGTGACACAATCTCATCATGGGAAGAGAATAGGACAAGGTAATAAGGTCGGTGCTATTCAGCGCTTCCTCAAAATATTTAAATTATCCCGTAAGTTCCGACTGTTTCCTCGCGTGCTGGTAGTGCTTGTAACCTTGTTAACATACCGATTTTACTATATTGCTTCACTCCCCCCCACATACCACGATACACTTTGTTGTCTTTTTACTTATAGGATAGAGAATCTGGAGGCCCAGATGCTCAGCAGCGAAAGGGACCTTCAATTTGCCTACGAAGACCTCATGAGTAGGATATCTGAACTGCGGACGACGTACCCGGTAAAGCGGACCGTCTTTCTGGACCCTCGGGAGTTGGAAGCGCCTCATGTTCTCTGTCTTGGACCACCTGAAAAATCCGCAGACAGTACTTTCGTTGCTGCTACTGCTGCTACAACCGCAGACAGCGCCACGACAGCGCCGGCCCCTCCTCAGCAGAGTCTCCTTGACGCACTTCCCACCGAGGACGTTCAGACGCCCTGTCTGTTGCCCTCGTCTATCAAATAATTTTCCTCACTCCTCGCTCAGCGTATGTACAGTCTTTTTCAGCTCAAGATCTCCACTAGGACCCCTCCCCCCTTTTGCCGTCGTCTCTTGTGCAATCGACCTATTCCCTCCCCCCGTTTCACCAATACTTTGAAAGCCGTTTACTTGCTATTTTAATCCCTTTTGCCTAATATGTGCTTGTATGATTTCTATTCTGCCCCCATTTGGCCTCATTTCATCACACACACACACACTCACGCACACACCTTCTTGAAAGCGCTCACACATACAGTTTTTATTTACCGTATTGGCTGCGCTTTACTCCTGGCCTGAAGATATTGCTTTCTCCGTTTTCTACTTTTCTTTCCGAACTGCCACAATGCGCCGTGTACCTCAGGGCGATCCTGCATGCTGCCTGTGTCGTGCACATCACCTCGATACTGTCAGTGACGTAGGTTTCGTGTGTACCCGGCTGCACTTCGTGTTTCACGTGACTTTTCGTAAATGTAGTTGTCTACCGGTAAGCACGACGCTGTTGCGCAAGCAGAGACTGCAGGACGTTTGACACTGATTGCACAGTGTACGTGTCAGACCGGACGCTGTTTTCAACCAGCAGTCATTGGAATTTCATCGGACTACCGTCAATGACCGCTCTGTTTACTGAAATTGTAAAATGTGTTTTTCGCCTAAGAGGGATTACTTACGTGGAATTGTAGCATAATCCAACGACATTTCAGACATGGCAGAGCCCTTTCAAATTAAGATCAATTTACCGTTTACCCGACTGGCGTCAAGGCTGAAGCAGTCACGGCCAGCAGAGAGAAGCACGGCTTTACTCTGATGATGGTACCGAGAGTGCGTCCGAAACGCCAGCCTAAATACACTTCGGTCCATGAACTCGTCCGTTCCGTTAGCGGTCGGGTGAGCCTTCATCATCAGTATCCTCTGACCTAAAACTGGCAAGACAACGAGCTCTTGGCTCATTGGTTAGGGTGTTTGATTCTGGTCAAAAAAGTCGCGAGTACGAGGCTCGAGTCGGACATTAATAGGGTCTGGATACGACTAGCTAACGACGGCTAATACGCCAAAAATGGCCACTCCAGTCTCTCTCTTGCCTTTGTCAGCAATACTGTGCCTATACTAACAGCCGCTACGGCTGTCAGGGCTTCTGTCGAGGTCCAAGACAGAGCGGGACTGATGAGTTCCATTAGCGGTCAGGTGATGGTTCATTAACAAGCATTCTGACTTGCCAAAAATTACGGCGGCCGCAAAGGGGATAAATGTCACGGGAGTCCACCAGCGGTCGATCTCGGAGGGGGCGAACAAGCAGGTCAAAGTTCGTGTTTCGAGCGCGTACGTAATGCCTGGCAGGCGTCAAGGCTGAAGCAGTCACGGCCAGCGGAAAGGACTACGACTTTACTCCCATGATGGTAGCGAGAGTGCTTCCGAAACGGCAGTCGAAATACACTTCGGTCCATATCCTCGTCATTCCTACTTCGTGCTCTTCAAGGGAATGATGAAAAGGAAAAAAATATATGGGTTTTGAATCTTCATGCATAGTGAAATAATGTAAGCAGTTGTTATTTTGTAGTCATTTGGTAAAAATATAATGGGTTTTGAATGTTATGCTAGAAAGAGCTTTATCAGTTTTAAAGGATTCCTGCACAATGGTAGACATTTGTGCTTAGGGCTTACGTTCCACAATGCCTATACTTTGAATGTGCGAACAATCATTCATGCCATTAGATAGATATTATCTTGGGTTCATTAACTTTTGCAATGGAGGTGGTCTATGTAGTATACTTCGTAAGGGGCATTAATAAACGGACAGATACGATGGTCTTTGAATGCACATTTCACGGTCTTAAGGTTGAATAATTGTTAACTTAAGGAGAACCGAAAGATATCTTCAATTGAATGAAATAACCTTATTGCGTGATGTTGAATAATCGAAAACGTACGTTAGCCAAACTTGCCTTCCTGAATGCCTACATGGGCATCATCGCTGAATTTGAAGAAGACCTAATTTACTACCGAATGAATACGAGGAAACATCTTTTATGCATCGTTCCTATTAAATAGACTTGCATTCCTGAGGGTGTCGCAAATTGATCGAAATAGTAATACTACTTAAGTAGTCACCATTTACCATGTGTGGTTTTTGAGAGCGATGGAGAAGAGGCTGATTCGAAAGCTTGGGCTTATGCTGCACGCCAATCAGGATCACAAACGCGCAATCCTCTCAATTGTAAACGCATATCGGAATTTCGGTTAAATTTAATGAGATCGGTTTGCAGACTGGATCTAAACACGCAACCGATTGTCTTTGACACTTGCTCGGGATTTCTATGCTCGAGAACGAGAACTGCAATTTGGGTTGCAGGACGGAATTGTGCCTCTCACCACCCGTTGTTACTTTGATAGTAGGTGCGATTTACATTCAAGATAGTGACCTTTTTCGCGGCTGGATCAGCATACACTCTGATCGACTCATATCAGGTCATGTCCTGTGTGTTTGAACGGCAATTGAATAGCCTTTTGCCAGTTTTGACACATGTAAATAGGCTGAGGGTATGTAGAGGCGAACTTCCGAGGACATGTGTGAACAATGTTTTTTTTGGGCCCTAACAAGCGCCTGTCGTGGGACATCACGCAGTGGGCTCGTGAGGACTTTGCCCTAGGGT
Source organism: Ligula intestinalis (assembly GCA_036362985.1). Classification (NCBI taxonomy): domain Eukaryota; kingdom Metazoa; phylum Platyhelminthes; class Cestoda; order Diphyllobothriidea; family Diphyllobothriidae; genus Ligula; species Ligula intestinalis. The sequence continues at coordinate 21,871,148 of JAYGXS010000001.1, read as the reverse complement.
GGACCATGCAACGCTTACTTGTGGTGAGAAGACTGTGGTGACCTAGAGATCTGTAGTTAGTGTGTACCTGCACCTCAGGCCAAACCCAGCTTCGACTACAGGCAAACAGTGGTGGTTGCGTTGGTTAAAGTGAAGTCCGATCACGCATTAGGTCATCCATCATGACCCATACAGTCGGCCCTGCTTTGAAGGTTAGCCGCATCACGAATGTGTCCCGTCCACTGCAGCTATTTGGTGGCAGACGCAGGCCTAGTAGAACCAATTAAATATAAATCCTACTGAGACGAGGTCGGCATCCGCTGGCGCCTTTCAATCGCAATCTCAGTGCCGTCGCTGGCGTCTTCCGATCGATGTCTCGGCGCCATCACCGGCTCGATTTAAGCGTTATGTAGCCTGGACGCTAGGCCGGCGTAGTACATAACCGAGGCGCCTCAGTGGACGCGCAACAAGTGCACAATTGAAGAAGGGTGTACCGGAACGCTTATAGAATTAAATAGATTTGCATGTTCAAATAAATACTTTAAAGTAATGAGAATCTTCGAAGCAGGTGAACGATGTCTCCCATGCATCTAGGAATGATACGAAAGAGACTGCGTTTACCGGTTTTCTGCCAGGTCTCAAGTCGATAGCAGAAGCTTTCGTGTGCCTGCTTGATATGAGGATTGATCTCATTCATGGTCTTTTCGTTAAGCTAAAAGTTCGACCCGAACCAGCAGTTGTCCATTAACCGAACGGTTTTTTCTGTTTACTGTGGCAGGTCAGAAAACCTCGTCCTCCTAAGGCCAGGCTACAGTCTTAGTCTCGGAGGAGATTATTATCTCACCGACCTTGACTGCCTTCGTGTCTCTCTAGGACGCAATTTATTCAGTTTTTGCGAAGGATAGTGCTAAAACTGAAATGCCACTAGCACAGTCCAGATATGCAGTGCACCTACACCAGCGTACACTAATGACGGAGTGATCGGTCATCGCGTTTTAGATAACCTAAATTACTATGTACCAAGATGGATGGATTTAAATAATACCACTTTGTTTGAAAAGTTAAACACGTACTGTGTTCAGGTCAGTAAAAATAGCAACGGCACTTAAGAAGGGTTGTCATAGTAAATCAATGATATCCCACGTCAGACGGCCGACCGGTTAGGACGATAGCTTAATGCTGGCGGCCGGGGGGGGGGGGGGGGGTGGGGGCAACGACCCCGCGCATTTTTCTCCCCTCCCAAAAAAAAAATTCCCCCTTGAAGCTATCATGATGCGCTAAAAGCCGTAGCTCGGAGGATTGCCAACTGATAACTCTGACCGCGCCGTCAGTCCAGTGTGTGTTTTGGCGCGTGGAGTGGCTGACTGGTGGACTGAGAGTCAGCCTGCAATGGCTCCTTCCTAAGATGGTTGTTATGGCACTACCTCGTATGTGGGATCCTAGCCAGGTGTTGTGGCGCGCATCGGAAGGATGGCCTATCTCGCGCCTGATCCCGTCTCCAGTCTTCTTGATTATGTCATGACACCGGATCCAGGTGGGTGAGGGAAAATAGATAGAAAGTGAGATCGATGCCGCAATTCAAATTTCACTATAATCCAACGGAAGTCACCGTCATCTTGCTGTGGAGCATACGGTGGACTTGGTCGAAATCGATGGACGTTCAGCTGAAGCTTTATCGTACATATTCTTATTATAGAGAAGGTGGAATATTTTGTGCCAAAAAGAAGTATTTGCGGTTAACATTTATTTTGTGTTTTAATTCAAAAACAAAACTGCCACTGAAAGTCATCGTTTATTCGGGGAAGCTCATAGTGAACACGCTCACTCCCTCTCTCTTCCTGAATATTCATGAAGGATACGGTTTAGCGTTTTTAAAAGAAGTGATTTTGCCGTAGAATATAAGCAACTTTCCGGAAAGCCGAGAAGATTGGAAGATGAAGAATGGGAAATGTAAATTGAGCACGATCCATCTTAAACTCTTAATGAAATGCCAAAAGTATTAGGAATTACTAGCTTTACTGTTGGTTAACTTTTACATAGAACAATAACAGGGAATCTGGGTGTCGTATAATTTGCCTTCGGTTAGAGGAAATGTGTAAAACCACGTCTCAAATATTACCTCCAGGGCACTCATTTTTGTGTTGAACCTTGATTTGGGACTAAAAATTTTTCTGTTCAATTAGTGCTAAACCGTCAACACCAACGCCAAAAACGAGTAGTAGAAGCAGAGTTGAGCTGTGTACCAGAAAGGAATGGTGTACCTGCCGAATGATTATGAAGTCAAAAATAGAAGGTTTCCTAAACCATAAGTCAGGGAAAACTGATGAGGTTAGACAGTGTTCACTGACTGCTAACGCACGGGGTTATAGGACCCTGGAGCATTGTTTTGTCGCCTGCAGCCAATCAGTGAAATGGTGAAAACTGATTGGTTTCGAGCGGCTAGGGCCAAGACTCGCAGGGCAGCAACCCGACCGTGAGCGTGGGCAGCCCTCACAGTGGATCGGACGAGAGCATGCGCGGTAGCTTTTCACGCACGAGTCCGCAAGGCTTGGCAGGCGAAGAAAATGTGAGACAGTGTTATTGATGTTGATCGAGGACTGCCACATACCATGAGTTTCGAAAGCCACCTGCTACTGCTATGCGACGAAAACACGATAAATTGATTTGAGCCGAGAATTGAGTACGAAAAAGTCAGAATATGATGCAAAGCATGACAAGGTGATTTAGCAACATGACAACGCTAGGTTAAGGTTAATAAGGTTAACACTAGCAGCTATGATCTTCCAGGCCCAATTGCTTAGGAGAGGAGAGAAGTTTTGGGATCGCCAGGTTGGCAAGAATAATGTATTCTGTACAGAATGGTGGGAGAAAAGTTAGGAGGAGATTTGACTCTCGGACTAGTGCATCCGTTCCCTAGACGGGTCGAGTCCGGAGTGATGTCTGGCGATATTCATCCGAGCGGCCGCTGTTAACTCTCTCTATCTTTTGCAGCCGTGAAGGTGACTGGTTGGACCGCGCGAGGTTACGCACTGGCGCGGGTGCAGCCGAGACTGGCAGTTTTAATAGGTCGTGTTCGACATTGAGCTGGAGGTGGATAGGGCACGCCCGTCCACACACGGGCGCGTGTTAAGGGCAGCCACCGCGAGTCAACCTTGGCGGGCGACAACAAGAGGAGTCAGCGATTACGGGCTCCCACAGTGGCCGATAGCGGCCACTACGGGCCCATGTTGCAGAACAAGTGAAGGATAGCCAATAGTGGAGAATGTGCGAGCTTCAGGAAGCAGTTCAAAAGAAGAGGTGAGAGGTTTATTTTCCTGACGTTTCGGCTTCGGTCGGGAATCCTTAATAATAGGTGATGTTAACATTGTCATAGTCATGCGCAGATAGGGTTGAAACATGCACAGGTTGCACAGTATTTATAGTTCATAGTGGTCATTCAGTGATCGCATCCTCGTCTTTTGAAGTGAAGGATACTTTGAAAGTAATTCCCTGAGAAGTCTTACCGCACCCACCGTATTTACCAGCCGGTGCTCAATCAGCTTATCCTTTGTCTCACCCGATGATTTATGACCTTGTTGAGCAACGGTTCATTTCCGATGAAGAAGTCAAAATCAGCTCAATCAATGGATGACTGCAAATGAAGGAAAAGGCAGAAAACTACCAACGGCAAAATATCTTGAGTAAAATATCTTCTCCAAATTGTGCTACATTCGCGCTCAATCGAGCCATTACTGATAACACAGAAATCTACGATAAAGATGTCGTCGAGGAGGCGAAGCGATATTTTTATGTAGATGCTTACTTGATCAGTACATGAGATGAGATGGACGCACTCAGGTTTTTGGATAAATTAAAATTTATGCTGAAGAAAGGAGGTTTAACGCTGCATAAATGGAAGAGCAATCGTGCGATCCTAAGGACGTCAATACCTGCATCGGAACAAGCCATTACCCCTGTATTGCTAGATTTTCAGAATCGCATAATGTACCCAGCACTTGGAGGGCGTTGGGACCTTAAGAGGGATATATTTAGCTTCTGTGTACGTCCTATGACCAAATCATTCACTAAAAGGAACACATTTTCACACGTATCATCTTTCTTCGAACCGGTGAATTTAGTTGCCCTAGTAAAAAAAATCCTGCAGAATTTGTGTAAACGCAAAGCGAATTGAGACGAAAAGGTCTTAGGCGGAGTGTTGACATCATTAAAGAAGTGGTAAAACACAAAACCTAGCCTCAAAAATTTTTCCATAACTCGATGCATGAATACAAAGAAGTCGATCTAGGGGAAACTCCGTTATACTTGAGAATCGTCGGGTATCCCGACCTCCCGAGGGCGTGGGACATTAAGCACGTCAATGTTGTATTTGGGTTTTTTATTTGCTGCTAACTGCGTGTTAGTAACCCGACTTGGCCGAATCACATGTCCTCATTCATGCTTAGTCATTGATGAATGCCCCATGTCCTGTGTCCTTGACCTTCGTTGCTGTCTTCCCATTCGTTGACTCCCCTCGTTTTTTGTTCCCAGCCCCTTGTCCTTATTCATTTATAAACTGACAGCCACGCGTCTGTGTCATTCACAAGACTGCTCGTCTAAGCATTTGTAATAATCACAAACAATATCCGGGTTATTCCGACTCTCTTTTGACACAGTTTCTCACCTTGTGTACGTCTATTCAGGTGAAAAAAACTAGCATTGAAATACGAAAGGCTAAATAATATAAATAGTTAATTGGAAATAAACTTTGTTTTCCTTGTGAGTGTGAGTTTTTTACTTGAAACAAGCGAGTAGTCGTTTGAAATTGTGTCAACGACTTCTTTAGAATGTTCGGCTTTGCCGATGCATTTCTTAAATCCTATGTACCAAGAGGGAGTTCAAAGGCGTTTGCCTATATTTCCTTTAATAAATTTGACTTTGACTTTGACTTTATAAAAACGGTGCGAATGAATTCCAACGCTCAATATTTGAGTAGATTTAGTGGTACAGTTCAGTTCTGGCTGAAAAATTGTGCTGCGTGCCATTCACATTGCTGTAAATAGTCAAACTGGCCTCAATGGTGTGCCAGCGTGACGCCTGATCGATCACTTAGCAGAGGAGAGAGGGTTTCTGGCGGTATCAGTGTCGAAGGATGCAACGAAGTGCTGAACTTCTATGCTTGAGGCGAAAAGCCCTGGTCTTATGCAGTGATCTGCCACATTTCTTGATGCTCGATGTGGTGACCACTCTGTGCTCGGTGAGTGGCTGTCCACCAAGGTTACTATCCTCGATCGAATCGGACAAAACAACAAACCCGTGGCCGAATGGCTAGAGCGTTGGACTTCGGAGTAAAAGGCTGCGGGTTGGGGCCCTGGCAGTGAGTGCTGCCCCGGAGGTGGGTATGACTGGCTGCTGGCAGCTAACAAGCTAGCAATGGACACCAGAGTGCTTACTTTAGTCTCTTAGCAACATCGTGCTTCCAAGTAACCAGTGCGACCAAAAAGGTACAGGAGAGGGGCTGTAACTGCACATTTTAGACACTGTGCATACAGTGTGAAGATTGCGGACTAACTGCTGAGTGATGAGGACTAAGTTGACGTGTGCTTGGGCGTTCAGGGCCGTTCAGTTTATTTGAGAGAAATGTGGATCCGTACCTTTGAACTCCTTAGTAGTGCAAATGCGTAATGTGGTATTAAAAATGGTACTCCAGCCTATTAACGTTTCCCAATGACACAAGCCAATGAAGTAGAACAAAGGAAAAAGGGCAGACAGTGAAAAAAAAGCCTTGGATTTTTTAGGAGATAAAAACTGTCGCTCATGGGAGGTAGTACACAAGTTCGAAACGGGGAGGGGCATCGTTGACGTGACATCGTAACATCAGCAAGAGTATGTTGAACGCATGAGAACGAGTATAAGCGCACACACGATTCCGGGGGATTGCCACAGGTTTGCACATGATGCTGGTTGACTGGGGACCCGGCTTTGGTTGGCATAAGGTGCAGTTACCACGGCACCAGATGTTTTAGGCTGTAAACTTGTGTGATAATGTGTCAGTTTGGATCAGGCTCTTGGGACCAACTGAACCAGATTACTTTGGACCGCAAACAGCCACCTTCAAGCAATCAGACCCGAAACTAGAGAATATGGAAGTGGGAGACCAGAGTGATCACAAAATCTACACAGACATTGAGGGGAGCCTTCTCAAAGTGGATACAGTGCTCTCTCTCCGGCCTTCACACAAAGCTTACTGTCGTAAGGCATGAGGAGATATTGGAGAAAAAGTTATATTGCGGTAGACAGAGGTGGTGCCGTGAGGTCTCTTCGAGGATGCCAATTGTGCATATCGATGAGGACGCTTTGTTTGCATTTGCTAAAAATCACGAGCACGTTCATGGTGCATCTATAAGCCGAGGATTTGCAGTCACCCAAGTCTGCGTACAACGCTCCACTTTTTGCCTCTCTCGAATGGTAGCCCATGCGAACCAGTGCCTCTCTACCCACAATTCGGTCTGGCCAATCATCTTCAAGGGTGTCTCACACTAAGACCGTGCTGTAGACGCTGTGATGATTCACCCACTCACCCACTATGATAACTCACCCCTCGGCACGCACCAGTACGTCCGTGACTCACCCACTGTGATGACTCACCACCCACCACACACCAGTGCTTTTCCGCCCCAACCCAGTCTGACCAATCACCCCGGAAGCTGTTACACAATGTGGCCGTGCGGTAGACACTGTAATGACTCGCCCACTTCGGACACTTCTCCGATCGTCAACTTCCTCCAATCTATTCTCCAGTACCTTTGCACACAATGCACTATTGCTCCCATCCAGCGTCTCACTTATTCTCTCCTACTACGGAACTGGGCCTGAAGATCGCGGTGGCAAATGTTTTCTCTATTAACTGAACCTATTGCGATAGGTTCGCGTGCATTATGGGGTGCCATTATGCATCTTGACAGTTAGCAGAAGATGCTAGGCCTCTGATAGTTCAACGAAAATTGAAAGTTCATAATGGAGAAAAGCAGGGTAAGACTATCATATGCCGTCATCAACCCCCGATATACCCACCTCAGGTTATACATCTTCCTGTGTAGTCCCTACAACGTGCCATAAGGTAAATACGTTGGAAAAATACGGCACCCAGCCCAGGGCACTGTAGGCCGTATGGGGGGGGACACGCACTCATATCGCGGGTGTACTGACGCGCTTAGGAGCGGGCTCTCGCCATGCAAGCCACCTGATGATGTTCAGGAAGAGGGTGAGAGAAACATAATGCAACTGGTACTGTGGCAAGTCAAATTAAATTGCAGAAGCATAATTTGATGGGCGTGTCTAAGAAGCTGTCAGATGGTGCTGGCAAGCCGCATGTCAGCGCGTGATGATCAGCTGATTTATTTACGATCATATGGCGCAAATGACCACACGTTTTCACATACACACACAGGGACGTCAGACACACTCTGCCTGGGTGGGGCGATACACCTTCGCACAAATGGCAGCATGCAGACAAATTTGTCACAAAGGCTCGAGGCCACTGTTTATTCTTACTTTCTGAAGCATTCTGAAGTGGACACTCACGGCAGCTAGCGGTAAGCAAGTCAATGTCACCCACAAAAAGCATGAATATGCAGGAGAAGAATTTACATGGTCTAATATTCGAGGAGATGACCCCCATTTTGTAGAATTCTACCATGTTAGAAATACAAACCAACACAGCCCTAGCTTTCATTATGCAAGAACTAAACCTTCGCCGTTTCTTTTAAGGCCGGGACTCCCTTTTAGTACTGAATCCTCATTCTGAGGCCCTTGTTCTGTCACATAGTCTATTGCAGTGGTTTAAATTAATAGGTAAAATGCTTGCCGCTGCGATCTTCGGTTCCGTGGTGGAGAATATATAGGAGGAAGTTGATTGTCGGACGAGCCTCCGTCTGCTTCCAAGCGGGGCAGCATCCTAGGTGTGTGAGCTTGGCAATCATCACAGCGTCCACAAAGCGGCCTCTGTGTGAGTCATTCTTGAAGTTGATTAACCAGACAGGGGGAAGCAGTCATAAGTGCATGCACACTTGCTAGCAGCTGCGCGGGCAAGCATTCGTGGGGGTTGGGGCTGTTCCAGAGGCAGGCCGAGAATTGCAATCACGTGACCTCATGTGCGGCGTGGTGCGGGAGATGGAAGGCGCTGCAGGGCTGTCGCAAGTTGTGATGCCAACAAACAGAAGATTCCCCCAAATCACAAGTCAAGCAAGACATGTAGGAGGACAGAAGTTTTACTGCCTGAAAATAGGAGTACACGGGCGGAGTTATGCATGCCTAGTCTGTTCACCAAATTGTGTGTTCGGTGCAGTGGACCCGAGACGGGTGGGCGGTGAACTCTGCCAGGTGAAGATGCGCGCATCTATTGGCTGGATCTAACGTGCGCACTGAGCCGCGACAATTGGGGGAGCATAGGACATCGCGGGACCTCTTGTAGCTGTTGGCAGACACAGTGCGTAGGCGTTGAGCCGGCGCGCGTAGACACAGAACCTAGGCGGCTTTTAGCAACGAAACCGGCGTGAGTCGGCGAGGCAGGCTCCCACAGGGCCACTACGTGTCTAACCATCAGTGGAACAATGTACGAAATGAAGAATGTCTGAATCGGCATATGGTGAACCTACAACAGACACCTATAGCAAAGCTGCGTCTCTCACGCGTACCACTTATAGTCTAGTTTTTGAACAATCACAGCTATTCAAACAGATGCGTCAACTTCAAAGTGGACCCAGACATACGCTTGCTCAAGGCTCTGTAACAACCCCCCTCTCTCTCTGGACGCCGGCTCTTGCAATGCCAGACCTACGCCCATCATTCGGCTGCCAACTTCTTCTAACCTTTTCTCAATAATTCTGGGCAGAACATTCTATTCTCTCCGCTGACGTACATCGCCTTCTGTATCCATTTAGAACTGAGTCTTTTAGTCGCAGTGGCTAGGGCTTCCCTAGGACTCAGGTTGACACGACAGGTAGCCCTATTTAAATTCCCTCTTCTGATATCCAGAATTTATAGGACGTTATATTGACTTTTGATTAGGATGAAGCAGCCATTGATGCTTCTCACTGCCTTCTGCCTAACTTAACCAGATAGTCCAAACAAAATGCTCGACAATAATGTTTCTGATGAAAAATCTGCGACGGATCTCGAAACGTCAGACGAATAAAAGTATTGTCCCAGCGATAAAGTCGTCTTCTACATCTCGATTATTGGTGTCGCATATCGACCTCATTCTCACCACAGTTGATAATCCAACCATCTGGCTCTTGCTTTTACAGCATGCAGCAGTGGGCCGCGGGAGACAAGCATGCGGCTGGTCCCAGAGACACACCGAGAAATGCAATCACGTGACCTCATGCATGGTGAGGCGTGCGAAGCCACTACCGGTGTCCACGACGGCGCCGTACTTTACCCCAAAGTTTGCCGCTGTTCCTAATTGTCGAACACGCTGTGAAGAAGTTATGCTGCTGCTTATGCCAAAAAAGGATCATCAAAGCAGTGAGCTGGCAGGTCAGTTACACCAACCCCATAAAAGTGGAGAAGTGGAGAGCGGACACTCACGTGCGAACGCCCACGGCTGTTACCGAGTGCGCATACACTAGCCCGCCAACGCCAATCCGGTCTGGCCAATCCTAGCCCTGTGGTTGACTCACACAAGACCTCATGGGGATTGCCGCGCTCTCAAACTTCGGACGCGGCCCTCGGCGCTGGGGTTGGATGCTCATCCGATAGTCAATTCCTATGTACAGCACAAAGTTTTCATTCCAATCTGGCCTCCCACTTCTTCTCTTCTCCCACAAGGAATCGGGCCTGAAGATGCCAGCGGCAATGGTTTACCCTACTCACCCTGAAATTCATACGCTGTCCACAAAGTCGGCGATCTGGAATGTGAACAGTCTTCTGTATAGCAGGCTGCAATGACTCCCTCTTAATGTGGCCTTTATGGCGTTTCCGCGCAGTCGGGAGCATACCTAGCGAGATGGCTGTGTCAAGTGTGCGCGTGCTGAGTGTTTATCGCGCCAGCCATCTACACCCTCCCTCATCCCCGGTCTTTTTGACTTTGTCTTTACACCGGATACGGAGGTGGGAGTAGCGAGCGAGTGGGTAGATACTGCGCGAGTCTGCCTACACTCCTGTTTTCTCTCGTGCCAGTTCTCTGCGTTGCTCCCGCTTGCTGTTGCTTTCGTGTTGCTTGCCCAGCTTGTTTCTATGTATGCTGCGGTTTGTTGGAGCGCGTGGTGCCCATCGTCGAAATCGACGGGGGAACTGTCGTATAGCATTCGCTCAGTGGGTTTTAGTCACAACGGCCAGTAGCCTCACCATCTCTGTTATACTTTGCCGAATCACCACCTGGGGACACAATCACCTATCGGTAAAGGAAAGCTGACATTACCGACAAAGAATAGGGGACTGGACTGGCTATTTCTGGTTTCTTAGCAATAATCAGTCAGTCATACTCAGCCTCAGTTGTCGCAGCGCCCAAGGCTCGAAAACACCACCTCTTGGTTAGACGTCCAACATTGCAAGCCACTGCATCACGGGCGTGTTTTCTTCTCAGTTTGAATCGGAAATATAAACATTAATAGATTGGTGCTCACTAATCGGTTACGGGAGGAATAATTGTAGGCAGATAGAGAAGAAGAAGACAACTCGATCGCTGCGACAATACTTTTATTCGCCTGAAGTTTCGACATCCGTCGCAGATTCGTCCGTCGTCAGCCAATCATACCCAGACCTACGTGGCGTCCCACCCGAGCCCCTAACTCGCGAACTTTTTGATCGGAGTCTAAAAATTGAGCCATGAGCTCGTTGATGCCACTTGGACCTGGTTATGACAAGCTGACGACGGCTAATAAGCCAGAAATGGACCTTCCAGTCTCCCTTGTCTTTGCCGGCAATACTATCTGCCCATAGTAGCAGCTGCTACGGCTGTCAGGGCCTTTGTCGAGACTTTAGCCAGAGCGGAACAAATGAGTTCCGTTTACGGTCGGGTGAACATTAATCAACGAAAGGAATAACTCTGATGGAAGCTAGCCCACAATCTGAACGTCCACGCCTGGTGTCCATAATTTATGTGACATTCTGATGACCTGTGTTTCTGATGTCAGTACCATCGAGGTCCCCTTTGGCTTCTGGTTAACTTAACTCAAAAAACCAAATCAACGAAAATGATTGCCTGCCTCACTGCAAATGATGTTCTACAAAAGTGGCTAGTAATTACACAATGTTTTAGCTTACTGATAGCTCATTCTATCTTTAAAGGTTCTAGCATCTGTTTTTTGCGTTCAATATCGTATACATCTACGATAGTAGTTTAAGTTAATGGACAAAACCTTTGACATTGCGATCTTCGGGTCCAGTACCTTATGGGAAGAGAAGTGAGATGTAAGGTGGAAGAAATCGTTTATTTTATACAGAAGTGGTGAGGAATATGTAGGAGGAAGTTGACTGTCAGACAAGTGCACGTCTGGCCACGAGGGGGCCGGTTCCGAAGTCTCTGATAATGGTTATCACAACAGCGTGTACATAAAGCGGCATTGTGTGAGTCAGCTTTGAAGGTGATGGACCGGATGAATTGGGGTCGGCCTATAAGTGCACCCCTGATAGCAGCCGCGAGAGGCAGGGATTGAGCGTTGGCGCAGTTTGCGGCACCTGTGATTGGCTCTCTCAGAGGCAGACATGGAACCGCCATCACGTGACCTCATGTGTGGCGTGGCGTGGGTGATAGTGAGCGCTTAAGGGTCACTGCACATCTAATGGATGCTGCGTATTACCACCCCAGCCTATGTGCCGTGAGGAAGGTTCGAAATGCCGTATCAGTCTACCTCAGTATGTTCTTACTGAGGATCGTTGAGCATCTAAAATGTGTACTCCTCTACAGAAGATGGGGATAAAATATGGATGCGTATGTCCGGCGCTCCAGGTCGGTTATTTGGCATCAATTGGGTGTCTATGATAGCACCGTCCCTCTACCGTCAGCTTACCACTGGTTTTGGACAGCCGCGCACGATGCAGCGAGATTGTGCTGTCCCTAATGCCAAAAATATAATCAAAGCAGTAAGCTGACTGGTCAATAAAGGTCGCTCATTGCCTGCTGTAGACGGTTTACCTTTGCGACTACTCGTTTTTACTGACCCAGTTCAACCTCGGTCGTGCTTTAGACTCGACTGCACTTTGTCCGGCGTCGGTGTAGTCGACAAAGATATTTGGACTCCTGAATGTATAAAAGCCGATGCTCGCGCAATATTTGGCTCCGCAGAGTGCCACGACACTTGAATGAGCGAAGGCGCAGTGTCAGCTTACGAATCAAAGCTACGGAAAAGCCTACTGTCCCACGATGACAGATGATTCTACTTACCTATATTTATGTCTGAGAAAAAGTTCATTCTTGATACACTTGTCAAATGGAGATAGCCATTTCTTCCAACAAAAACATAACGCCAGTGTGTGGGAGTCGGTAGCGAGAATTCAAAGGCGCAGATCCGTCAACTTACTGTGATTTCTTCTGCTCTGGTTGCGCAGAGACCTGGCCTATGTGCAACTGCTGAACATTTTTAGCTCCAACTCTCATTACGTCGGTGAGGGCCTTCTGGCAAATGGTTATCGAGATGCTCCAGTCTCCGTCCACCAGATTGCTTGTCGGGAGCCTTGGTAACAGTCGCGAACGCCACTTTCAAGGAATATTTTATTAGAGATGCTGAGGGACACTCAGTTTTCCCCCGAAAAGAAGAATCAATCCTATTCTTTATCATCTAACAGTCTTGTTGGAGAAACAAGCAAAGAAAATTCTTTTCTAAGCAAAGTTTGCTTAATATCTGTTACACTTACAGTACAGAGATTTGTGCAGGAAAACAACGAATCCGCTCGTAGTGTTTATATGTTTCAATTTCATGGCCCCGCACCTTTTTCAAATCGAAATTTCATTTGTTATAATGCCTAACAGCCGTCTTGATTGAAAAAAACTCTGTTCAGATTCAGAACTGCATCAGAGATAAGTTACTTAACCTGGAGTAGTATCCGGCGCAGAACGTGTTAACTTCGCCCCTCTCCTTGCTATTAGTGCAAGCACTTAAAGTTGGCTGGTCAATGCACACCATGTAGTAGTCCATTCTTCGGCCATTTCTCTTCCAAATTAACGGTTTCCGGTGCCCATTTCCGTGAAGCCGTTGGTCTTACCTGTAGGTGGCCTAACGACGTTTCTAACCATCTTATTGAGTTCTTTCCTTTGAGTTCGATTAGATACTTCTCTGTATTTGCGAAAAACGGTCTTACCTTACTCAAGCAGCGTCTTACTTGAAGGCTAGAAGACCGGCTGATGAACTATAAATCTTGCGAATTTCACCCATACTTTCTCCACTTCCGTTGCAGTAAAATATTCGTATAAAACCATCAATCTCAACCGTGTTGGTCATGCTACACTAACTAACTAATACTTACTTTAAAATATTATGCGGTAATTAGGTGCAGTATTTTACACGACGATTTGACCGTTGTGTCCGACGATTTCCACCGTGGGCCTGTAGTGGGCGTTAGCGCCATTGTTGAAACGCGTGATCGCTGACTCATCACGCCAACGCTGCAGTTACTCCAACTGTCGGCACCCTTTCCGCCTCTCGTTCAATGCCCCGCACGAGACACGGATCGCCCACTCCGGTGCGCCCACGTCGCGCGGTCCAATCAATCACCATCACGGCTGCCGATACAAAGAGAGCATTCGGTAGCCACCCGGGATTACGGCCGCTAGACGACACTTTGGATTCAGTCCCCAGCGGGACGGATGCAGCATGTAGCGTCGTTGGTCGCTCTGACGACACCGCGCTCTCAAACGGCCCTGACGGGTGAATGCCATACTGGACCGAGTGGCACATTTCTCCTAACTCGTGTGTACACAATACATTGTTCCTAATACTCTGACCTTCCCAAGGCTTCTCCCTCTCCTCACCTCAGGAACCGGGCCTGGAAGATCACAGCCGTTAGGGTTTAACCTCATTAGCCTTAACTACCATGCAATAGGCTTCACTGCGCTGCGTGAGTGCGGAAAAGGGGACTTGAGCAGTGATAGTAGGCTTGTACAGCATCTGCCCCACTCCCTTACCTCACCCATATAGGCTCAATAATGCGGGCTCCGGCGTACTGGCAGACCAGACTGAGCAGTCTTTCTACGCGTGCCACACATGAACCGGTCTACGCAAGATTTTCACATTTTTTTAGAAAAAAACAAACAGTACTCTTATCGGACCCCATTTGAGCGTCGAATTCATAGAAATGCCAATATAAAGGAGATTGACCGCCCTTCATGAGAGGATCAAGTTGTTCCGTCAGTTTTTGAAACTAGTGATGAGGTCGAAAGCAGATGGTTCCCCCAATTCGGAAGTCAGGAAAGAATAATAAGGCATTTACTCTGTGAAAACAGAAAAGACTTGCTCACAGGCTTCTCACCCCAGTCGTTTTGTTGTGGGCCTGCGTGGGCGCGGAATAACGTGGAACCCATGACCTGATATTTTTTGCATGCAGCCAAACACGAATCGGGGCACATTGATTGGCTTCGAGCTTCGTGAAGCTAAGGCGAAGACGCGCGGCAGTGGGCCGACCGTACGGCAGACAAGAGGACAATGCAGACGGCTCCTGCAGCGGATCGACAAGGAGCTTTTGCGGGGAGTGATCGTCACGCGCGACCATACAAAAACTTGGTAGACAAAGACACGATGACTCAGCACAGTCGCCCTCATCACGGACTGCCACAAATGCACATCTTCCGAAGTCAAAAAGTAAGGGCATAATGGTACATTCAAGTATATCAGCCGATAAAAATCCAATTTCTGTGTAGATGGAGTCCCCGGAGTCAGCTTCGTTGGCTATACACCAGTAAATTAGCCAAACTGATCAGACACCTGGTGTGAGACACGCTATCTTTAAATTGTATGCACTCCGTCAGCCATGTCATCAACGGTCGCTGTTTTACACACGGCAGAGGAAGGAGGGTAGCTGCTTTTCAATCACAGTAAAACAGTTATGCAGACTGCGAGTCAGCCTGGCTTAACTGCGCGTTCATTGTTCTCCATAGGAGGTCATGTTGTGTGCCTGCACATGCCTCACAAAGCACTGCACTCAGCATGCTTTGGCTGACTCAGTTTCTAGCTGCACGGAGGCTTTAATTATCTGCAGAGTTTTATATCACACGGGAACCGTGTGTGCACTGAGCCAATTTGAATGCAGAACGGAATGAGTGCGATTCCGCTTTTCCTCAGAATTCGGAATTCAAAGCATTCGCAGGCAGTCATTGAACAGTTAGTAGCTGAGTTTTGTGGCTGAGAAATATAAGGCAGGTCAACGTGGTATTTTCAACAAATTTTCTGGTGTCGCAATCGTCTTTAAGCCCAAGCCACATAGACCTGAGATTTGAACTGAGTTCGCTTTGTCAGGAAACCTCACACCAAGTATTCGGACTGGGTGTTCAACTCCAAAGTTCGCGGGACCGACAGCCCGTCTTCGCGTGTTCGCTTCAATCGCACTGGGCCTCTGAAGTTCTCGAAGTGGTTGATTCAAATGCATGCTTTGGGTCAATCATCCCTAATTTACTACCAAGGCCTTGCAACCTTTCGAAAAAGTACTATTGCAGGACAACAAGGAGCTAGCATGAAGTATCGAGCTGTTGTTTACACAGTCAGCTTCACAGCTCTTGGACCCGTACCCAATGCTGTGCCTGACGATGGCTCCGCGCATGAATGTGAAACGTCAAACGAATAAATTTCTTTTTCCAGCAATCCTGTCCACTTCTCCCCAGTTTTCTTACTTTTCTTATATAAAACTGGAGATCATTTGAAGCCTCTTAACTGTTTTGGACTTGTCCAGAGCTTGTGAATATTACGCGGTTTTTCCAGGATAAATGGTGGAATATTCCAATCAACTTTTGGGGTGAGTTGAAGATCTTGGATGCAAAGGCGTTACTTAAAGTTTGCACAGTGAGTACCGAGGTCATCCTCCAGTTTTTGCCCGGATCAGCCTCGGTTATCCCAAGGTGATTATTGATTAAAATTTGCCCCACTCACACACAAGGTCACCAACCTTGCTGACAGACAGAGAACGCATCGTGGTTTTCACGCATCAGCAGCTGTCTCTTAGCCGTAGCCCGGCGACTGATTTGATAAGCTTCAACGTCTACAGTGACATCCTGGAAGACTGTGGTCATGACAACAAGCACATCAAATCTGACCGTGCGCAGTCACCAGTAATACAACGTAAATGTCCACTGCCTACCTGACGCCCAACGCACAGGCTAAAGCTGGCCACAAAGAAGGATGTCATAAGCGCAAGACTACCTCAACTCCTGTCACGGAAACCACAGCTGACGCCTATTCGACCGCGTTCCCACCCGCCCTCACGTCGGCTAAGGTTTGCTACACCAAACCTCCCTACGGTGGATCAATCTCCCCTCCTCTACATCTCTGTTTTTGACGACGTAGCAGCCCCTCCAGACCACGCTGCTCCGACTTCCCCTCCACGCCGCCGGGATAAGGGCCAACCCGGCGGGGCTCCGGATCCAACGAGGGTTACTAGACAGCCAACGTCCCGTTACAGCTATCTATGTGGTTCCTCTGGCAGACACGACATGAATATTTCCTCCCCGGAACCAGCGAAAAAAATCTGTCATTTGCGTGAGAGGCATCTTTACTTATTCAAAATTTCCACACTTCGGTGAGAATCCCTGTGACCTCTGTTTCAACTCAGTGTTTTTTCACTGTCTCTTACTTTTTTTACTTTGTTCGACCTCCCAGACTCATGGCATTTACCAATGGCAATAAGCTGAGGTACGCTTTTTTGTATCAAAAATGCATGTAAAAAATTGGGAGCACTTGAAACGGCTCGGCAGCCCGACGCCCTCCTAACTCATGAGACCACAGGCGAGTTCACTCAGAGCGTAGGACCGTGTGCGAAGGCAGTTTTCGGCGCGCCTCGGGCCAGGCGAAAACTGACGCACGACTCCTCACTGCTGGCGAACGTACGCCTCGTCCTGGTCTCAATCCACTAGGGCTTGACCTCAATCTGTTCAATGAGATTCCAGTGTTACTTGACTAGGCCCATTTAGTAGGTTGGCCTCAATCTATCTGGACACAGAACTCAATGTGGTGAATGCCACCCAGACATAACTTTGGACCTCACCCAACTAGGGAGCAGACTGTACACGTCCGAGAGTCAAATCTACTCCTGTCTACTCTTCCAATCCTTCTGTACATAATACACCCTTCCTGCCACTCTGGCCTTTACCATAACTTCTCGCTTCTCCCAAGAACCTGGCCTGGAAGATCGTAGCTACTAGGGTTAACGTATCGCAGGGGGTTAAGTGAGTCTAACCATGCAACTGCGATCTTCAGAACATGGTTACTTAGTGCAGAAGAGAAGTTGGTGAAGGCCAGAGTAGTAGGAAGAGTTTATTGTGTACACAACGGAAGATGAGAATAGATTGACTTTGGAGCGATACGTCCGATCAGTAGGTTGACCGGGCCCAAGTGAAGTCTTAGAGAATCGGGCCAGAGGACAGATAGAGGGAGATCTTTCATTGGGTAGGTCGGCCTGGAGATTTTGGGCAGAGAGGCAACTTGCGTCGGGCGCGCGTGCAAGCTCCTCATTCGTCGCCTCATAGATGCGAGAATTATGATTGGCTGATCGAGCCGTCAAGAAAGCACATCGGTGAGCGTTTGGGAAAGTGCAATTCGACGCGAGCTAGTCCCGCAGGCACGACCCGCTACAAACCTCACCAGGCCTTAACACTTCCTCGATAACTGGTAACCCCGACGTGTTCCTTCCGATAGTGGTGATTTCCCGAAGTATCCCCTCGATGACTGATGACTCCGACCTGATATAAACTCTCAACTTCTCATATGGCCTAGTTCAATCATCATCAAACCTTCCTTGCCTTCGACTGATCTTTTCCTGTGTCATCTTATGTGGCTGCGATATGGAGAATTTGATTACCAACATCCTGTCGTGGAGTGATAGGTTGATCCTCAACCACGCACAGACCATCGACTACGGGCTATGGTTCCTTCCCCAACTTGCAGAGCAGTTTCCACTATGAGTGCCAGCACCCAGATCTCCTTTCCAAAGTCTGGTTCTACTTCTACTGTCAACGGTATTCCTCCTTCCCCAACGCAACTCACACTGACACAACATACTGATTTGCCGTTGAAGTTCAGTTCAGCCCGCCTGGCTCACTCCCATGTAGTGGAGATTACCAATCTCCTACCAATGCAGACTTAGTCGAGAACACGGAAGCCAACCTGTAGGCAGAAACTTAGGTGAAGTTAGTCATGCGGCCATGAAAGTACTCTCACGAGAGTACTTTCACGGTCACATGACTAACTTCACCCTAGTTTCTGCCTACGCGCAAATGCCAGCAGTCGACCAGGGCCATAAAATGCCTAACTGCAACCGTAAAAATGGGTTAAAAGTGATTGCAGTAAAAACAATGGACAAACTGAGGCAGAGGAATTTTGACCCAACCATCTTGTAGGCAACTTTAGACATGTCCCCACCGGGACAATGACGAAATGGTGTCCAGGTTCGCTTAGCATATCGAGTTGCATATCGCGGAAACGTGCTTTCAGGCTGGATGCAAACATTATCTGGCGTGTTGGTCAACGTGTGGTGGTGCATCTTGATGGATTGACTACATTCGACTCAGCTGAAGACAGAATGTATGGCCTACTGTTAATTACTGCGAGCAAGTAGAGGTATGCAGTTTTGGATGCCTCCATCTCCAGTTTGCTCCACGTCGACAGAGTTGGGACCATTTAGTTATCAAATATGCTACTGTATATATTGCGTGGTACTTACCGCACTAACAGCCCAGGTACTAAATGAAAAGCCTAGACACGTATTTCACTGGTATTCTGACGCTGCTTGACACAGCCGTGAGGGGTCCGGCCTATCAGTGATTTCCTGGCTTTCACGTTTTGTTTTCTGTTTGATATACCGGTTTTGAAAGTTCAGCTTTTTTAATTCCCTTAGAAATCAATTTCTGTTCACGGTATAATCCGTATATTTAAGGCCTATAGCCCTCATAAGTATGCCTGTGGACCTCTTAAGCCTTTTAGCTAGAACCTGGACTGTTAGTCTGGTAAGTTACAACCTTAGTATATACTACTACAGTCTGTTCGTCGGCAGCAGGTGTTGACGGACTTTAGCCTAAATATAAACTTACAATTTCGGTCTATGCCTATAGACCTTAAATATATCGCAGGGGGTTCAGTGAGTTCAGCTCTAGCAACTGCGATCTTCAGAAAGTGGTTCCTTAGGAATGAAGAAGTCGGTGGAGGCCAGAGTAATAGAAATAGTTTATTTTGTATACAGAGGAATGAAGAATAAACAGGAAAGAGTTTGACTTCGGAGTGCACGACCAGCTATGAGGCTAGCCGGGTCCTAAGTGCCGGCTAGGCCGCAGGAATCCCAGCGGCCAGCGTGAATAGTCGTTGTCTGGGTTGACCTTGAAGGCTTTTGGGCCAGCCAGAGTGCGTCGGCTTACGCGTGCAGGCGTGCTATTCGTTGCCGGGCCAGGGGCCAGCTTTGCTGCATCTGTGATTGGCTGTTCCCAGAAATCGAGAAAATCGGTAGTGAGCTTAGACAAGTTCGCTTCGACGCGAGCAAGTCACGACAAATATATTAATTTATACCACGAACAAAAATTAATTTCTAAGGAAATTATTAAGTTGAAGTTTTCTGGTGATGATGGGACGCGGGGGTAGGAACGCATCGCATACTGAAAAAGTTGAGCATGCGATAAATTTCTGCAAGCCTAAATAGCCCTATATCTTAACCCTAACATAATTCTGACTGCCACCTCAACATTAAACCTGACCTCAAACTTAATCCCAATCCATATCTCGATCATAAAGATAATTTACCTGCGATTTGGTGCAACGACAAGGCTGTTCCTGTTCCCGTGTCCTGTTTAGGCAACCACATAATTCATCATTACCTCTGATTTCTGCCGTCATTAAGCAGGCGGTCTATGTGCACTTGAGACACTTCTGCATCAGCTGACAAGAAGTAAGGCCACTTGTGCTGTGACTGTGCGGTCTAATCAGCTGACCTGATATACTTCAGTGAGGAATTTAAAGTGGGCATTTCCGTTTGGTGCTTTAACAACTCCGTTTGATGCTGACCTTGGTTGTCTACTGCAATAAAAAGATGTTTAAACTGAAGTGCAAAACTGCAATTACGTAAGATCACCTGACAAGAAGTTTGCACTCCAGTGATCCACCGGTTTGCTTGACAGTGTTTTCAAGGTAATGTTGAAGGGGGTTAATTCGGATACTCCATCAGTTTAATGCCATTTGTCGCGGTTAAGAGGTTGCAGCAATCTCGTATTCTAAGCCGTGCTTTGCTTGCACTCGTCTGGGGCATGTCCCCCATGTCTGACTCTCTTGTCCATCTCCGGTCAACGTCACGGATGCGTCTGGCCTACCTGGTCAACCACCTCTCAAGGAAAGTTCACAAAGGACTTTAAGGTGGTGACTGCTTACGCTCAGACACCCCCAGAGCCGGCGACCTTAAGGTCGGTTGTAGGCATCCAGACCCGGCGACTACACCCGCCGGAATGCGACTTCGGACTCCGGCCCGCTCATGGCTGGACTGCACTCGCGTCTGGGAGTCGCTTACATATTACTCACATTATGCTCCCTCTGCATTTAATTAAATTATCCAGAACACTCTGGCCTTCCAAGCCTTATATTATTTACAAGTTCATAACCGTTGGGATACGTCCATCTTCCATTATCCGGCCGGACTACTTCGTATCCCCAAGGTAACGAGCAACAACAACATGCCAAAGTGAGTCGGTATGCGTGTAAAGTATTCCATTGAGGCAAAAATCACAACACCTGTTTAAAATCAGCTGTCGAGGTTAGCGATCGATTGTTAGCTCTGGAAATTTCCCTGTCTATTGAACTCGACTCGTGTGCCGAAGGGAAGCTTTGAACTCTCGACCGCGAACCACAACTAATGATTATGAGGGGTTCGGCAGATTTAAATCATTCAATTTACCTAAATGCTAAACCTCGGTGGAATTTGAACCTTTATCAGCAGGGAAGGCTTGATTACAGTCAACACTCTATCAACTGAGCTTCGAAAGCAGGTAACCATAAGAGTGTTAGCGTGAACCAGAATCACGTGGATTGGTAGCTTCCCCAGACCTACACAGATTGCAGATCCAGTCCTATGGCCAGAAACTGAGAAAGTACATCGGATCGAGAAACGCTGCATGAATTCTCTGCATTGAAACACTTTTCAGAACAAAGTCGGTGGGATGCCATTGCGGGACCGTTAAAGAACTAAATAAGGCGAGCGTTCTCCTTTCAGGTACAAACATAAGTAAAGAAGTAGAGGATTGTTCGCTCGCCGAAATCATGTCTTTTTCACCTGAACTTTGGAACTCTTTCTGCAGTCAGAGATAAAAGCGAGAACAAAGCAAACAACATTTTCAGAGGGCAGAGGCCAACCAAATATCAGCAACGACAGTCCGGAGGGGACTGCGCAGGGCACTGTATGCGGACGGTTACATGGCTGAATGGGAACAGTAGATAATTTAAGGTGTAAATAGATAGAGTCAGCGTCCTTAAATCATTAGCATCAGCTTCTAAGGTATCCAGTGAATAAGATCAAAATTAACGAGAGGACAAATCAGCTGCTGATTATTTCTCTCAGTTTTCGCTATAGGCAGGTAGTATGTGTGGAGATACACAAGTAACTTTCTTATTATCTTACATTTGCCTAGTATCCTGAATGGGACAATCGACTACAGAACTCACAACACTTTAATTAAATTTCGTATGAGCCTTGATAAAGAGTCTGGATCAGGCAATTGATCTAAAAATCGCCCCGTATGGAAGGCATGTTCCGGCAGTAAAAAGAGGAAGGTAAGATGATGGGCCGCTCACCTTTCGCGTTATGCTATCGCTCAGGGTTGGAGCTAGTAGAGTTAGCCCCTACGGCTGCGATCTGCCAGGCCGGGTTCCTTAGGAAATGAGAGAAGTATTGGGAAGGCCAGAGTGTTAGGATCAATAAATTGTGTACAGAAGAGTTAGGAGGAAGTTGCCACTCGTTCTGGCATGGCATTCGACCATGAGGGCCGTGTGAGAGCGTGGGGTCATCATATCGACCAACGATGCTGCCTACGTCAGCACGCTGATGGGTCGGAATCCCCAGTGTTCGTCAGTGTGGGAATTATCACAACAGCCCCAGAACGAGCATTGCGTGAGTCAGCTTCAGGATGCTGATTGTCCCGACCAGTCTAAGGTGCGTGTGTGCGCCTCAGTTGCGCGAGAGCAAAGGTTGCGCGTCGAATGGGGACATGGGCCATCGCGAAGGGTCTTACGCATTTGGCCGACCAAGATTGTCCCCGCCAGACCACGTATGTGGCGTCAAGAGTACGGAGATCGTCGGGCAGCAGCGACCACTACAATGTTCCTGGGCTCAAGCCCGAGGCTAATCGACAACAGTACGGTGCTTAGTATTATAGGCAGAACGATGTAACTGACAAACACAAGAGGTTAGTAATGCGATCACTAAGCACCTTTTATCGCAAACGACAGGGGAACGAGCCCGTGGCTCAGTGGTAAGAGCCGAGGTCTGCAACTTATGGCTCGCGACCCAGATCTGGCTCTTTTGATGATTGTGTCTGGCTCTGTCAGCTAAAAGTGGAATTATAAACTTCAGATTTTGTTTCCTCCAATTAAGTCTCGCCACAGAGACGCGTATTAGAATCTATTTAAGCTCAGCTTATCTCTGGCATTTCGGGCCCCCTAGGTTTGACCTAGCAGTTGTTTCCGTGTTCTCTTCCCGCTTAGCCGACAGCAGCTGCTTCCCTTTTCTCCTATGTCCCAACGGCTGCGACAAGCTTGCTAAATTACAGACACTCTACTAAAGGACGACAGCCCCCAGACTTGACCTCCGTTTGGTCAAGGCCACGCTGGCGGGCAAGGCTATCTTACGCGCATAGGCCAGCCTGCCTTGTCAGCAATAGTCTCTTGTCTTTATTTCCCCCAGACGGAGGCATTTAACATACGCAAGCAAAAAGTTCATTCGCAGAAACTTGCCTTGTGTACTAATAAATCGTTCCGAACATTTGATAGCTTTCTTTTATCAGGCGGAATCCTCTTACTGTTAGTGGTTATAGTAGATCGCACATCTTGGACCGCTACACACACACACACTCTCCCTCTCATTTGCTCAAAGTTAACCCCTGCAGCAAAGAAGATCGCGAAAAGAAAAGGAGATGAGGAGTATCGTATATTTTAGGATGACTTGGCCGTATGAATCTGCGTATGCATGTGAGCAGTCATTCTCACATCTTAAATACATCAAGTCCACCCCGCGATCACGTCTAATGGATGAAAGCCTCAAAGCTTGCATATAGCTTAACCTCACCAACTACACGCCAGACTACAAAGCCATCAGCGAATGCATGCAGCACCAGAAGTCGTATTAAAAACGAGTATTATAAGAACAGTATTCAAAAGAATAAATCCAGGGGCTTATTACACTCACATTTAATTGAATTTAATCTTAAAATATATTATATGGCTCTCACTGAAATATATTTCCAAATATTTGCTTTCTGGGCTCTCTGAGTCAAGAAGGTTGCCGACGCCTGGTTTAAAGCGTTAGACATAAAACTAACAAGTCACGAGTTCCAGCCTAAGGGGTTGAAAAACTAGGATAAGGTACGACTGCCGGATGAAAAATGATGAGTCAGAAGTAAAAATTCCAGTCCTCCTCATCTCTATCGGTTATTTCATTCTGCCCAAAAAAGAAAGCACCAGACAAATAGGAAAACTAATTGCAGTTTAGACTTTAGCCTACTAAAGTCAATCTAATCGAAGGTAGAAGGGCGTTTTTGCCAGCCAAAAGCGAAGTGGGGTTTTACAATGTCCTACCTGGCTTCTGTACGCAAAGTGAGTCTTTAAACACGCACCAGTCTGAAATTTGTTCTGTGCGTAGCTTTCCATTTTGTGATTTTAAACACAGGTGGTAATGACGGCAGTTTGGGATGCTCATCCCCTTTTAGGCCATCAACCCACCAGGAAAAATGCATCGAAACTAATCTGCTGTTCAATTCAGTTGGATTCACCCTATTGACGGAGAAGTCACAACCTTTTCAGCCCTGATTCGAGCACTTCAGGAGCGTCCTCAAAACCCCTAATACAACTTATCAAGAAGGCATAAGCAGACCTTTTCAGATGGGGAATAATTCCGACCTCGGTTACGCACCTACAGCCAATGGGCGATCGCATGAACCGACAATCAAATGCTGCAATGCGTTTTAGATTAGGAAGGCTTACTTAGGCGGGGTAGTAAGTACCTTTCAGTATCATCACAAGAAATTTCAGATACGTCAGGAGGCTGGTTTTTCACGAAACACCTATTTGGCCGCATGCAAAATAATTATGCATCTCCCGTTGATTTTTCATGCTCATATAAATTAAAATATAGACGCAAAGAGTGCAGCATTTATAGGCCGTAGTTGCTATGCCACCACATGCATCCTAAAATGTTGCACTCTTTTGCTCCTCCTCATCCCTATCTGTGACTAGCTCTGATGATGGGTTTGAGCGAAAATCCGAAAGATCATAGCAAAATAAGTCTTGCTCCAGTGGTCGCGTCCTCTTCCTCTGAATGAAACCGCTGCCCCTTTCCGTAGAAAATTTAAGAGCCTTTACATTTCTCTAAAAACGATACTGCGCCTTATAACCCGGAGCGCCTTATATATCGATTAATTTTGGTTACTGACCTCGAAGCGATTTGTGTGCTACATGGCGCTGTGTTAATCCGATATCAGGAACGCGTCACGGAATAATATATACTGTGCTTCACCACAACATTACAGTGTGTGCGTATGGACCACAAACTGGCACCTGCAACGGCAATTGGCCACCACAGCTAAGGAAAATCTGCCTTGCTGGTTAATAAAACAAGAAAACAGAATTCCCCTGTCATTGATTACTGAACATTTGCTAGACACGGACCATTCTGTTGACCTCAAATCTTCTTTCCGAGTACGTGTGCGGGCGCGAACAACTCGCACCTTACGCTACCTGGAGGCAGCCTACATAAGGTGGTTCAAATACGTTCATTAACGTTTAAATAATGTTGGGAGTTATTGTGAATGCATTCAATACATTTTAAGTGACTGACTTATCTGACTATTTTGTTTCCCTTACTGTGTTTTGTATAAGAAGAACGTTCGAAAATAAACCATTAATTGACACTGCGCCTTATAATCCAATGTGTCAAATGATGCGGAAAACACGGTAAGAAAAAGTAGACGGATCAAGTTAATCTGCAACAAACATTTCAGAATTTTACTTTCCATCTTCCTCCCTCTACTCAACATTGCTGGCAGACTCGTAGCCCCGAGTCATAATTTGTCGACTGAACTTATTTTTTTTCCTCGGATTTGAGGGTCTGCAACCCATCTACATGCAAAGTTACCCATCTCAATCACGACGGCTTCACAGTTTGCCAGAAATAACCACCAAATTCGGAGATTTTGTCACCAGAACCTTAGAAAATTGGCGATAAACGAAGGAAAGGAGGTGGCGGGTGGACAGCTTAGGCGCTGTTGCAGTTGATCCAATTCAACACAGGAAGCGTAATTTGAAGTGTGTTGCAAGGAGGCACTCGCAGAAGGCCGAAAAATGAACAACGCTCCCTGGCGCGTGATGCGCAAGTGAGTTAATCGCGACTGTATGATGCAAATGGCCACATATGTTGGTACACTAGGTCCTCATCATCGCCTTTCGCGTGGGCGGCGAGGTGTGCCTCTGAACAAACACACAAGCCAGTCTTGTTTGTCACAAAAAAATCAAGTCTTACCAGTCGGATTTCTGGATTACCAGTAAGCCTTTTTCTACTACAGAATTTCACTTGACAAGTAACAGTCCAGCAGAAAAGACTACAAAGCTTAGATTGACCGTAGCAAAGATTTCTACACGTCCCTGTTCAGAAGAAAACGCGGTAGGAAATTACCCATGGATTTATTTGTAGTAAAAAGACGTGTGTAGGGTCCAAACTAACCCCCTTCAAACCTCCATCATGTTAACATGCCCAGTAAGACAGAGTCAAGACTGCCCTGCCTGATCATAAGTGCAGTGGCAAGTACTACAACTACACGCAACATACACGTGCTTATTCTCAACTCCACACGAAAAAAGCACCACGAGTGGAGAGAGTGTCATTGACTCCTTACCCGACCGCTTGACCATCCATTCCGACGATATCCAACATCGGCTTCACAGGGGCGTGCTGCGTGAATATTGGGTTACCTTAAAATGATAGTAG
>JAYGXS010000001.1:21808930-21834826 GCA_036362985.1 Ligula intestinalis | reverse complement strand
AGAGAGGCCGAGTATGTGGCAGGAAGCATTCGGTAAAATATAGCGGAATGGGTGAGGTTGCCGGCCGTTGAGACCCATACACACCGAACCAATGCTTGTGCAGAAAACTGCTAATATTTCAAATCACCGGCTTTGGAGGAGGCATATTTCATTCTCCACTTCCTCACCATCGTTCGGAAATGAGCCTAAATTCTGTTCCACTGAGTTGTCAATTTTGGCACTCACATCTTCCGCGGTGTGGTAGTCGACCTGTTAGTGTGTACCGGTCAGTCAGCAAATGTGACCTTGCACGAAAAATACGCGTGCTCACACCTACGAATGATACATATTACGGTCAGTAGGCTAACATATTGTGAGATTACTAGTTACTCATTTGGATTATCGGGTTCAAATGGTCACCGGCCAAAACAGAGACAGCGACAGTAGGTTCGCAAAAGGCACGGGACACCAGAATGCCCCATAAATACTGAGAATCAGCTTCGGAAGAGGGCGCTTGGATGTTGCAGTTGTAAACCACCCATACCGACTACTCTCAATTCACTGTAACTGAATTTATAGGTTGATTTGTCGAATTTGTTATTTTGACGAAACGAAGGTTTTTAAAGGTAAAAATCAGATTGAAAAGAGCAAGTTAGAACAGCTTTTCTCTGCGAGAAAGAGCTTACAAATGGCCCTACCAAGCGCTCGCTGGCAGTTTTGTCTTCAGGCAGATTGTGTTAGTGCGTGTTCGCTATTGGGACCCTTGACGTTTGGACGCGTTCTCATAGGATTTAAGGTAAAGAAGGTTAAGCTTAACACCTACGGTCTTCAAGGCTCAGTTCCTTAGGAGATGAGAGAGAAGACAATGGGAAGCCAGATTGTTAGGAAAAGTATATTCTGCAGAAGGATAGGAGAATAGATGGAAAGAGTTTTGACTCGCGGACTAGTGCAACTGTTTCCTAGTCGGATCGAATCCGGAGTGATGAAGAAAGCAGGCGTCGCCGGCGCATGCTTTGTTCCGGCGGCCAATGGCGCGGCTGATGTCTAGACTAGCGTGGGCGCGCGACCTTGAGATTGGCTTAGGCTGGCTAGCATGAGCGTGCGGTCACGCTGGGGCGTATGTGCGCATCGGTCAAGGAGAGTTAGCGCCTAGCCCCAAGAGGCAGTGGGCGCGCAGGCAGGCTAAAAGTGCCATGCGTCAGCGGCTGGTCTTGAGTTCCAAGTCGCTGCAAAAGGCCACTTCATCTTCTGTCGTCTGCAGTCAATGAATGAAAAAGACGCGCATTGCCTTGCCTCGAGCTTACGCGCGCCTTAGGCAGCGATTAGACCAGGAGTGTGAGGCGGATAGGCCGACGAAAACCTCTAGCAGTGTTTGACCAAGATCGTACGGGTAAGGCTTACATGCGAAAGTACCCAAGGCTTTGCAAACGAAGGCAAGATGCGTCAGCGCAGTAGCGCTGAGCGCAGGCTGCCACAGCAGATTTAACTATGGAGGGTCCTTCAGCCAGATCAGTTTTCTCTGGTTTGTGTAACCAAGCTGGTAATGCGAGGAGAGTGAAATAGGAATTGTCGTGTTATTTTTTCATGTGGGATCGATTTGACATGTTAAGTCGGTGTGCCATACTCCAATCTCAGTCATCGCAATGGCCTGTGTTGGGGTCTAAGTAGTAGTTGTGGCTAGATCGCTACAATCAACAGGTCGAAATCCCAGGTTGGAAGTTAAAAGACAGAAGTCACCAGAAGGAGTGGTTTATTATGTACAGAACTCCCAATTGCAGTCCCAGGTGGCAGTGGCCACTGGCGAAGCCAGGGCTAGTGTTGACTGCGTCCCGCCAGACCTGAGAGTGCACGAGACGGTGGTGGCAGCTGCTTAGGTAGGATTGCGGAGCATGTTCAAGCGGTCTGTTATTGATGTGTTGCAATTTCCCGAGGGGGTGTCGCCTGCAAAGGCCCCCTGCTGCGTTGGCCAAAGAAATGAGGTAGTAAGTAGTCCTTATGAAGTTGTGACTATTTAGGACGCGCGTGTATGCAGGGGTGTGTGCGCAATTTAGCTGGTTTACTTTTCTTGCCGCGGTTGGCCTGCAATTTTATGCGACGACTGAGGTAACATGTGCATGCAGCTTTTGGGGTAAAGAACACTGGAGAGTTCCTTGGTGTAGAGTTATACCACGCAGCCCATGGCGACGTTTAGGCGAGCGTTTTGCGTGCGGACATGTGCGGACATTTGCGTCATCTGGTGACGATCACATCAGTCACGTGTCCGTGAGAGCCGCTGTTTTGGTAGCGTCATATAAGTGTCGCCTTCACGCGCCCAGTAAATTATGCCTCCTATATTTACTGGGGCCGACCACAGCAACACTAACGTGACTTGTCCTCCTTCTACTCATCTTTCTGCCACCCTTCTTCTTATATAGTCACTCGCTGTCATAGCACTGGAATGTTGGATCCTCAGTCGTTTAGCTCCACGGCAGCATCGTACTCTGGCCTTTATGGCACTCTCGCACATGCGAGATCTGGGGCGTCCACGACTTATACTAAAACCACGTGTTTTGCCGGAGAACAATTTCTGGGGTGTCGCTCGTAAACTACTAATGCCTTTGTAGTGGCTCCTAGCAGCTACTTGGAGCCCAAGATCAGCCACTGACGCCAGGCGCCTTTGGCCTGCAAGGCCCGCGTACCCACACCAGCCTTCGTCCATCTCAAGATCGCGCAACGACCGCTAGTCTAGACATTAGTCGCGTGATTTGCTGCCATAAAAAAGCATGCACCGGCGATTCCCGATGCTCTAGTTACTCCGGAATTGACGCACTCGCAGCCGGACTTGAGCCATCCGATTGTCAAATCTCTTTCCATCTACTTTCTTATCCTTCTGTACAGAATACACTATTCCTAAGACTCTGGCCTTCCCACCGCCTTCTCTCTTCTCTCCTAAGTAACCATAGTCTAAAGATTGCAGCTGCTAGAGTTAAACTGAGTTAACTCCCTGCGATACTCCATCCCCAAATTATTAGTTAACGGGCTTGAACGGTTTAACGGTCCTTGGGTGATGGAGGAGAGAGTAAGCTCGACCTTGGGGACCGCAGATGAAAATTGCTGACAAAGGCAATGGAGACTGGAATGACAATTTGTGGCTTACTAGTCGTTATCAGCCAGCCATACCCGAGCCCAGATGGTGCATCAACTGGGGCTCGGACCCGCGAACTGTTGGTAAGACATCCAATGCTCTAAACATCGAGCCACAGGTTCGCTGTGCTGCCGGTTTCGGCGAGACGCGAGTTCAAAACTCGGGTGCGGCGGCAATTTCAGCTGCAGCACTAGAGTTGGCTGCGTGTGGCTGATGAGGGCCAATAGCCCGAAATAGCCATATCACAGTAATTTAAGTGTGTCTGCCGGAACACTATTATAAAAACATAAAAAAGATGTGTTACTGACAGGTGGCTAGTAACATATCAATTATCAGTAGCTTTGCGGAACACAGTTGGTTGATCCAACTCGCAAAATCATTATCCCAGGATGGGCGCATCCTGAGGAATAGATCGGTGCACAAACAAATAATATATACGCCCGATCTAAAACCGGCTGGACACCGAACTCGATGGCTCAATGGTTAGGACGTCTGCCCCTGACCGGCGAGGCGCCAGTTCAAAACTCGGGTGTGGCGGCAATTTCAGCTGCTACACTAGAGTTGGCTGCCTGTGGCTGATGAGGGCCAATAGCCCGAAATAGCTATATCACAGTAATTCAAGTGTGTCTGCCGGAACACTATTATAAAAACATAAAAAAGATGTGTTACTGACAGGTGGCTAGTAACATATCAATTATCAGTAGCTTTGCGGAACACAGTTGGTTGATCCAACTCGCAAAATCATTATCCCAGGATGGGCACATCCTGAGAAAAAGATCGGTGCACAAACAAATAATATTAACACTGGTGGATGGACACTCATCGATTGGTTGCGGGATACATTCATCCCATTCGGCCAAAACCTTCAGCACCTTTTCCTCCCTGCAAATAATCCAACGCCCTTTTGAAACTTTCACGGTACGCTGAACCCTGCGACGGGTTGCAATGTCTCTTTATTATTTTGGCCCCTGCGGCGTACGATGGGCTCCCAGAGGCCCACTTGTTTGGTTGAAATCTTCGCCCATTGTACGCAAAACGGACGTGTGTTGCACTGTGGGTTCCTGTTGTCGCGTATTACCATACACCCTATCGGTGTTAGTGGAAAACCAAGCTAGACGTGATCTCCTTCCAATACATATATAACTGATGCCTGGCACGTTGGCTGACTGAAGCGAAAGTAAACAGTAAAGTACTTAAAAATCTGAAACTTTTGGACATTGGACAGCAAAGTGTCGGCATCTTGCTAACGCAAGTTTGCGTGCTCTCCATCTGTCGAAAGGAGTGGTAGTCGATTACAGAAGGTTCTCTAAGTCAGAAGTCAATAAGACAAATTAGGTAGGACAGTGTACTGTAAGAAAAGGAGCTGACAAAAGACCCTACAGAAAAGAGCGGCTCACAGATTACAAGCCAGTTGTTGCGTCCGTGTTCTGTGCAGGGTCGGAGGCAACCTCTGATTTGTCCTGCAACCAATCAGGAGAAGGCGCACAGCTCGCGAGGCAAGGTATCACGATGACCTTGAGGCCTCACACGACCAAGAGGCAACAATGCGGGTGCCTCGACAAGGAGCAAGAGGTGGGCAAAGGCATGATGAGTAACGCAGGGCGCTGCAGCGAAAGCGTTTAAATGCAGGGGCTGATCTCAGGACCGCCACACGTCCTCTTATCTCAGGCTTACTTATAGCAGGTGCTGGTTGGCACAACATTTCCAGTTGCTGGGGGGTCAATTCTGAACACTAGGTGAAGCAGGCAGAAGAAGGCTAATACGATAGCTGTTGTTGTAGGTGTTCCTGTCAATCAGTCTAGTTCTGTTCAAGCGAAGAAACGTGGGAGAAGAATGGACGAATGTTCAGTTAGGCCACTGTAGTGGGTATTACAACAACGATTTCTTCGCTAGCATGGGTTGGCGGTCTGTGTATTAAGAATAAATGATAACCTTACACAATCTGGACGTATCCTATTGAAGGAGAGGACTTGACAGTAGTACTAAGCACCACCTCTGCATGGACACATCTCCGCGTGCAACGCTCAATTTCTCGCCTCTCGCGACTGTTAACACTTGCGTATCAGTGTCTGCCTGCCCCAAGCCGGTCTGGCCAATCATCGCTGGTGATGCTGTGATGACTTATGCGCTCTCACACTTCGGACGATGGCCCTCACGGCCGCGGGCACACGCTCGTTCGGCTGTCAACCTGCCTCCAATCAATTCTCCACTAGCTCTATACCGAATATGCTATGCCTCATACCTAGCGTTCCAATTCGCCTCTTCCCACACGGGGCCGGAACTGAGGGTACAGCGGCAAGGGTCTTCTCCATTACCTTAAACCACTGCAATACATCTGTCATGGACAAGTTGCCGATAGAAAGGCAAGGGAGGAGCACTGAAAGTAGACCGAAGCGTATGCGTATTTTTCCTCTTCTCGTGCGCGCTATTCTTTACTGCGTTTATTGCCTCTTGTCTGCTTAGATATTTTCTGACAGTGCAAATGCAAGGTACTTGACAATCTGACTGGACAGTTAATCCAGGCATATAGGTCTTATACATCTACCTAATTGGCCAAATTGCAGCTTCGCTCGCTGGAAGTCTTTTTAAGATTTTTGCGAAATAGACGAACCAAACTTTCTTGCTCGTTTTTATATGCAATCTCCTTGTGGTCGCAAATTATAAGCCCTATTCCGGACGCCTGTTGCAAGGCTCCACCTATCGCGCGTACTGACTCGCGTACCAATGGCAGTCTAACTCTCGGCCGATCTCCCTTATCCAAACGGACAAAAATCAACACCAAAACCGATTCAGACCGATTATCATTCAAGACGCTCTGGAGTGTGCCCTAATGACACTGAAAATGCAGGCTCTAGCGACTCCAGGCGTGTACCGTAGTTGAGCTGCCAAGTTTTTCCAACCTATTTTCCAATGTGTCTGCCTGGAAGATAATATCTTCTCAATTGGGGTCCAACTTCTCTTTCTATCCAGGACCGGGTTCGAAGAATTTAAGTTGCCACGAAAACCTGAAATAAGTTAATAAGCCTGATTCACTACTACTGCAGGTCCCTCTAAGATACGGTTAGCGCCCAATAACATTAAATGTTGATCTAAATTCTGGCATGCGTTTCCGATTAAAAAAAGGATCGCTTAAGTGGATTTGTAATATTGATTATCGTGCAGAATAGTATTTAAGTCACGCCAGGATGTCCGGTTTTGCCTGTAAAAAGGATATCTCCGACAACGGCTTCTAGGGAATATATATTTGAATGAAAAGGTTTTATTGGCTGCCGTTTTGCAAGCGACCAAAAAGGAGTACATTCAAAAGCCGGCATCCTGCCATGACTGAACCATTTTATGATTACGATTGCACGATAATTAGTGGCTCGACCCCGTTTAAATAATCCCTTGTAATTGAAGACCTGTTTCAAAATTTAACCGAACCTTCCGCGAGCTTGATCATCAACTCTCTTCGACCGTTCATGTGCAAGAAAGCACTTTGAAGTCAGCATGTGTTTCATCCTGAATAATTCCATTATACGTGGCATTCGTTTAGCACTATTTTATAGTATGCAGTTTGTTCTAGGTACTTAATGAGATACTGCAGAATTTAAATCAACCCAGTGACGTCCTGCGGGCTGGAGTGAGCAGCTGGACATCACGGTATGCGCTTACTTAAAATGCAAATGATAACAGCAAGGCAGGTTTTTCTGTCTGCCGAAAAAAGCATCTGCCAGAGTTTCTATTTGTATCGTACCAAGTGGCTCCACGTAAGTCAGAGTGATCAATTAGAAGTCACAGCATGCTACAATGATTGGTTACCTATTATAGCTGACAGAAAACCGTCGAAGACTGCTGTAATTTTAACTGGGCGCTCACTCTAGCTCGCGGAAACCCCTTCTTTCTGGTCGTGGGTTGGCGTGTGACCGGCTGACGATGGCCATTGAGCCCGAAATTATCCTGCCAGCCTCCCTATTCCGTATCCGAAATATTATCATAAGTAAATGTGGATAAGGAAGGCCTGCAGGCACCTCTGTAATACATAGATTGTCATGTGATTGCTACTAATGCCATTTAGACAGCGTAGTCTAATATAATAAACCTGTCTTGTGATTAAGACATATCCACTTGCACTATCCGGCCTCCTTTCTCACCGTCCATTTAAAAGAGGTAATGGCGGGGCCACCATGATCTTAATGCCCAGCTATTCCCATGCCATTGTCTTTATGCTTACCATAGAATTAATTCCAAGTATAATTCTAGTACGCATACTGTTTTCTCCTCTGCAGCAGTAAGCAGCTAGATCGTATCTCATGGGATCCATCTAAATTCGAATAGTCCAAGCGACTTCCAGTGGACAAGAGTGAGCAACTGGACGTCAAAGTATGCTACACTGCTGTGCTGCTTATTGCGGCAGACAAATACGTCAAAGATTATAAGTATTTGAACCTCAATTAACAACATGTTTCGGTGTTTAAATGCTCAACTTGACCCACTGTTACTCACCGATATGAGTAAAATCTTGATTAATTGCGTGCTGGACGATGTAGCTACTGACTGCTGCAGGCAAAGGGGTTTTAAGTCTGTAGGGGTCTGAGTCGTAGGTATAATCGAATCACTATAATCATCAAGCCCAATCCCAGGTTAGAAAATAAAAAGCAGAAGTCACCAAAAGGAGTGGTTTATTGTGTGCAGAACTTCCAGTTGCAGTCTCAGGTGACTGGCTGGCTAGTAGCCCTTGTTGGATCCGGAGCCCCGCCGGGCGAGCCACAATCCCGGCTGTGAAGAGGAGGAGGAGTCGGAGCAGCATAGTTAAGAGGGGCTGCTCTGTCATCAAAAACACAGATGGAGAAGAGGAGAGATCGTGTTGACTGCGTCCAGCCAGACCTGAGAGAGCCGACTGTATGTTGTATGGGACGATGACAGTTGCATTCACATGAATATGAAGCGAGTTAAAGTGTTCTGTTATTGGTGTGTTGCAATTGTCCGAGCGGATGTTGCCTGTAAAGGTCTCCTGCTGCGTGGCCGCGGCTCGGCGTGTTCGAGTGGCACTTGAAAAACCGCGACTAGCTAGGCACGCGTATACGTGTGTGTGTGCGCGGGTGCGGAGCACGTGTGTGAGGGAGTGAATATCGGTCAAGTGATCTTCATGTCAGCAAGTGTGAACAGCCGCGTGCGAATACAAACGACGTTGGGAGCCGCTGGCATTGCAGAACAATGGGGGGGGGAGGCAGACGTTGTGGCCACCCGCCACAAGCCTTATGATTTGAGCTGGTAAGAATCGCACGTTACAGGACGAACCGCATGCTACAACATCGGACTGCTAAGTCTGCCACGCGGAAAGCCAGGCATACTGGCTCCACTACCGCAGCAGATTAAGTTAATATGTGAGACCCTTGCCATTGTGATCTCCAGACCCTGTTCCTTAAATAAGGAGAAAAAAATTGAGGCACCAAATGGAAGGAATAGTGTATTCCGTACAGAGGTAGTGGCGAAAAAATAAATGGAAGCGTGAACTGCTTTTGCGTAACAGAGATTTTATTGTAAAATCCTTAGATTACATGAAGTATAATATGATTAACGTGCAGGGCCGGTGGCCTCTCCAAAATATCAAACCCGGAACAAAGTAGCCAACACTTAAGTAGCTACAAAACCCACTCACTATTGTTCTCCACAGGGAACTGTACACTGACCTGAATGTACACCTAGGTGGAAACCCTTGTGGACTACGACCGCCTGGATGCACAATGCGACGACGAGGCTTTCCGCCGCCAGCTGGTAGGTTAAAATACATTACTAACATAGGCATATCAGATTGGCCACCTTAGAGACCTCGGAGGGTCCAACATCAACGTCTTCGCAGACAGAATATTGAGAACTTTGTTCTGCGACAAGATAACTGCCGAGGTCCTCTTCAGCGGCGGCTGGGATGATAACCCAAAGCGGCGCTTTACCAAGTCAAAGATTTACGCTGTTGATATCGATATTTTTTTACATGATACATTATTCTATCATTTACACGTCTCCAAAAAGTGCTCTTCTACTGCGTTTCAAATTGGGGGGTTTTTGCGAGGAATAGGGTAATCCCTGCTCGGATAAAAACTTATGACTCTACATTGTAGAGCAATTGTAGAGTTGGAATCGTACACTACATTGTGTGCATTTCGAGCTGGAATCGGACTCTACATTTGTAAAGTTGTCCAGCTGGAATCGGATTCGTGTCGAATCCGATTTGCTAATAGGGCTCCTAAGTCAATCAGGCACCCCAAAAAGTAGAAATTCACGTTACATATGTCGCCCACTGCCAAGTTGTATTGTGCCCATGATATTTTTTCCCTTAAGGAACTGATTTTGAGGAAAAGGTGCTTAGTGCACTATATGTATCCCCAAATACGTGACAGAAAACGAAAATATAGATCCAGATCAGCACTGTCAAAGCGCGCCGAGACAATTTTATTGATGACCGGAAGCAGAGGCTAAGCGCTTTGGTCGGCCTACTTCCTTATTACATTGTTAATCACACTACCTTTAAGGCACGATTTTTCTAAAATCGCCCCATTTGGTGAACAATGAAAATCGAGACTAATGATTGTAAAAACTATTACAAGTGACTGCTACTAAGATGTTTTTTTGGAAGCGAGCTTCACTAAAATAGTAATGCTACGCAGTTGCCAAAGAGCCGTTGTATACTGGGAAGGGCCTACGACCGTCTGATACTTTAAAAGATGATATCACCTGTCAGTTTCCGAGAATGGGGAACGTAGAAAACAGCGCAACTGACGTTAGGCAGTTTACGCATCATACACCTTTTTGAAGTCTAGCCTAACAGTTGTCCATCGAGATGGCATCCACACCGTCGCGTGCCCCGCATTGGCGATAAGTGGCTATTCCACCTGTAACATACAAGGTTTAAATGGTTATGACTTTTGGAGTCTGAAAACAGCCTCACAAATCCGGTAGGACAACAAAGAGGCGTTCAGTAACCCATAAGTTAAACAGAGTTTACCTACAGGCAAATAAAGTCACTCAGGTATTGACCCATATGCCTATGCACGGACCAGAAGTTCAAGTCAGACGCTGCGAGGGGGAGCGTTTGATCTAACGAGACGTTAAGTGCACAAAATTAACTACTGCTGCTGCTGGGAACAACATGGAAACCACACGTCAAAAGAATGACGATCTACCTCCCTACAACGACAATTCAACTGTCGATGTCTCACACGTGATTCATCATGCCGGAGTCAATCGCAGTCACACGGAAATAAGTTTCAAGTGGTAGTAGGCTTGCGCTGCATCTATCGCATCCTCCCTTCCCCTACCCATCTGTGCTTTATGTCAAGATGACCGGAGCTGGTTGCCGGGGCTCGCGCCTGCATATACGCCTGTCACCACGCGCCCCATGTTTGGCGCTTGTTATAGAAGCGCAACTCGAATAACTCTTGCCGTACCTTGATCTGCTCCTGTGTTGGTCCAGCGCGCCTGCCACTCAGCCACGCAACTTGACACCACACACGTATAAACATTCAGTGTTATGATTATTAGGCACGCCAATGTTTTACTCTTATTTCATTTACTACTAACGACGAATTAGTAACTAGATTTATCCGGAGTACGTGTACCCAATTGGCCTACCATCGTTCCCCTTGTCCTTTGCCCGTAGATCTAGTTAGCTACAATTAAATTCATTGACTCCCTCCATTCTTTGCCCCTTGCCCTCGCTCATTTATAAACTAACAGACGTGCGTCGGCGCCATTCGCAAGGCTGGTCATCATCACTGCGAGGTTCCTGCCGAATGGACAGAGTAAGGATGAAAATGTCTTCCGAATTGACGCAGCTCGACCGACTTTTCTCCAGCCTTAGAAAGTGGGTATGGGTCCGAGACGGTATTTATATAGCCACAAAGGTCCGCTTGTACCGTGTATCTGTGCCTCATGTTCTTTCCTATGGATGTTAATTATAGACAACTTGAATGGAAGACGAAAGGAAACTGAAAGTATTTGGTCATTACTGCTTGAGGAACATCCTTCGAGTGAATTACAGCGACTTCATCTCAAATGAGACAGTCCGCACTTGCTGCGACAACACCACAAGCATATTCCAGGTCAACCAAGAAAGACGACTAAGGTGGTTTGGACGCGTTCTTCGTCGTAAATCGCACGAGTTCAGTGTTGCTGTCCTCAACTTGGAATCGTCACCAAATTGGAAACGTCGAAAAGGGGGTCAGCTCACAACCTGGCTCGACTGAGTCCGTCAGGACATGAAAGTGGTTTTTTGACCTTCTGTTTGCGGCGCTGAGAATGGCCTGAACTGTTGAGATCTGTTGCAACGGATCGTCACGCGTGGAGAAGTAGCGTCGGGGACATAATCAAGGTCGGCTATATCAGTCATGATAGCATGCGCATCAAGTAAAAGTAGGAGTACTGTCTTCTGCCCTTGACCTTGGTTGCATGTATTCTGATTAATAAACTAGCACTGAATCAAGAGAATCTAAACAATATTAGCAGTAAGGAATACAATTGGGTCCTTCTGTGGACCGGACTAATGAGCCCTCTAAACCGCTCTCCGTTTACGATGCAATAAGTGGGGTAGGTGGGTTTGAGGAATTGCGATTGAGACGCGTCAAAACGCGGCGATTTCGCAGGAGAAAGCAAGGAAAGTGACCGCACGCATTTAGTGAAGGTTTAAATGACGATAGCTGCCCATTAAATAGCACTGGCTAAAGCCGACAGCAGCGAGATTAATGTCGAAGGCAGTAAAAAAAACAGTGAAATGTGAAGGCGAGAGACGAGGGATAAGTAAATCTAATTATTAATCAAAGGAGCACGAAATAAGCACTGAAGAGACTTACAAAACGTTAACCAGCACGATATATCAAGATAGGCCTGACGAGGAGCATTGCCTCAGAGCATGTAAATGAAAGAAGAAGAAGAAAAGGAATCGTGCATGGTACACAGGGAACGCCGAGCAAAAGTATTGCAGGCATTCAGACGACTAGGGGGGGGGAGCAAGACACCTTTAAAATGATGAACCAGCGATGCATGCGGAGGGTGGGGGGAGGCGGGATTTCTTTACAGGGATTTGCAAATGCACGAGGCGGAGGGGCGGGCGTAGAGGAACAGTCACGCTCGCCTCGACGTTGTAAGAGGGCAACATGGAATCAGGCTGGAGAAGGGCTCCAGCACGAAAGGCCAATCGAAAGTTTGATGTACAAAAACAGCACGCAGAGGAGGGCAGCGCGTGCTGTGGTCGGAAACGAAGTTAGGCTCCAATGCGTGGACCAGGAGGCAGGGCGACCATTCGTTCGCTTCTAGCAACCGCAACGCGGATCTAGAAGGGGATGGGGGTAGAAATGCTCATGGTCAACAGCAGCAGGTCCTGAGGCGGCGGCGGCGGCGAATCACTTCTCGAAGGAGGCCTCAGTCACAGCTTCCATCCTCGAAAACCATCGATTACTCTGCTTCTTGATTTCGTTGGCCACTTGTCGTCGACTTATTGACAGTTTTAACATCTACACAGGCGAAGAGAAGGCAGGATTGATTGCGGCATACACAAATAATGTTTTCCAGGTCTACAAGCGATGCTCGCCAAATTGTATTGAGGCTTTGAAGAGAAAAAAACTATAAGATAACTGTGGAGTCATTTTAAAACAACAGCCGATTTACTATTATAGGTCACGCTCAGACGCCCGTCGCAGTTAATTGGGCCTGCATCCCCTACAATTACCTCATTTTCGTTGCTGACGCCCTGATGAACGCTGAAATAACTATAATTGCGCCCCCCACACCCCCACTTTCATCGCAGTTTCTTGGCCCTCATGACCTGATGACCCTGGACAGTTGATTGGTGTACATACACTATAACCAGCCTATCGTTTGTTAATGTTTCTTACCTCTGACGATGGACTACTGTAAGAGGTCGAAAGCTCAGGATAATAAACAATATGATCAGGCTTTCGACCCTTCTTCTTTCTCACCGAAATATCGGTAATATTTTGCCACTGCTGGAATTGCGTCAAAAAAAACATAATTGGACTTTTAAATTACGTAAAAATATGTTCTACGAATCCAAAAGAAAGTTCATCAGACAAAAGCTACTTCAACACAGATGAAAATAAGCGAAGATGTGTTGGAGAGATCAGCACAACACATATCACCTTTGGTTTGGTCGGGTAAAATAAGTTCAAGGCTGAATAAGTTGACAAGAAGTTTGCTCATAGGGAGACTGCAGTAAGAAAGACATCTCAAAATCGTTAAATGTCTGAAATATTAACTCGGTTGGACAGAAATAACTAAATGGCGCTTTAGTATTGATGAGCATTAAGAATAATCCCGCCTACGATGCTTCAGCTAGGTGAGGATGCCGACTTTTAAATACACATACTGTTGGCCGCCTGAAGGGTCATGGTTGTTAATAAACGACTACCTAAGAGGAAAAAGGATTTACCAGCGACTTTGGGTGTCCAAACACGCAAAACTCCATCCTTGACCTTATCTTATAGCAAATTACACCTTCTTCGAATTAGTTTACTTAAATAATGTTATTTTTTGCTCCCTAAAGTTTCCTTCAAACCACGAAATGCTTATTAAAATAGCACAATAAAGCACTGTTTCCCAAGGAACTCCTTCTACTGAATTATACTTCTTGGGATGCCGATTTACCAGTACCTTATCCATTTGTTTAGTATTATCGTTTACATTCGGAGGGCTTTTCAAATTGAGTCACAATTTTCCTCTCCAAATTCGAATGACACCTTCTTATGCATACGTAAGTTTGCCTTCTTCGCCCAAAAATGATTTTTATCCCCATTTGTTTATTTGAACTACAATGAGGTCATGAGTGCACGAGGTTATTACGCTAGGGCCGTTTTGAAAGCAGACCAATTTGGCCCATATTTTAAGGCTTTTACAACGACATTTATCCAAGATTTCGAAAATTGCAGTCACTGAAAATTATGGATTACTGTTGATTTCCCGGTGTTGTGAGCTTTTGCGCCTAATTTTATTCCTTGTGAATGAAGGAACTTTCTTGCTGAAAATTTGGGAATTATATTTTCTTACATGCTCGATGTCCATTTACACAAGTGACGATTCTAGGGTTAATGGTTTGGAAATCGCTGAACTCAGGCGCAACAGCAGGTCGGATTACAAATAAGTAAGGAGTTACGACTTCTTAGATTTCCGTGGATGGACTATGCCCTACGCTGGTAATAAGTACCACAGCCGACACCAAAGTAGTAAAACATGCTTACTAATACGAAATAAGTAGACAGTTACACCCAGCACACAATGGCGTGGTGTTAAATAATGACAGCTTTCTAATAGCACAAGATGACGTTTTTTCGGGTTAACAATTCACGAGGACGAAATTTACCAGAAAATAAACATCGTTCAAGAGTTTTGCATGCTTGACAAAATACGCTTTCTTTAGAAGGCACTGAAAGTAAATATAGCAAATTGATACTGCAGAAACAGTTCGTGTGTACACAGGGTTTTTGCCATAAAATGTCAAAGTCCAGAAAAAACCGATAAATGTCTTGAGTGTGCGCTGATTCGTTGCGTCAGCAATAACCATCTGGCCCTGCGGTATTGGCATAGGATGATGTAGTGGCCTGTATTTTCTCTGAGCGGCAACTTGCTTCGGCCAAACTTAGTCTCAGCACCGAATATGGACTGGGCAAATCGTTGCACTTCTTGATGGATTTTGGGGCCCGTGAACCATGACTCAAGTATATAATGCCTCACAAGTTAACTATGGTACTCTAAAGACGCTAGAACGGTTTGGACTAAAAGACGAAGTACAGCACGGTCAAAATAATTATTTACCACACTGAGAGCACAGGTATTAGATAAAGGCCTACACACACGAGGTTCTCTAGGTTTGTACAGCTGCGAGCGGTCCGACACATCAATGAGTCCTTCAGTGTACCCTAAGTGCTTTCTCGTTAGTTATCGCCAGTTTCCAGGATAACTGATGTGCGAACGTGAAGAAAACTTTTCGAAACGAACTTTCTCATGTGCGGCCCGAAAGTTAATACGAGCATTTCAGTTGGAATTAATCAGTTATGGCAGAATAACTGCAGAAGTGATAAAAAGATCTCTCTGCGACAAGAGCTGCGAGAGAAAAAACACCTGAGGCACCGTGGATTAATTTTTAAGGGGAATAAAACAGTCCGAAGGGCAACAGACGTGGCCGAATAGCCAGACTACACCTGAGAACTACGTCCTCGCAGTCACACATAACTTACCTCTTGAACCAACTCATCCGGATTGTCGAGTTTTGAGGGAATTTCTTGGGCCCGCATGATGACATCGTCTAAGCCTTCACAGGACTTCCGGTAGGACGAATTTCCAAAACAGCGTTCGAGGAGTACCAGGCCCACTCGAAACATGACAATTTTTCCTAGAATAGCAGAGGAAGATGCCAGTGGAAACGAGCAATAAAAAACATCATCGATTAATTGTTAAGTAAAAAATGCGTCCCCTCTACAGGAATTATGACTCAATAAAAGCGACCACCACAGCAGGAGCATAGGATGCATACAACTGAATGTTTACCACGGGAATAATCACCTACTTACAAACTTTAAGTAGGGTCAATTACCAAAATCTTCAACTTCAAGACGTTAACGCGCGCCCCACGGAGTGGCTGGCACACTAACTAGGTTAAAGTGAGACAGACCTGATAGGCAGTACCAACCATAATGACAGCGCAGGTACTGGCTGAAAGCCTAGAGACGCGTCTTTTCATCGGCTTCTGCCGCTGCATGACACTGCTGCGAGGAGTGTGACTCGCCAGTGGGTTCGTCAGCGTCTCTGGTGACATTTTTTCGTCTGGCATAAAAACGTAATTTTGCAGCCTGCCTACCGCACTGTCATGTCCATTATCCACTACTTTTTGAAGGCATAACAGTTTCAAGACAATACAAATGAGTCCCAGGAAGTAACTGAGAAGACAACTCGATCGCTGGGGAACGGACAGGCCACCGCGTCAGCCTACGCCAACACCGGAGGGCCAGATGGCCAAGCAATCATTACGCCCGCGTCCACCGCGTGTGATGAAAGTTGAACGGGTCAGAGCCCGCACGCCGTCCAGCAGACTATCTAGTTGCAAGAAGAAAATTAACGTTAATTGTCGCTGTAGATTTGCAGAAATGACTGTATCCTATAAATACTGCAACTCCTGTGCATGTATTACCCATTTCCATTACCGTTTTATGCTAATGTCTCTGATGATGAACCCGCGACAGATGCCGAAACGTTAGGCAATAAAAAGTATTGCCAATAGCAGCGAATATTCGAGTCCCAGGAAGCAGTTCAGAAGACGAAGGTGCGACCACTGGAACAAGAGTTTTATTTGCCTGACGTTTCGGATTCAGGCGGGAATCCTGAGTCACAGGTAATCGTACACAGGTTTGAGACATGCGCAGGTCTGGATGGTAGGAGGTCGGACCACTTGAGGCTGCCCTATAACATCTGACTAGGGGCTGCCCAAAACAAGCGATGATCTTAGTAGCAGGTTCAAAGCGACCGAAACACAAACATGCAAGGAGAATTGGTGGCTAGGGCCGGATCAAGGAGTCTAGGGACAAAATCGGACATACTCGCTCCCCTAAAAATGGATAGCCATTGGTCATTCACAAATTACTTAGAACGCACGATTGGCAAATAGGCGTTGCGGTGGTCGAGTTTACACAAACTACACACACCTATGACAATTAAAGGCGACCATTTTTCGAGGATAGTTGTCTAGGTGTGCGTTACTTGCTTGAGGGTCGGCATGCGGGTCATAAACTGAGAAATTTTCATCACCTACAGTAGACTTGGGTGTTATAGTTGCCCGACCACCTGGCTCCCTGGTGTTAGGAGACTCCTGAGCCTGTGCTTTACGCGAGTGACGAATTGATTTAGTCAAAATAAACCTCAGAGCCGAGTATGTGTTGGGCAGGTCATTGCACTCGTTTGTAGTTCATGATTTAAGCAGCTCGCGGCTCACACGATTAAAACTTCTCGCGAACATTTCTACCTCATCAAAATTGAATGTGTGTTCATGCCGTAACGTAAGAATTGGCGTCATTTATTCGCATTTCTGCTGCATGGTCAGAAATTCGTGTCTTTAGAAGTTTTCTCGTTTCTCCCATATAATTAGTGTCTGCGTTACTGCACCAGATCTTATAGACGGCTCCAGATACTTCTCACAATGACAGTGGGTCTTTTGGTTTCATTATCTGAAGCCTAATGGTTGCCCCTAGACTTTGTACGACTCCAAACGGTGCGAGAAGGTGGCCGACGATGTCCGATACGTTTTGAATGAACAGAATTTTCCGCTAAAATTTGTGCCGCTCGTCGCACAATGAAAAATGTACAATGAACATGCGATACTCACGCAAGCATAAAACACGGGCCCTGAGTTGTGGAATTCTATGAAATGGGCTTCCTTGAACCAAAACACCGGCTGGATTAGACACTTTCCCCCATATACAGAAAAGCATAAAACGGTTAAACCACAACTTGGAAACAATCAAGCGCCTACTGCTTTTGTCTTATCGACTTCAGCGACCGCCTGACATACTAAGGGAATTGTTGACAATTTGTACAAAGAAGGTGAAACTGGTCTTTGATGGGCTAATATATAGACAAATTGATGGAGTGGCAGTGAAGATTCTATGCGGGCCTACCTTCACAGACATTTTGAGTCACTTAGAAGATAGGGTTTCATTCCATCCTAATAAGACAACGATAGACAGACGATATATTCACCATTGTTGATACCAAAAAAAGACGCCGAAAATCTTGATTTTATGAATAAAATGCACGATAGAGATGGAGCAGAACAACAAGTTGTCCTTCCTAGACGTCCTCTAACTCAGAGGGGTGATGGTTCAATAAGCGCACTGGTTCCCACAAGACTACCTGTAAAGGCCGACACCTAAATCTTGCGAGCTTAGTGCCAATAGAGTGGAAACGAAATCTGGCACTTACACTGTTCCAGAGAACTAAGAATATTTGCTCCATTGAGAACCTACCGGTAGAGAATGCCTGCATAAACAATGCCCTTCTTAAGCATGGCTACCCCTTACGAAAACACTTTACGGCCGAAATCTACGGACCAGTCGGTTTTGAAAAAGCCCGTTCTTATATCTTTACCTTTTAAGGGAGACAATATCTCAAAAACATGGAAGTGTCAACTA
Organism: Ligula intestinalis; assembly: GCA_036362985.1. Taxonomy (NCBI): domain Eukaryota; kingdom Metazoa; phylum Platyhelminthes; class Cestoda; order Diphyllobothriidea; family Diphyllobothriidae; genus Ligula; species Ligula intestinalis. The sequence goes on along the minus strand of JAYGXS010000001.1, from coordinate 21,816,556 downwards.
CGTTGTTCCATACAGAGAACGTGCTATGCAGCAGAACTTGTGTTCCCCACTCCAAATAAAAGCCTTTCAGTTAACCGGTCAAAAGAAGCCTTGCTTTTGCATGCCACCCCAAACTGCGTCTATGAATTCACGTGCACTTGCGGATACAAGTACATTGGCCGTACGCAAAGGCAATTGGCGACCATGGCTGCTGAACATCTGCCTTCTTGGCTTTTAAAACAAGAAAACAGAACGCCACGGTCATCCATTGCAAAACACTTGTTAGACAGTGGTCATTCCGTTCACATCAACGTATCTTTCCTAGTTCTTGTTCGAGCACGAACAAACCGGCCCTTGCGCTACACGGAAGCAGTCTATATACGGCGGGGGAAACCCGACCTATGAAAGCAATTAGACGATGTTGTTTATCTTCAACTGCCTTTGCAAATACATGCCACACTGTTACTCTTGTTAATTCCCATCCCCAATTTTCTCCCCAAGTTTAAAGATGACGTTACTATTGACCATTCGCTTTTTTTAATTGATTCTGTGAAAACTCGAAATGCTGTGTTCTCCAACTGTTTCTTTATTCATGCAAAGATAGGAAGCAGTTAATAAGCTCTTTCCAAATTCATTTTCACAAATATATTCTGCTGTTTTCGCTTGCTTCCAATTTACGCCTCGGGAAAAAATGCTTTAAACATGAGAAAAGTAAAAAAAACAGTTCAACATGTGATGATTCTGGGAATAAAAAATACCCATCACATGACAGGAGACTTGCACAACGTTTTCTGTATAAGGAGGAATAAATTAAATACGCACCTTCGCAGAAAAACATGTCGAGAACACGCAGAACGGACTCCCAAGGCAGAGTACGGGTGTATACGCACATAAACCATTCCAGCACAAGAACGATGGGTTCAACCCCCATTTTCACCTTCCAAAAATAAGGCAAAATGGCATAAAAACGTTATGCAACGGGAAACAAAGGGTATTTTCTGATAAAGATGAACACAGCAGTTACCACAATGAGAATAACACAAAACAGAGAATGAGGAAAAAGATGGGGCGAGTACTGTCATAAGTAGCCTCCATACTACAGGTAGCTTTAAAAGCTAAATTCCAGCGGGGATGCCCATTCCCGTGTCCTAATTTTAGCGGCAGCAGCTCGGCCGCCGGTTTCAAAGATTTACGCCGTAAGTCCCACAGCAAGATGACGCAGGGACGGGAACTTGCGCATTAAAGTGAGAGTAGAATCGCACTTACCCTACAGCATTTTTACCCTTCTATCACTTGAACTCGGTGTCATGGCCAAGTCCAGAAGACCGGAGGCGGGAGGGGACGCAGGCGGCTGGCGCGGCCGAAGCCATCCCCACGCGGGCCGCTGCACCTGGCTTGGGTCTCACGGAGTGGGCAGGCCATAGGGATCACACTAAGAAGGTGCCATTGCAGTCCACCAGTGTTGGCCACACCACACAAACTGGGCTGAGGGTGTGGTGCGAGTTCTCCCGTTATTTGGCAACATACCAAGCCAATTTTTTTAACGTACCGTGGTAGTTCAGAAGCATGTTAGAGTGTTTATAGTGTGTAAAACTGCCGACCTCAATCTCTATCCTTATCCCCAGCCACTGTCCGAACCGGTGAGTTGCCTGATGGGGGGGGAATGGGCGCAGTGGCTGGCATAACTACTGACTTTGTCCGCGCATGCCACATACACGATCTGCCCTCCCCCTCCTTCCCAAATACAAGTACTAGGATGTCACAAACAAGGGCAACAGCAGTACCCGGTGCCGAAAGATACCAGAATGAGGCAAAAAAGCCAAAAATAACTAATTCTGGCGAATTTGAACAAAGCTACCCTATAGTTATTGTATTCGAGCCTTCATATAAAGATGATAAACATTCATTTGTCCAACATACTTTCGAAGTTTGTGCTGTTGCAAGAATACATATTTTTGAGAGAGAGAGGTCTAACCACAGCCTATAGACTTCCGCTTCGGAATACCAAACGCTGATATGCCGAGGCACAGCAGAACATGTGTCGGAAGCCACGGTGCATAGTACGGAAAGACTTCACAGTCATTAACTCAGCGCGGAGTGGATGGACAACCTCCTCAAGATTGTGTTACGAAAAGTTAAAATGTATGCAGCACCCCAATAGCTGGTGTATAAAACGCGTGCTAGCAGTTTCGGTCCATAAAAGCACAAATGTGTTTCCTCCTGGAACAATAAAAGCCAATTTATGAAATTGACCACAGGAAGTTCTAAAGAGACGTAAATACGAGAAAAATTCCTACAAAGTGTGTACAGTGTATGGAGCGACCATTTCCGGGCCTTACCTACGCACTGTCTGCGCCGGTCAGATGGCGCTGCTCAGATAACTGACAATGATAGTCGGCCAGTCGATTTCGACCATGTTCGCCAAATGCTCCACAACAGGCTGGTTTGGGGACGACGGACTGCGCGTGAATTAGTTTTATGTGATAAAAGACTCCGCAGAACCTAACGCATTCTATCTTTTCTCAACCCCCCCCCCCTTAAGCCTGCTGCAAAGACACAGCCAAGAAGATCAGAGGCGGGGTCGGACGCCGGTGACTGGCGCAGCCGAAGTCATCCCTACGCGTGCCACCAAATCTGATTCGGATACCAGCTGTGTAGGAATACCATGAAACTACTGCAGCCTGACTCTCACTCCGCCAGTCGGCCACTACACACAACACAACATACATTGGACTGACTGTGCAGTCCAAGTTTCTCATTAGTTGGCAACGTTTTATATATCTTATGACACAATTACATGCTAATTTTAAGTATAGACCTCTTTCTATTGAAGCAAACTCGAAAAAGCCACCTGGAATTGAGAGTAAAACCATGTGGCATACAGGAATACTTACAACCATATCTATCAGATAGTATTACCAGCAAAGACAAGCGAGACTCGCTGACAATACTATCTAGCTAGGACCACCAGCCGCTTTGTCTGCTGTCATGACCCGAGAGAAGAGGCTCAAGGCAGAGCAGGACAAGTGAGTTCCGTAAACCGTCGGTGAATATTCATTAACGACTGTCGTTGTTAGAACGACCCAGCACGTGAGTCGTCACTCGGGCCGTCCTGCGGGCAAGGGAGCAAAAGAAGTTACATGCTGGCGGAGGCAGGCAGAACAGGACAAGAACGCGACCTTCAAAGGGCCGACACGCGAGGACGCAAGGACAGCCGCCGGCCGGGTTCTGAGGTCACGCCTGGCGAGGGCAAAGCGCGCGTCAAGTGTCAGACTGAGGACACCACACGATGACTGCTCGAATGGACCAATGGATCAAAGACCGTTGGACCTTATATACGCTGCCACCGCTGGAAGCGGCATTCTGCTGCTGGGGAAACGAGATTTTGCTACTGGCGACACGGGACTCTGCTGCCGAGACGAGACCAACGATATAAGAGAGGCAGCTGACGGACTCATGGAACACACAGTTGATGTACGAGCAGAAACAGTTATAATAAACTATTATCTGCTACCCTGTCTGCCTGTTTTTCCTAACATACGACTGGGGAATGAAAGCAGCGTCAACGCAGGCATACACAAGGTTGAGAAGAAGACGACTCGATAACTGGGACATCACTTTTATTCGCCTGAAGTTGCGATATCCGTTGCGGATTGATCATCAGAGACATAATCACAGCACAGTAGCAGTGTGCGCACAGGAGTTTTGCCGTATATTACAGTTAAAATTTAAACGCGTGCGAAAAATCGACAACTGTTTGGTGTGAGTGCTGATTTGCTTTTATTGGCAAGACACAAGTTTATAACAGCCACATTCTACCAACTTCAACGAAAGTTCGGAATAACGGAATATGAGCAGATACGCCCAAAAGACCTCCCTCGAATGTGAGCATTGATTCACGTACAAGTCACCGTTTTTGCACCCCTCTAGTTGTACGGCAAACTGCCACAAGTGGGACTGAAACAGCGATATACACGAAACATAACCACAGGCGAATTCCAATACACTGGCAAGGAACGTCGTAAAACGAATTTGAATCATTTCGCGGTGGGTGGCCAGCCTCTCTCTCTCTACGTGAAACTGGAGGATCAGCTGAATATGCATGTGCGCGCAATTTTACGTCAGTATGTGTGAGAGCCAGAGAGCCCTTTGGAGCAGTGTGGCTCGTTATTTCACCAAAATTGGCACAAATGTACACACACGCTGGAGGACTACACCTGCGCATTAGTAGGTGCAGGACATTTGCCCCGCTTGCCCACACACCAAGTCCACATGCACCTGCATAGAGAGGTCCTTCAAGCTGCGAGGTCAGTTGGGGTGAAGCAGTATAGTATGGAAGCTTCTGCAGAAAACAGAAAAGTGCAGACGTCAGATGACCAGAAAGTGCACAGGCGCAAAACAGTGTTCTTCATACAGTAGCTGGTCGTCTACTTCGTCAAATGTGTTTTCGATTGAAAAATATTTTTCCTAAGTAGGCTAAGGCAGTATTACTTATCGTACGGCCTAACAACCAAGACACCACATTCACTTTAGGATGCAGGCCTTTGGAGGAGCTTCTTTTCAACCACCTGCAAAAACAACACCGTGTAAGAAAGGCATACTTGCGTAGTAATAATTCATCTTCTGCTCACCAGAATAAATTTGAAGATTTGCTGAAATTTCGGACAGCTGGGCCTGCTGTCCTTTGGCAAAGCGAATACTGACTTTATCGATCAGCAAGTTTAAATTTGCGGCCGTAAGCGTTGGCCTTGGGCTGCTCGATTTTTCTCCGTTCGCTGTCTAGCCCTGTGTGTGGATTTTGGCTTGGTGTGACGGCAATTGGTGGTCTGTTCTGTCCCCACTGTAGAGGATGCTGGTAATCCTGCCCTGTGACGAAACCACCGGAAGAGGGAGCAGGATTAACAGCATCCGCTACCGTGGGAACGAAGCAGAACATCAACTACCGTCGCTTCAAGCTAAAATCCCCACGCATGGCCAAACAGCGACCGGAGCAAAATCGATCAACCCAAGGCCAACCCGTACAGGCGCAAATTTAAACTTGCTGATCGATAATAGTCCGTATTTGCTTTGTTAAAAGGACAGCAGGCCTAGCTTCCGGAAACGTCAGCAAATCTTAAAATTTATTCCGGTGAACAGAAGATAAATTATAATTCATATCTCTGAATTCTTACATTTTCGAATTTGAGAATACTACGTAGGTTCGATGGCCTTATATAGCTGGAAATTTTATAATTACGAGATATTTTAAGAGATCCTGAAATATCCATTCATAGAGAATCCTGTCTTTCCCTATATCGACCAGTATGTGACTTCACCCTAGCGCAGAGGAATGGGTCAGTTTGTAGGCCAATTTAAAGGCATGTGGTATGGGAATTTCAACTGCCGGCGTAGTGATCGATCGCGGTCAAAATTATTGGCGAATTGGAAAAAAAATATTTGAAACCGAAAGATAAATTGCTTTCATGTATAACATTTGGAGACATAATTCGTTACTGGAGGAGGGCAGGGAAGAAAATTTCCGTGCACGTTTTCGATAAATTTATTTCAATTTATATAGGCTTCAAAAACCACTTAAAATAATTCGTATTACTGAAGGAGGCGTTAGTGAAGCGGCCAAAAACAGGAATGGTGCCGGGAATGAAAGATCTTGGGATTAAGCTGCACGATTAAGCATACTCAAAATTGCTTTTTTTTTCAGAGCAAAAGCTCTTCAGATTTTTGGTTGACATCTGTCTTGCGATAGGCAACATACTGCGTATGTCAAAAAATGACCTATTTGAGGAGTAGGTCGTGTTAAGAGGAGCTTAACGGACAGCTAGCATAGACGTAGCGAGCGTGCTTACGGCAGGCTGTCTATCGGCCTACACGCGTCAAACGCATACTGGCAGTCAATCAATCAATAATTTAAGACTAAATCTGCAGCCAGCCGCTGAGTCACAGGCTAATCGTGTCACTACCCAAGCCAAGACAGAAGCTGATTGGCCCGATGGACAGTTTTATACGCCTTTGTTGCCCTAAATATATTGTACCAATTACGCTCAAAGACTTCTGCTTTTGCCCTCTTCTTGTCGTTTTCTTCCTCTGGGGCGGTGACATCTCAGCTTTGGCTACTGTTACAACAGGCTGGAGGTCTACAATTAGTTCACAAGGGGGGGGAATGGGGGTGTGCTCCGCGCACACGACATGCGTTCGCTACTTTTCAGTAAGGTGCGGAAAAAAATACAACATAGGCCTTAGGGAAGTTCTATCGCATGAAGTCTTTGACACATCTTTAGACTCTCCTGACAGGATCCACTTTCCAACGTTAAGCTATACTGCAGGTATTTCCAACTACAAAATCTAGCGTCATAAATCCAGCATAACCCATTGCAATAACTTGGACATGTCCGTCGCAAGCCACCGACGGACCTCTGCAGAACGGTTGTGAATCCCTCTCGCAGTTTAAACTGGAAGTACCGACATGACGGTCAACTGGGGACGTGGCTCAACAGTGTCAAGTCAGACGTCGAATGCATGGGTGTCATACACGTTTACGGCTAGCGACACTGGGCTGACATTTGCGAGCTCGCTTCCGACTACTGATATCCGTGACATCGGCGAAGCCGATTGGTACAATAACACCAAGAGCTAATCATATCAAGTAAAAGGACAACTTTTGGACATGGAGAGAGTCATTCCATATCCCATTATCAATTAACAGTAGCACAAAAAAAGCTCAATACGGGGGAGGCGGGGGGTGCGACGGTTCACTTGTAAACTAAGTTTTATGAAGAGAAATATTAATACCCTACTGCACACACACACGGGTGGTAGAACAGGTTCCGCCAAATTTCCACCGCTGCATGATACAAAAAACGACCGACACGACTTATCAATTGGAGTCCAATCATACGACCCAACTGCCGGGGGTAGAGGGGGAACCGGAGAATTTCGTAACCGCACTATTTTATAGAGGCCATTTGTAGTATCAAACTTGGGAACAGCAAGCAGGTTGCGTCCGCAAAATAGCAGTGAATAGCATAAGTTTTCAATGTCGTTAGATTACTATCCGCAAGACATAGAGGCCTGGGTGGATCAAAGGAAGAGAATCGTCTGAGTGTTGCCGAATGTGAAGTAACAGGTTGGGTAAACAAAGCTGACGGCACCGGTTATACGCCTGCGTGCGTGTGTGTGCGCGTGCTTTGGCTGGTTCGAGCACCGGGCAGAGAAACTGGGGATGACCTGCTGGGCGACGAGGAATAAGTTAGCGTGTGACTGACGTGTGTGAGTGAGATGAATCGCAATTAATCAAAGAATTGCCTGAAGGCGTGCGAACGAATTTAGGTGCACGCCAAAAGGTGAATAGCCACATATTTGCACGAGATGCTGACTGAGAAGGCATCTGAAATTTTCTGTAGTTGTTGCGGCAACGGAACTACCTGGCTTTATTGTTTGCGTCACAGTGTGGTAGCTTGGATCTCATACTTGAAAACCACCGCAATAAATCACTTCCAGACCGATATGGCCTATGTCTTATAGAGCAGCTGTTTCAAGTGAATAGGGGTGGAGACCTAAAATAATGAGGCAGGAGGAAGGGTGGGGGTTGGGAAGGGGGGGGGAGAAACCGAGGGCGTCACAGGAACTGCTAAGGCAATCGGTTACATGCGA
>JAYGXS010000001.1:21753277-21808920 GCA_036362985.1 Ligula intestinalis | reverse complement strand
GGGTTTTGTACACAATAAATCCTCCTCCGGGTGTATTCCAGAATTATGCCCTTCTATTGTGTTCTTACTTGGCGATTTCAAAGGGGCGTAATTCTACGGTTACACACGTCAGATGCCACCGTTACAACAGATACTGCTACCTGTCTACAAGGCTAATCGAAATAAGACTGTCGGTGAGGATGGTACATTGCGTTCAAGAGCGCAACAGGACGAGGAAGTCCCATAAACTGCTCGGTAAACGCGCTTAAAAAACCCAGGATTATCGGTGAAGTTCGGTTTTCAGTAGAACACTTGGCAAGCACGGTTTATAAAAGATTTGAAAAAATGGCGTTAACTTCAAAATATTTTATCAATTTTGGTGCACACTGTGAACTTACGAGGAATTTGTAGATAGCTGGCGCAACTCGTTTGAGCAGACCAAACAGGACGTAACCGTCAATTTGGACGTAATCCTGATTTCGCGGAGAGTCAGGACAGGGAAGTGGAAGAGGAAAGAAGCAAATTGTTAGGAGAGCAACAAACTGATGGATAGGTGAAAAACAAAGGTCACCAAAGGGAACGCTGAAAATGACATTTTCAATTACAATTACTACTACTACTACTACTACTACTACTACTACTACTACTACTACTACTACTACTACTACTACTACTACTACTACTACTACTAAGTACTCTACCGCGTTCATTAGCCAACTCGAGAGGTCTTAACGAGTGGCAGTTCAACCTTGAAACAAAAATAAATTACTAGGAGTAGTAAAACGGCACAAGTAAATGAGTAGCAGTCACTGTAAAAATTTGTTTTTGTTTCGTAACTGACTGCCAGAGGTATTTTGGGATGCCAACTGGGAGTGAACAAAAAAGAGACGGAATTTGCTGCCATCTCTGTGTGAGACTTGTTTGGCAAAAACGAAGTCCCCGCCCACGTTAGACAAAGAGGAAAAGGCATGCGGGACTAAGCCCTTCAAACTTAAATAACGAACGCTAGACGGAGAGGGAATCGGATGCTTTGAGTAGAATTACAAGTCACGCGCGGCTTTCGAATTTGAGCCACCCTTTTTTTGCTCTCCATTCACGTGGGAATTTATTATCCTATACCATCCTCTCTCATCCTCTGCTTTGTCTGCATTTGTGATCATGAGGTCATATCTACAGTACACTGTTACCTTTTTAAATGCACGAAAACAAGTTATTTTATCTACAACATATCACCATCCCAATATCTGTAAAATGCGGCCAATCTGTCGCATATGCAATTCACCAACATCGGCAATTCTCCGTAGGATGACAACACAGAGAAAAAAGCGTGTGAAGAAGCGGAAATGGAGAAGTTGAAAGCCAATCTGTCTCCATAGTTGATGTGAATGTCGTGAAAAACTTGACTTGTGAGTATTACATGACCTTTTACCTTTTTCCTAATAAAATGACCCTTTATTTACCTTACTATCTGCTCTCCGTGAATGGAGCCATTTTTGCTGAAAATTCAGACTTGTAAAATCCTCAATATAGCATTCTCTCTCTCTCTCTTTCTCTCTCTCTCTCTCTAGAAAGCGGCTCGTGGTGGTCACGCGACAATCGACCTAAGGTGCACACACAGGCGACCTTTAAAACAACATTTTACTCCTGCTTGGCGCAGGCAGTGGTGTGTATGAGGAAAGTGGGTGTGAAGATCTTCTGTGCTCTATAGGACTCGATTTTGTTTTCAGTCGGTAAAAGTCGCGCGTCAAAATCCACGCAACCATCGACAAAACAGGAACGCAGTGGAGTTTAACAATCGGAATTATAAGGTTGGGCAAGTATGCACGCGCCGCAAAAAGCAATACGATTGATTACTTGATTTAAGTAGGTATTTTAGTTGTACCCGCGAGTTGGAGTCAAGGGTAACCGAGATAATCCGTGTTAGGCAGGCGGAGATAGTTTGTGAATTGCTTAAAGCATCCTTTTCCCTGGTGCACTTTTGAAGATTTCGTAAACAGCAGAATTGGTTGGATCTACAAATTCCGAGTGCTCATAAGCAGTTTCCTCTCGTTGCATAAAGCGAGTATCGTAAGAGAAGGTGCAAAATTGAATCCGTACAGAAAAAATCGATGCAGACAGCAAGTTCATAGGAAATGGCCACATGGCTGATCAATAACGTAAAAAAAGTTTAAAACACTGTGGGAAGTGAAAGTGGGGAAGAAGTTTAAGGGCGAAAAGTTGGGCAGGGAAATGAGCAAATCAGGGAGCCGGATTTTACTACGGCAGGGTTAGATTCACCACATGCTCCACTTGTTTAAAAAGGTCAGGTTTAAATCGCCGTATAAAGGCTGTCCAGAGGTAGCGTAAGGTGCGAGTTGTTTGTGTCCGAACAAGTACTCGGAAAGAAGTTTTGGGGCCAACAGAATGACCTATATCTAGCAAATGTTCAGCAATGGAAGAACAAGAAGTTCTATTTTCTTGTTTTAATAGCGAACTAGGCAAGTGCTCCTTGGCTGTGGCTGCCGATCGCCGTTGCGTTCGCTCTGTGTACTTGCATCCGCATCCGCAAGTGCATGTAAATTCGTTAACACAATTTGAAGTGGCGTACTACGGCAAGGCATCCATCACACATAGAATCGGTAGGAGCCTTGTTGGATTGCAGAAAATGCGTCCAGCAGCAAAATATGTCCTTTCAATGGTGTTAAGTAAGCGTCTCTTGATAGTATTCAAAACGTTGTCGCCCTTAAAGGGTAAGGATATGAAAAAAAACAGGCTCTTTCTGAACTGACTGTTCCGTCATTTTAGGCCGTAAGGGTTTGTCATACTTGTCTATAAACTGTACTAGATATCCACACTTGAGCAAAGTTTTCTTGAGGCAGGATATTTATGCATGCATAGAACAGTTACTCACGCAATGCAATGAGAGGGAGCAGCTGATGAGCACTCTCGAAATTTACGGATCAAATAAATGCTGCTGTCTAGGTAATCTCCAAATAATGAATTATTGTTAACAAAAAAGGCCAATTTTAAACATAGCGAATCCCAAATGAGTCCTCGGAGATTTTTAGTTCAACAGGGCTACTCCGTAGGATTCTCTTATCAACAGAAAATATTTCTGGGCTGTAATTAAAAACGACAGGTGGTTTGCCTAATGCACCACTCGCGGCTAGTTGAGCGTTAGGCATAAAAAAGCCGTTTTTAATATTAAGGATATTCACATGATTCACCTGTTCCAATTGTGAAAAACAGCAAGTGCAAATATTGTACACTACAAACCTTCCGACCATCTGAGTAACGAAGCGCCGAGCGGCGGTCAAGTCACTCGCCCAACTCACAGCAAAGTATGGAACCCACCAACGTTGCTTAACTCCCGGCTTCCAGACCCGACTTTAAAAACTTAGGTGAACGCTCCACTGTCTTCTGGGTTACGATCTTCAGAGGACGCGCAAAACAGCAATTTAGTTAGAGACACTTGCAGGAAAAGTTGGATTCTCCCTTTGTTCAGAGTCCTCAGTATTTACTCATTTCTGTGCATTTGCATGCATTCACATTCAGTGCAGAGGTTTCGGCTAGCACTACATATATTGAGAAGTAGAAGACGACTCAATCGCTGGGACAGTATGTTTATTCGCCTAATGTTTCGAAATCCGTCACGGATTCATCATCAGAGACATACTCACAGAACAGTAGCAAAAACAGTTCGTATGCGCACAGCGTTTTGCCGTACATTTTAAAAGTACAGACAAAATCGATATCTTGAGTGTGCGCTGATTCCTTGCGTCATCAATGATTATCTGGCAAACACCGCATGGCCAGGTGGCCATAGCACAGAAATATAAAATGGTTAAGAAATAGGACTTCGAGACAGAATGTTCAAATAGATCAATATTTTTCTGACTTTTAGAGTACTGAGAGTTTTGGTTGGCAATTTTGTCTCGGAAGGCGTATGGTTAAAATGGTGTACTGGCAACAATATCTTGTGTAGCCCCACTCATTAATCCCTACAACCTGCACGTTTTCCTACAAAAACGGTCGTTATCGGATTTTATGGGCGGGGAATTAGAACACACAGTGGAATATACTTTTATAAATGCTAAATACATTTTTACTATACTGTATTTAGAAGTGTTGTTGATTTATATCTGTAGATTTTTCTAATCTGTATTAGCACTTAACTTATTGCGGAAAGACCCGATTATCAAACTTCAGGTTTCTTGAATTTCCCGAAAAATTGAAATGGTGGTTAGAAGGTCGTTTACTTCAACTTACCTGTGGTCCAACTTACCGTTCTGGAGTTAGATTAGTATAGTCTGCACACCTTCAATTTACACGCGGAACAACCTGCTCCCAGCGGCCGCGGGAAGCAACTTTGACTACATTTTTTCCATTTACACTTACGTCTAAAAATTTCCTTCGCTGCCTATTCTACTTCCCCACTCCACAAAACTCTATAACCGGCGTTTTTGCAAGACAAAATGCTGGGACTAGTGGTATATGAATGGGGCTACATAAGCTACTTTTGCCGAATAACCGATCCTCTTAGTTTATATAAATAACTGCAGCAGAGAGTTCGGCTGTGAAGCTGTCATGCTTGTCAATGACATAAACACAGCAGCTGAAGTCAATTGTGCGAATGACACACAAAAGTTACAAAAAACAGGTCGAAAAATGCAGTATTTGGCCGACTGGGGGACGAAGTGTGTGGCCATACAACTTGTAAGTTAGAAGTCTAATGCTTCAACCACTGCGCTCCGGGCTCGATGCCTTGCCGATTTGGAATGGGAATGGTAAAAAACGGTAGACAGGCATTCACCAATCGGTTAGGGGAACTCACTCGTCCCGTTGTGCCTTGAGACTCGATGTAAAGTCCCGCCAGCAGCCGTTCAACGGCTAGCGTATACCCCTGGAGAAGGCACCCCTGGGGATTAATGGCCATCAAGTTGAAGAAGTAGACAGCTTTAAATACTTTGGGGCGAAGCTGCTACCGAATCGGCAGAGCAAGGACGACATTGTCTCCTGTATCGATGATGGTCGCTGGGTTTTCTCAATCCTTCGAAAGCGCCTATAGATCCGACGTGACATCTCCATCGCCACGAAGATTCGTGTATACCGTGCATCTATCCGGTCGGTCCTTCTTTATGGATGTGAATGCTAGGCTGTGTGCGCTGAAGATGAGCGAAGACTGGAGGTATTTGACCACCGGTGCCTGAGGACGATCCTGCGAGTTAAGTATAGCGACTTCACCTCAAAGGAGACAGTTCGCACTCGCTGCGATCGTATCACGAGGATATCTCAGGCCATTCAAGAAAGGCGACCGAGGTGGTTTTGACACGTTTTCCGTCGTCCGCCCCAGGAGTTTAGCTATGCTGCCCTTGACCCGGTGCCGCAGCCCACCTGGAAACGTCGAAGAGGAGGGCAACTGAAGACCTGGCTAGAAACCGTCCGTCAAGACATGGAAGCAGTTCTTGGACCTTCTATCTTCGGTCTCCGTCGATGGAGAAGAGACAGGGTGGAGCTTTCCAAATCCGCTGCCGCCAATCGTCACGCATGACATCAGTGAGGCCGGCTTGATCAGGTATGACCACAGCCGTAGCAAGTACAAATAAGTACCGGCGGAAATAAATTACCGAAAAAGACTAAGGAGGCCAGGAGGGCAATTTTTGGCTCATTAGCTGTCATCAGTCAGCCATGTCGTCCGCCAGGTGTTGCCTCGAGTGTCGCAGCTGGCCACAGAGTCCGGATGCGGCCGGTTCGGTTCCGCGCGGTTACAAGATGGTCGAAGAGGCAAACAAACCGGAAGTCGCCACTCGGCCTGCCTTGTCTCGGTCGGTAACGTTTGCCAATGATTGATGTTGCAGAGGCGCGCATAATGGGAGGCGATGCCAGTCCGCACGTCAGCACCAGCGGACAGCGCGAAATCAACGCATGAACGGCAATCGGACAAAGGAGGTTTGCAACCAGACATCGCTCTGAGCGTAGGCTGGTGGGTTCTATCTATCTCCGGCAAGGCTCAATTTATCCACTCAGTGTGTCTTAGGCAGCGAAACGAAAAAAAAGGAAGTAAGCCAGGGATTGGTGTTAAGCAGGCGGGATTAGACTCGTCTCTGAAAAAGACTCTTCTTCGCCATGGAGCATTTGAGACTGCTTAGATTGTCATGGTTGAAAAAAGACGATCGCAAAATTTTCCACCAACCAGAAAAAGTTGTGTAGATAGAAATACGCTACAATACAGGAACTAGAAGTATATAAGGTGGGCGACCAATCTAACTTTAACCCAGAAGCGAAATAGTTCATGAGGGATGGGCTGCAGCTATGCAAAAGGATGGTGCTTTGAAAGGAATCAAGTGTGGGGGGGAGGGGAGAAAACCGAATCCTCCTTGAATGTATCAATCACATGTGTTGACATGCCGTTAGCTTTTTGATAAAATATTTTTTTCCAAAATCAGAGCTAACTTGACTACTTGCATAAATCGTTTTGGCCTATTTCATCACAGGGGAGATAGCATCAGTAAATGCACAGTTAACGTGTGTTTGTCGAAGTTAGACCTGGGAACCACCCGCTTCTCTATAATAGAGATTTGTAAGGGTAAACAAAGAGAAAGACTGTCAAACAACATATAAATTCGTAGATGAAGGACAACCGGAGAGGCAGGCTGTCGAACATGGGGTGCCCACAAGGTCAGAAAAAATGCTTCGGTAAGTATTCTGAATACGATAGGGGAAACTTGGGAACTGTATTGAGAGAAATAAGTATCCGAACAACTACTGAGGAGTGTTTTAGCGTAGTCGTGCAGTGATTACCACCGGAACTCTGAGGATATATTTTGAGACAGAGAGATAGGGGGAGATACGCTGTATTTTGAAAATATCATTCAAAATTTTCAGCAAAAAACATCCGCCATCCAAAAGGAATAAATTGAGGCCTACAAACTCACAACACCGGGAAATCAAAAGTAATCTATAATCGCCAATAACTGCTATTTTCAACCTCGTGAATAAATGTCCTCAGCGAAGTCGTCAAATACAGCCCAAATTGGACGGCTTTCAAAACCGCGCTAGCGTCGAGCACTGATGATTTCATTGTAGTTCAAGTAAACAGGGGGTTAAAAATCGCTTTATAATAGGCGAGGTACGCCAACTGACGTGTACATAAGAATATTTATATGCAAATGAAGGCAGGAAAAAAATGGCGGCTCAATTTTAAAAACCTCACGAGAAGTGCGCCGAGAATCAACTGGAAAGTGCTTGTGCAAAGATTGAAGAACTAGAGCGTCATGTGCCGATGCGGTGCCGCTGTGGACCTCCTGACAGAGATCAAGAATGTAGCAACTATAGTCATATCATATAAAGAAAACATGCAGGCGTAAAGAGATCCTCACTTCTTCAAAGTGTGCACGAAATGAGGCCACAATAAAGACTACCCGAGGATGCAGATCGGTACGTACACAACCATTCCTCACTGAAGTTCATTTGAAGCACTAACCTTGGGTCCTAAATTCTCCGTGTCTGCTCGAAATGTTAATTAGTTAGAGTTATAAACCCGGTTGAAGAATCCTTATAACCAAACATACAACGTAAGGCCAATCTCAGCATAAAGCGTCCAACACTTTAAATCAACACCGGCGAATTTTAGTTAGCAGCACCTGAATAAAAGACCAAGAAGCCGGACATTGCTGACAAAAGCACATGTTGAGGAATTAAAAGAGCTGCGAGAGAGCAAAGGCATCTTCCTCACTAGACTGAATAAAGGAACGGTCACCATTATAAAGAACAGATCGGATGCAGTCCATACTAGCAGACCAAACGAAGTTCAAGAATCTGACAAAGAAAAGGGGTTGCACGAATGAAGAAGATTTCCAGTTGGCTGACTGCTTAAGAAGACGCCATACAGGTTTCATAAGCGACCGTTACCTCTAACACCTCCGACCGGTAGACACTCACACGCCCCTGTTTGTATGGTTTACTGAAGATCCGCAAGGATGGATCGGATGTGAGTTCATTTGATTTTGGACATGCGCCACTTGGCGCAAGCGGTTAACAGAAAAACTCAGACCTGTACAGCATCAGTTAGCGCCAGGTACCTATCGAGACACATTCGAGTTCATCGACAAAGTCAAAGACATGTTGATGCTGTCTCTTAGGATTACGTTTGGCCTGGTGCTACGGTGAGAACATGGGAAGATTTTCCCTTGCTGCAATTATGCACAGGGCCCCCTCAGGCGCGAGGCATGCCTAGTCCTGTTTAGGGGGCGGTACAGGTCATCCTTGCCAAAATAAGCACTTCCGATTAAACTGTTCAACAATATGCACTTTCATACAAAGACTACTATTACCGCTATTTCTCTCCAGTGGTTTTAGTAGTCGGAAAGACGAGCCCAAAGCGCAAATACAGTTCAGTCTTGCACTTAGGGGTGAGGGAGAGAAGGCAGAAAAAACGAGCGACTCAGTGTGAAATTTTTGCCTGACCTCGATTGGTTGCTCATTGCTATGCAACCGCCCTTGTGGGCAGGACTACGTCACTGTGTCTGTTTGGGGTAAAAAGTGATGCTAGGCGTTTGCACACCTGGTAGGCATGACCGCCCTGCATTCAGGAAGGGTCGTAGATACTGGTAGGCAATCATACACACGAAATGTGTGCTAAATTCACGGAAATTCCCTGAACGGGAGTATAGGAAAGAGAGAGAGAGCGGCCAAATGCATACATATAGAACACTAAAATGCAAAAATGAATAAAAACCTCAGTATGGCAAACAGACGAAAGAGTATTTGAAATAACATAAAATGGGTCAAAAATCATATCTATTGCAAACCCTAGACTAATCAACGATCGTATATTTATGCGTAATTCCTGTGGAATATAACGCGAATGTACCTGCATTGCGGAGAATTGCTACCCCTTCCTCTTCTGTCAGGGAGCCCACATAACGGTAAACTATCTGAGGAAGCTTAATCTGCCGAAGTACATACTTTATTTCCATAAAACAGCTGAATAACACAGCGCAATCACGATAACACCATCCGATGATCGACAGAACCACATAAATGACCTTCCTAATTCAAAATATTGGGACGACTGGCTTTATTTACACGCCGAGGTGGAAACCGCCTTCGCATTCATTCCCCATGCGTGCCTTGCCAGATTTTTTTAATGGGTAGGGAACGGTTAAAGAACATTCGTATTACAGGCGGCATTAACCCAAGAGAAGTTAGGGTTACGGTTAGTCAGGATACAGGTATGGGCACCCTTCCCCTTCCCTTGCAACCCCATAAGTTGGGGCAAGGCCCTATGCAGTATCGAGAAAGCAGCTAAATGCGCGTGCAACCTGTACGGTTGCACTATCTACCGTAATTACTCGCCAAATACTTTTACCTAACTGTGTCTTTTCTTTAAGTGAGTTTTATTTACTACCCAGTCTGGAAATTGTCCGAAAATTACCTCATACTCCGTGTATTTTCGGTTTTATCAGGCATGCTACTTCTGTCCTTCATACGCTGTCAGGTTATCTGACGCAAAAAGTCATAATCCACTAGTCGCTTCCTCAGGCCTATGCAAAGCTAACACCTGAAAACTGCACCTTCCTGGGTATTCGTATTCTCAAGGTCTGGAATGACTGTAGCTTACAGTAGTTTCAGACGCATACTTTACTGCCTACAAACTTGACTAAGAACGAATCTCTTTGGCAGCTAAATTCACAAAAAGGAGCTATGGTCGAGCTTTTCACTGCCATGCAATGAGGGAGAGAGACTGAACAAGGTCGAGTCGACCCGGATTAAGCGCTCTTTTCTCTCATTATAACACACACACACAAAGCGCCCTCACGACCTGGACAAACTCACTGGTAGAATTAGTCAGTCTAGGCGCAAATATGGAAACCTGCTTTAAGATCATAGTTACGGGAGGTAGTCCATCCGAAGGGGCACTATCACAGGACACGGTATCAGTCGTGGCCGGAGGGTTGGGTGTGAGATAAGAATCGCCCGGCACAACTTAAGTGGGATCCAGGTTGTGTGTGTAGCATGCGCAGACGCGTCATGTAGCCTTATCAGCCACTGTAACCGAGGCCAACTTGGGTCGTTTCGACATTGTCTTCCCTAGGCAGCGAGATGGGTGGGGGAAGGCAGAGCGCGGAAGATGCTGCGCATGGCTGCCTGCCTCTAAAGTAATGAACGCGCAAGAAGCAGGGGTTGCGTCTACTCCCTAGGGAAGGCTGCGGACAGCGTTGGTCGAACTGTTGGTCAATAAGTGGTGGGCAGAATTCTCAAACAACAGAAGCATCCTGTACGGAGAAGATCTTCGAAAGAGGGCTCTGACCGTCATTATTTCTCACTGAATTTAAGAATTCATAGACTGGTCGCCGGAATAAATTTGTAGATTTGCTGACTTTTCGGACAGCTGGGGCGGCTGTCCTTTGTCGAAGCGAATACTGCCTTTATCGATCAGCAAATTTAAAGTTGCGGCTGTGTGTTTTAGCCTTGGGCTGATCGATTTTCATCCGGTCGCTGTTTGGCCATGCGTGTGGATTTAGGCTGGGCGTGACGGCAGTTAGTGTTCTGTTTCGTCTCCATTGAATTCAGCTCAACAGAAGCGTCAAATTGTCTGCAGAGACGGATATATCGGTATTCCAGATCAATGGCAAGCCAGTAAGTAATAATCTAACTGAAGTCTAAAAAAACGTCCTACTTACACAAAACACCCACCCGGCATCATACATGTTACCATGACTGTAAAACTGTGTCGAGAGGTACGAAGGTTCTTTGATGAAAAAAATAGAAATATATGCATTCAATTTTCGATGTTTTTTTACGCAAACCTTCGCAGCTTGGACTAAAAACCGTTAGGATGCAAATAGTGAGAGCAACTACTTGATCGGTAGCGTGACTGAAGACCAGAGAACTGAAGCTATGTTCCCTGACAAAAAAAGTTAACAGGCTTACACCAGGCCTTTTCAGTTAGTACGCAGATCAATGGGGCTTTAGAAACCAAGCATGCACTAAATGCTGAAACCTTTAAATGCAGCAACGCGAGCCGAAAAGAAACTTGTTATCTGCACAGGTTAGCTAGCATTTTCAAAACGCGAAAACAGATTACTATGTCGATCGGCTGGATCGACCTTTAGTTGCACCGGGTGCCTAGTCACACGCGGTCGTCAGATGGAGCTCAAATACTAGGAATACCTTCACGGGACTGCAATGAGCGCAGTGACTACAATTTCGTAACCGATTTAATTAGTAAGCTGGAGGAAATGAGGGCAATCAGCGCTTATCCAGTGTCGGTAAAATGCAATGCGGATTCAAATTCGGTTGTGAAAAACCGGTCGTGCTGTGGTACGCGTAGAGTGAGGTTTGCTTCAAGTCCGTCGTTGCGCTTCAACCCAGCGTACTGGAACACGATAAATGCTGTGGGGTAAGGGCTAAATCGATTATGTATGCCTGTCACAAAAAGAGCTTTCACTGATCAGGCGAGCGGACGTATTCGCCCCACTGCAACAATGCGGCTTAGTCAAGAGTCCGTGCAGGAACTCGTACGGCGACCACGAACATAAGCAGGAAGGCGTATTGGCGAGGTAGGGGGAGGGAGCACGGTGAATATTATTGATCGCGAGCGGCCGGACAACGCAGACGAGACCTAAAGGTAGGAAGTGAGACTCAACCCTCGAATAGGAAAAAAACCTGGGGTCCAAATACCACGTCATTCAAGCATGAAATTGAGTACGGTTGACGACGTGTAATTAGCCCAAAACCGTAATTGCAATTCCTCCGGTCCTTGTCGGCATTCCCTGGTCGATATGTGACTGCTTGTAGGGGCCAAAGATTGAGTCGTAAAGGTACAAAACGACGAACACACTCTATAAGCAGCTGGTAAACATCCTGCCTAGGAAAAAGAATCTTCCACAACACAGTCGATTGGGAAATGGGCTCATGGCTCAGTGATGGGGCTTCAGACTTAATGTTCAACGACCAAAGAATCCGACCTCAGATAGGACGAGGTTGATCACGACTGATGAGCCAAAATAGTCATTCCAGACTACCTTGGCTCTGTGGGTACTCTTTCTTTCCTTCAACAAAATTGTAATATTTAAAGGTTATCGTGTGGCAAAGTGATTAACGGGAGTAGGGGGATGTATATCTTCCTATCTTACACAGAAAGGTCCCTGTACAGAAGGGCACTCCGCAAATAGGCTAGGTTTCTTGACCTAGTTTTCCTTTGCACTGAAGCTGGATTTCATCCCAGAGAAGACAGTAACAGGAATTTATAAGACGAGGGTCATGGTAGCTGGCTAAGATACGACATAGCCGATTCATCAAAAAGTGCCACAGAGTAAATAACCCTCACCTGCGAAACAATCGAGCGGTAGAGTTGACAGATACAAAATTGCGGATCATAGGGTGGTACAACGTCCAGGGGTTGGTGGGTACAGTTCTAGAACGTCGATTGCCTCGATGAGAAGATCGTAAGGTCTGACTGCCATACGGAAATACGAATGTTGTCCGTCGTCTAGTATAACGAAAGGGTGAATGGAGAACCCTACTTACCGAACCCAGATACTACAGGAAACCGTCCCACCCGACGTAAACACTGTCTAACTATTCACGACAGAACAGGGATGCTAGATAGCTGGGATGCTGCGTGCGTTCGGTTTCTACGTAGTGTGGACGAATAGCTGACAGACACGATTTTCGGTTTAACATCGGCAAGAACAACAACTGAACGACGTCCTCAGATGCAAAGCCAAACAGAAAGAGACGCCTGTATAGAGATACAGTACCGGACGACAATAGTTGGTAGTAATCTTACGCAGACGAGTCATTGGTGCCACCGCTAAGTAGCGCTTCTCTGGAAGACCCTGCAAGCTGCCCGATCAGATTGTGGCACGTTCGTCATACGAATTAAAGCACAGACCGATTAAAATTTATATGCTCAGATAATGAAGTTGTGGTGCCTCCGTGAAGAGGACTAGTGTAATGCAATGCAACGGCTGGTGGACGTGTGACGAATGTGATAAAAAAATACAGAAAAAGCAAAGCAAATCGATTCAAGTGTGATTAAATTCACGGCTCATGGTGAGCCTCGTAGCCTAATGGTAGAGCGTTGGCTGCGCAAAAGCCTTCTTGCTGTGCACATTCAACTCCCACCGAGGTTGCGAATTTTTCACAATTGAATCAATCGACTTATTGATATCTTCCGAACCCCTAACAACCAAAGTTAGTCCAGTAGTCCATCCGGTGGTGCCTATATGATCACTTAGGAAATCCTGCCTGGCAGTCAGCTTTCTGCATCCGTATTGGTAGACTTCATGCATACAGGCAAATCAACCCAAGCGTGATTAAATTTATAGCGTAGCTCAAGGGTAGAACGGTGGCAACGGAAAAGCCTGCATTGCTGTGTGGGCTCGACTACCACCGAGGCCGCGAATTTTTCTCAAAATTGGATCAATCAAATTGCAGAAAATAATATTATGATTTAAGTGGACAGGTTTCAGAAAGAAATAGTGTGAACTGGGGAGAAGGAACTCGCGTGAGAGATTGGAGAGAAAAGAGAAAAACCAATACGAGCACATACCTCTTACCCCCCCCCCCCTGCGGAGAGGTAGCCTACCGTGAAGACCGTAGTAACAAGAGTAATTTTAAATGTGGTGACAATTTTAGCCCCCCCTCCAGGGTCGTCATCATTGGGTGGAGTTGAACGCAAACCAAGCTGTTGGAAAAAGCTGATAAATCAACAACAAAATCGAAGACCAACAGCGTTAAAAAATCATCTAAAACACAGAAGTTGTCAGGCCTGTGGCGATGTAAACAAACACTGGCATACGCTATGGGTGCATACGCCGCGGGTGTGGCGCAGCTCAAGATGGACTGAAATTTGCGGCAACTTGGAGGCTAGCAGCGGTTGACAAAGAAAGGGCAGTTAAAAATCGCCATCTCACAGTCTAAAATGACTGGACGCTTATAAACCTATAAATGTATATTGGTGTTGTAACTTACCATACTAACAGCGTAGGTACTAGATAAAAGGCCCAGACACGTGTTTCGCCGGTATTCTGCCGCTGCTTGACACAACTGCGAGGGGTCCGAATCATCAGTGGGTCCCCCAACTTTCCCTGTCTGCTTTCTGTTTGATATACCGGGAAAGCCGTCCGTTGGCAGCAAGTGCATATCTTGCAGTGGTTGACGGGTTTCAATCCAAACTCACAATTTCGGTCTACGGCTATAGACCTTAAATTTTCGGGAAAGTAAAAAGCTATACCTAGAAATGCCTGCTTACAAACCATGATAATATAAAGGCAATTACCATTGGGAAAGTGTACAAGCCTTAAGTAGAGAAACCCCAGGTCGCATTTTGCGGCTTGGGGGTGGGATGCTCATTTGTGAAGCCGGATTGCGAGATGGGACATATGTAGCCTGCACAACCTTCAAACCCCAGCGCAATGACACTTATAGGTTGGCACATTGTGAAGATAAATCCAAAAAACAACTTGGCAAAGTTGCCAACAGAGACAAACTTCAACTGTGCTGGACAGCCAACAATGCTGACCGACTGTTTTACTGGCTGGCTAGTAGCCCTTGTTGGATCAGGAGCCCCGCCGGATGGGCCTCAATTCCGGCGGCGAGGAGGAAGAGTCGGAGCAGCATGGTCGAGAGGGGCTGCTCCGTTATGAAAAACACAGATACAGAGGAGGGTAGATAATTCCGCCGTACGGAAATCGGTTTCACAGACCTTGGCCGCCGTGAGGGCGGGTGGGAATGCGACGAAGACGCATCTGCTGTGGTTTGCTCGTGTCATTAGGCGGGGTGAGTGTTGGGTGTGTGTGATTGGTTAGGTCAATGGGGGGCATCATGGGTGACAAGGCAGGCTAGCCGTAAGATAGGGTTGGTTGTTTGAGGCCACGTATGGGAACTGGCGTGCTTTGGCGGAGGGCCTGTTACCGAGGTTGTCCCGGGCGTTGGGACGCCGGAGAAAAGGGAACACTGGAACAGCCGCTAGGCCAAGTCTGGGGGGCCGCCTTGCTTTGGCGACGTGCCGCGGGCACCTAACGTCAGAAAGGCGGAAGGGGCATTGGAGCAGCTGTTAGAAGACTACAGTTAGAATTCTGGCCGTAGTTGCCTGCACACCGGACCAAAGACGGAAGGACGTGGGTCAGTACCTCTGATGGCAGATGCTTAATCACTAGGCGACGATATACGCTTACAATCATACAAGGACTTACACTAAAAGGGTTTGACGATAGAAATACATAGGGTGGAGTAACTATGCAGGTACATGGGCTCGTTTAACTGGGAAGCGGGGCGCTCGACGGAAAATCAATTGATTTGGTAAGTCCTAAAAAACTAGCCTTAAATGATTGTTGTGGGGATACCAGGGTCCTACCCTCCATACGTTT
This sequence comes from Ligula intestinalis, assembly GCA_036362985.1. NCBI lineage: Eukaryota > Metazoa > Platyhelminthes > Cestoda > Diphyllobothriidea > Diphyllobothriidae > Ligula > Ligula intestinalis. Next base: position 21,793,582 of record JAYGXS010000001.1, on the reverse strand, counting down.
ATAGTTACTCACGTTTTCTTGTACCCTCATCTGAATGTCAGAGATACGATGTCACCTAGTAAGGACGGCTTCGATGGTCTTGGACTACTGATTATTATGCAACTTGACCCTCAAGGTATTGCGACAAACCCATGATGTCGATTGCTCGAATGTACCTATTTCCAACCGCCTGCCAAAAGTACAGTCCCAATAATTTTTGCTACCGCTATAAATCCACATAACTTTTGCCAAAAACGTGGACAATATCGTGACGTTCATTCATTTAGCAGCAAATTGCGCCTTCGCTAAAGGGTGTGCCCTAAGGCTTCCGAACACCTTATAATCAAGGATTTTTAGTGAACAGGAGAGCTTGCGTTAACTCCCAGAGGCGCCTATTTCCCTGCATCAAACTAAGCCCAAAACCTAAAACTGACGCCCCTATTCCTAATCCAAACCCTGTCTCCTGCCCTGAAGTTTGGCTCAATTCCCCTTGTAATACGGAGGGGGGTGGGGGTTCCTTGAACCCAGGTACTTGCGTCGTAAACTCTTGATGCAAATAGCATCTTTTATGTCCGTTAATTAATACCATTTCCAAGGGAAATACTGCCAGCCCATTTGCGAAAGCTGAACGATCCAACAGTTTTCGGCAAGCCTGCCAAGGTCCCATCCACAAAACCCCCTTTTTTACTGCCATTCCCCCATTAAGTACGGTCATATGCAAAGTGGTTAGTGAGAGAATGTACATATTTATAGGCTAACGAACACTTATAAATGTGGAGCGTTCCCCGGGAGGGGTTTATTACAAGCCTGACGTTTCGGGTAGATGTCTCGTCTACCAATCTTCAGAGAACGGATACTCTGGCTTATGGTCCTCGTCTTTATGACTGATAGAACAGGCACTCGCAAGAAAGGACGGCATAAACACGAGGACCATGAGCCAGGGTATCCATTCTCTGAAGATGGGTAGACGAGACAACTACCCGAAATGTCAGGCTTGTAATAAACCCCTCCCGGGGAACGCTCCTCATTTTTCTGATCTACCACCCGGGAATCGAATTTTCAGCACTATTACTTATAAATGTCGGCAAAAGTAGCTTATGTAGGCCCACTCATATGCCCCTAGTCCCAGAATTTTGTCTCGCAAAAACGATGGTTATAGAGTTGTGTGGGGTGGAGGAATAGGTTAGGCAGAGAAGGAAATTTTTAGAAGTGTAAAGTGAAAAAATGTAGTTGAAGTTGCTTTCCACGGCTGCTGGGAGCAGGTTGTTCAGCATGCAAATTGAGGTGTGCGCGGCGCTTCGCGCCGCGGACTATACTAATCTAACTCCAGAACGGTAAGTTGGACCACAGGTAAGTTGAAGTAGACGACCTCCTAACCAACATTTCAATTTTGCGTAAAATTCAAGAAACCTGAAGTTTGATAATTGGGTTTTTCGGCAATAAGTTAAATGATAATACAGATTAGGAAAATCTACAGATATAAATCAACAAAACTCCTAAATACTGTAAAATAAAATTGCACTGAGCATTAATTAAAGTTTATTCCACCGTGTGTCCTAATTTCCCGCCCAGAAAACCCGATAGACATCGTTTTCATAGGAAAACATGCAGGTTGTAGGGATTAATAAGTGGGGCTACAAAAGCTACTGTTGCCTAAATTTCCTCTTCAGGCACGTTTGATGGTTTGAATGACAACCACCAAAATGGGTGAACAGCCCTCATAGAGGTCAGAAAAGAGCAGATATCTACCAACCTCGTGAGTGTTGCGGAGTGTGTGTGTTTAGATGGAGCAGCCGAATGGCCCACAGGTTGCAATGGCGCCTGATTACTGTGGTCTTTATCGCACTGTCGGTCCGTGGGAGCCGAGCCAGTTGCAGTGGCACACTTAGGGGTTGGTTCTGACCGCGCCGCCTCCTCTAGTCTTCTTGACTTGGTCGCGGTGCCGGGCCAAGGCGGGCGAGATGTTTCGGCGAGATGTTTCTCTGGATATAATATAATTCATGTGCACAAGTAACCGCGCTGGTTTCGGGCATGCCGCCTTCGTTTGGAAGGGCATTCAGCAACGCCGCCTGGAGACCGTGACGTGCTGGGATAACGCACCTGCTCATCGTATAGAGCAAGATCTGAATTTTAGACCACGACAGGTCTGCGGGTAACGAGTCGTAAGCACGAACCTCCAGGTGAAACGACAGAGATGAAAATAGCCCGGCACACCCCCTTATTGCGGAACAGACAAGTGTGTGGTGAGACAGACAAGCGAGATGACAGTGTGTTTGAACAGACAACAAGAGGGTCTGACTCAGATTGAGGAGTCCTAACCGAGAAAATAAAACACACAAACACAGGCCACATGGCTGTGGGTACACATGGAGCGTGAGTGCGCGGGCGACGCGTGCGTGCGTAGACCCGAAAGGCACCCCAGCGCATGCTGCTCACCGATATGCACGCTGCGAGACTGACCGGCGGTCTGTATGTGCGAATGTGCTGAATTTGTGCAAACGACCAGAGGCTGGAGAATAGGACTAGTCGAATTGGGCCTCAAAATGCACGAAAGTGACCTGTAAGTTACTTGAGGCATGAGTGCGCAGACGCATCTTGAAAACAACAAAAAACACAACCGCCAACACTCAATTCGCCTGAGTTTGCCATAGTTACTAACTGTAGCATATCTAGGTGCACAGGAGAGTCATTGGTGGCGTTAGTGTCAAGCCAGTAGTGACCCCTTCAAGATTGGCTCAGCTGAGGGGTAACAACAAGAAAAACGCTCGACTAGTTGGAAGCCCAGACGCAAAAAGGGTAGACCGCAGGCCTGGAGATGTGCAGATGGTGGCTTTCACCAAAATTGTGCCAGGGTGCGGCGAGAAGACCTACCAAACACTTGTTTTTAAAACGGCAAGGCATGCGGACCAGAGCGAGTGAAAGCAGTTCGCAAAGGAGAATAGATAGCGCAAAAGACGGACTGGCAAAAGCCATCCCTGATTATTTTACAAAATATGGAAGTACTTTTCGCTCTCGCACGCGGGCGGGCGGACGGACGGGCGCCATGGACATCAGTCTAGCCTTCTGTGTGCGCCGGAGGGCCACGGGTCACGCCACTGGTCGGTCACTGGCCTATCGCGTAAAATACACCGGAATCTCGCATGATGACTAGGCATGATAGCGTAGTCTAAGGGCCCCAGTAGTTAAAGTGGAATTCACACTAACGAGCTGGCAAACGCTACCACAATAATCAGGCAGTCACACCCCGCAGATATACGATCTCTTTCGAAAAAAAACGAACTGAAAAGGGAAACAAACTGGTGATTATTTGATGGCAGAATACCAGTGCGAAGGCCAAACATACGGCCACCCTTTCTAAAATAACGAGTGACCTCATGTCTGTGCCTAGATGCGTTGACTCGTTCTCGCGCCATTTGGTTCCTTAAAATGCGGCCGCTGACACAAGCCTGCAATTTGTGACGAATCAAGCAAAATCTGTAGCAAAACTAACTGTTCTTGAACACCAGCGGAACATCACCAGGTGACATGTGGACATTGGCAATGGCGATGGAGGTCAAACATGCTCCTCGTGAACCCCACAACACTCCAAATTAAAAAGTTCCACAGGGCTTGAAAAGAACTGAACACTATTCACTGATCCGGCCTGATTAAGGGATATCATAGGGAATTTGTGCTTGCCTTAGAACTCTGGTCTAGAGACATCGCAGGCACTCACATATTTACGAAGAATAAATATGTAGGAATATATATATATATATAGGATAGAAATCTAGGGCTCACTGTGCGTCATCAGTTAGCTGTAAAGCTCTCGATGCGGGTGACCTGGGGTTAAATCTAGACCCAGCTACTACTCAGGTGTAACGTTGTTTTTGGATAGCTAACGTTCTTATTCCCGACGAATTCTTGGACTGGTCGAGTACAGATGACACAAATAGCGAATGTGAGGCGGTGATGGAAGATGCGGACCAAGAATGGGTGAAAACGAGCAGTAAAGTTTTCGCTTGGCATGGAGCTGAACGTTCAGAGATAGGTGGTAAAGTGGGTTCACGGAGAAGAAGAGGAGTGAAAGAGAGGGAGAGGGAGGAGTGAGAATAAGATGCGTGAAGGTGCGGGATATCTAATTTTTAAGGGCGGTGCGTTAAACGATAAAACGGTAGAAAGATGAGAGAGATCACAGGAGGGAGAAAAAACGAAAAATTAAATGCCACCAGAGAAAGAGTGTATAAGAACAGACAGTGGCTTACCAAACCTTCGTCATAGTAGTGTTCGAGGTAGTTGTCGCAGATCTTATTAAATGTCCCAAAGGCGTCCGCCTCAGGCATAAACATGAGGAGAACGGCGGCCAGTGGCGCCTGCCCCTGACAGTAACCCTTCCCTGGATGGCTCAGAGTGTAGGCTTTGAGCACGTTATAGAGACTTTCACGTCTGAAGATTTAAAAAGAAACGAGACACGTAAAAGAAGGAGAAGAACAGGACGTTGCGAGGGCTAGATAGGCAATTTGGGTTCAAGGAGAAGCTTTTACTTGAACTGAATCGCCAAATGCCTAGGCAATATGCATATAAGCCCGGAGAAGAGCAACCAGAACTTTCCCCCCCCCGTTCACGGATGAGTGTGGTCAAGCTGCCTCGTTCATAAAATCTCACCTAGAGGATCGACCTGGAGAACAACTCTTGATTACGGAGAAATATGCTCAAAGCTAGATTAGCAGTGGCAATGGTGTGGGTTTTAAGTGCAGGTTAACCCTGCCTTATCAGGTGCACAACATCAGAGGGGAGTTCTCGTTTGCTGCTCTCATCCCCTCCCGTTTCCCCCCCCCCCCCCCCCCCCCCCGGCAGAACAAGGGAACCAGAGCCTCCCCCCGTAATACAGGTGGCTTAGTGCCAAGTCCTCGGACGTCATGAAACGCTAATTAACATTCTGAAATAGGATGGTTTTTAGGAAGGATCATCTAAGTGATGTTGTTGGGAGATAGTTATGCTGTATTTTGAAAATATAATTCCGAAATTTGCGGCAAAAACGTCCGCCAGTCAGTGGCTGAACAACACAATTGCCAACAAATCGTCGTCCTTGAATGATTTGCAGAATTTCGACCGAATTGGATTTCTACCAAAACAATGCTAGCGTCATGCGCCAATGACCTCATTGCTGTAGTTCGAATAAACAAAGAGGGGTAAAAATAGGTTTTTAATGGCTGCAATAGTTCAAATGGTGTAGATATAAGCAATTTGTATGTTAACGGACAGCAGGAAAAGTGGCGACCCAGTTTCAAAAGCCCGTTATGTGAAGGAGTACCGAAAACCAAGTAGCATAACATACGGTCTTGCGCAATATTACAGGGAGCGTAACTGTTTCCGCATCCTAACGCTACAACAAAACATAACCGACACTTCAACCTTAAACTAACATTGAAACCTACCAGAGAGGCATGACAAGATTAAGTTAAAGATTACATGGATATGACGGATAATGAGGTGCTTCGTTTCAACTATAAGAACATTCTGGCCGGCCGTTATAGCAGTTGCCTGGGAAGCTTTTGAAAAAAGGCTCACTTGTGCTCGGAGATAAAGATGATGATCACCATCATCATCAAAATAATCTTCAAGTCCACTCCCAGCGCCTGGTTCGCAAGCTTCCAGAACACCAGTTGCCTCGCACATCTTCATCAGTCTCCCGGAGGTCCTTACCTCCGAGACCGAAACCACAGTGAAAAGAGAGGACTAAGCTGATGGAAAACCAGACAATGCGCAGCCTACGCTAGATCGCAGAGGAGACAATCCCACACAAAGGAGGAGAGCGGAAAAAAACCAGCGAGTAGGACAACAAACGGCACGGGATAAATTAAAGCCTGCAAAGTGCGTCTATTGTCACCTGACTATCTGAGACGCACAGCATAAACTGTTTTTAGATTTGCAGGTGTGAGCATTATGGAGCTACTTCAATTAAATACATAGTGCTCGACTCGAATACGAGCGCGGAAAATCTGGCCTGGGCCTGACAAGACCAGTCGAAAAAACTTTATCTAAGGTGTGCACAGAAACTTGCGACAAAAATGTGTATGCCATATGAAACAGTATGTGGAAGTGGCCACCCAAATAAGCTACTGAAATTGATTTCATAATATGAGGAAAGGGTCCAAACAACGGCCAGAGATAGGAAGAATGGATTCCTTCAAGCAAGAGTGAGAGAGAGATAGTATGAGAGGGTAAGTCGTTTCCCATCTTTTAGTTACAATAAAGCAATAGTTATAAGTGTTGCGCTCCCATAACTAATGTCCAACATGGGGGTAGGGCATTGATGGTACGCTTAGGTGTAAGTTGAGGCACCAGCCACCGGTGGGCTTTATCGTACTCCCGTTCCGTAGAATCTGAGTCAGGCATGGCGGCTCCAGCCGCCTGTGCCCGATCCTAATCCCGCCTCCAGCCTCCTTAGCTCGTTTGTGATATCGGGCTCAGAGGAGTGAAAGGAAGCGAGAGAGAGAGAGAGTAGGAGTGAGAGTGAGAGAGAGAGAGCGGTAGATGCGGCCCAAGTCTACTATCACTGAAACCTTATCTGCAATTAAGTAACCGTTCCAACACCTCCACCACCATTACGTTGTGGAATACAGGGTGGACATCGACGGTCGACCGTCACATGCAAGACCACACATCACGTCTAGGTGCCCATGTATACACACGTTGAAGGCAGATGCACTCAAAGAGGTAGAATAAACATTGAAATTAGCAAAGACTTCCCACATCCCTGTCTCCACCACCCCCACTTGACTGCTTCTACGCGGCTTGCACGGCCGACGTTTATCATTTCCAAGCACACGCCCAGATAGTACGTTTGTATGCCTGAGACAAACGGGCGACAAACGTGTCCGGAGGTACTACCATTCTCCTCAAAGACTGCAAGTGGATGCATACAGGGCTGGAAAACACAGACACAGGAAATTCCATTCACGCGCGCGTCTACTTAGGGATACAATAACAGTTGATGAGACGGAGGCTGTAGACAAATGACTGTACGTAGGGACTGGTCGCAGTGAAAAACGATTCAGGCGTTTGATTGGTCAATCGAGAGATAGACTAACATGGGCAGGCAGGATGGGCAATGCGTTTACGAGCATATTTCTCAGCCATAGCACAGAAAGAACACGTACCATAAAGCCAGCGAGACAAAATACGACAGCCCTGGTTCAATTAACTATGGTGAAAGGCGGAGCAATAAAAAAGCAGTCTCTCTGGCAGACCAGAATTCAGAAACCTGAAGTTGCTCACCAGAAGAGATTTGTACTGAAGCCGACATTGCGAAGAGCCTAGTCGACTCTCCATTTCTAAAGCGTTCAATACCGAAAATAGAACAGAATTTTAAATGACTGGCCGAGCAAGTCGGCCAAGATCTGATCGATTTTCTTCTTTTCTGTCGCGTGTAATTGACTTTCACGAGGTAGCGGCGAAGGCTCGGAGCTCAGTAATGCTGCTGGCTCTTCGGGCGGTCGAAATCGGTAAACCGGCAACCTGCACCTTGTAAAGAATTTTTAAATGTCCCTGGAACAAACTTATCGATAAAAACACCCCGAATTCGATGTGAAATTTGATACGAACAGGTGAGCTAGAATCCCCTAGCTTCGAGGGAGTAAAGGCGTAATATTTGTATACTGGCAACGGGCAGTCAGCGCTATATAAACAATGAGTGAGTGAGAAGAGGGCGGGGTCGACGACTCGGCATATTTCTCTCATCGCTATAAAAAATTTGACGCGCTTGAAGCTCTCAGGATGTGCTAAAACTGTGGCTCGGAAGATTGCCAACAGATAACGCTGACCGCATGGTTAGTGCCCGATCCGGCTTCCAGTCTTCTTGAATATGTCTTGACACCGGACGCACGTGGGTGAGGGAAGAGAGAGTGCGGCAGATGCTGCACACGTCTACTATCACTAAAAATGACTCACACACAAGTCACCGTCCCCGCAACACCCAGTTGTAGAGCATACTGTGGACATCGTCAAAATCGACGGCCGAACCGCCACTGCAGCCAGATATTCGAGAACGGCGGCCACGTAGACCGGGGCTCCGGTACCGACACGTTCGGCGTAGTTGCCTTTGTGCAGAAGTCTGTGCACACGGCCAACCGGGAACTGGAGACCAGCACCGGAAGACCTAGTCTTAGACTTTACTGGAGATAAACTTCGAGTGGAGTGGCAATCCCGCGAGCCGACCCAAACACCACATTGACTAGCAGTAAAAATACCGCAGGCTTCGGTGCTGGGCTATTCCCTCTTCACTTGCCGTTACTAGGGGAATCCTGGTTAGTTTTTTTTCCTCCACCTAGTGATATGCTTAAGTTCAGCGGGTAATCACGACTGATCCGAGGGCGGCATTTTTTCGAAACTCGAACACGAGTTTTGCTGCTGATGCGCGGTAATTTGGCTCATCAGTTGGACCTCCAATATTTCCTGAAAGCTTTCTGCAAGTACGGCTAGGTGCAGGTTCACGCCACGCCAACCACCTGCAGCCACGCTCGCCTATGATTTTCTTGTGGGAAAAAGAGATGAAAGGAGGTGCTTCAAAAGTCTACTATCACTATAAATAAATTCAAATGCAAATCACAGTGTCAGTGCTCAGTTTGCTGCAGGAGGCAGACGGTGAGTTCCGCCGGCGACGACGATAGAACTATCAACGTACTGCGTCAGAAATTTGGCTTGTAGGGGGGAAATGGTACGGCTATTATCTACGTCTGCACTGACCTTTGCCCACCTGGCCCTCTATCTACCTTTATGCTGCATTGTACAGTGTCGACATGCAAGCAGGCAGACAGAACACCTCTATCAGCCCACATAATCAGGATGATTCAAGACCTAGAGTGAACCTAGGCCTGCAACAAAAACAGAGGCAAAGAGCGGGAAAATTCAACGTGAATAAAACATTCCTACCCATGATGATTTCTGTCACAGAAGAGTTCGTGAAAGGGGAACTGCCGGTGGATGTCTTTCTGTATCTGTTCGTTAGAGGCTGGGTCACCTGGCTGGGCGACATAGTGTTCGTAGAGGGCGTAAAAGTCGTTAGAGAGATTGGCACCAACAGAAGCCACCAGAGTGCGATCCCTATCTGCCACTGCGGTCGTCGTCGTTGTCGACCGCTGGTGTTCCCGGTCAGAACCCTCCATCAGGGAAAGCGGGGGCGAGGAGGATAAGGAGGCCCTTGAGGACATTGTGGAGAAGTGTGATGAGTAGGCAGTGGAAGCAGAAGATCCCGAGGCGGCATGATGACGGTGTTCCTCCTCCTCCTTGGTACCTTCATCATCCTCACCTTTATTGCCCGCCGCCGCCGCCGCCGCCGCCGCCTCCTCGTCCTCCTCTTCGCCATCATCAGTTCCGCTGTGTGACCAAAGCCACCGCCGATGCCGCTCAGGGTGCTCCGTCGCTTTTTCGCCTTGTCGCCGTTTGCGGACAGAAGATGCTAGGACGGATGGTGAAAGCGAAGAGGGATGGACAAAGCCGGGTGATTGTGGAGTCTCCCGGGAGCCGCGACCATCTGGCTCCTCTGTCTCCTCATCGCCAGTGATGCTGGGGCAGCAGCTGCTGTCCTCAGCACTGAAGAAATTGCTGCTGGTGGTGAGGGAACAGGCATCAATAGAGACCCCGGCGGAGGTGTTGCTCTCGATGGTGAGGGGGAGTCCCAGATAGGCAGACGATGGCATGACGGCATTGTAGACACGGTGTTCGACCGGCGGCGAAACAATGCTACCACAAGCACCTCTGTTGTTGCCGTCACCACCACCAACGGAACAGGTATCAGCCGTTCCGCTATTTGCCTGTTGTGATTTACTACTACTGCTGCTGTTGTTGCTAGTTGAATTCAGTCGAAACAAAGACCCCAGCCTGCGGAAAGTGCCAAATGCGCTGCTGTGTTTGCGCAGCTCCAGCCCGGGTGAGGGAGTTGAGGCGTCCTTCACAAGATTCCTAAAAGGAGCAGAAGATGGTCCTAATGTCTGGCAAACAGTTGCTACTGTACAGTGGGGCGAAGAAAATGGGGGGTCTGGGGCAAGGTGGTAGCGGTGAAGGAGCTAGATTAGGTTGCAGGGAAAAGTGGCAAAAAAACATTCGGAACAAAACAAGGCTTTGAGGAATGGAATGAAAGGACGTTTAGGGCGGTACCTAGCAAAATATGTTAACGACAATGCTTACGGCATACTACATAGGTGTTATCTGCTATCCGCCAGGCTGGTTGGCAGTCAAACTAAAAGTTAATTCATGTTTGTTCCTTGATCCATGGACTAACATCACGTAGATTGTGGTTAGGAGTACACAGAGTTAAATTGTAAAAGCGTTCATCGAACTATGTTGACTGCGAAATGAGTAAGGAACAATTTCGTTCCGGTTTGGAACTCTGATCGAACAGCAACCATACTAGTGGTACAACAGCCGCGTAACGATCAATCCTTTTTTACCTATTAACATTTCCGTCGCCATGAAAGTGGTGGTCATGGCTTTGCGAAAAATTCTCGCGATCGATACTAGATATTTTCTCAAACCGAAATCAGAGCATCTGAAAAAGGTTTTGAAAGTTCTAAATTTCGTAGAGCCTACTAAAAATGCCTTGTCAAAGCTAACTATAACGACCTAGTAACAATGGTAGATAGACGCCACCAATCGGTTACGAATTTGGTCGTGCCTTGGGGCTCAATCTTGAGCGCCGCCATCAGCCGCTCAGCACCTAATTGTACAGACAGAAAAAGACCAGAGACTGAAATGCCTGTTTCTGGTTTATTAGCCGCTATGAATCAGCCTCAGATAGTGCACTACCTCGGCCGGGCTATGGCTGGCTGGTGAGGGTTAGTACGCCGGAAATAGCTATTCCAGTCCCTAGTATTTGTCGGTTATGTCAAAACACTTACTTGCAAGATACTCACTACAACTGATGTAGTCCATATTGCGAGCAACCACATGAATGGCCACATTGTATCACAAGCGGTTGGTGGGGGGGGGGCTGACTTCTGAGCGAGTCAGTTAAGTCAGCCGGCACGCCAGTCGAAAAACATTTCACAACAGCGATCATAGCTTTAAGGGGGCATCGATCCAATCGCAGACAAGTAAACCCGGTCCTTTAAGCAAGTAGGACCATATACGGCGCATAAGTCAGGTAGCGACTGATCCACGTTCAAATATAAAGCCTTTCTGTCGGAGTGAAAGGTGGCTAACCGGTGCAGAATTGCTTTTCTGGAATTATTTGCGGGAAAACCACCGCTCGTCCAGTAAGATTTGGACAAGAGTCGCCAAACAAAACCGATTTCGTAGCCGGGATTCATATTATTCTATGGAGTGTATTTAAAGGCCAGGCTGTAATTCCGTAGTCCGGTTAGACTTGTGCTAGTGAGTGAATAGAACTTGGCGAAGGCGTAGATTCTTCGGATCAGCAAAGCCCACACCTCGCAAACAGTCTTCGACGACAGCGGCACCTATTAGCCTTATGTTCGGTAAACGTTTGTGTGGGGGATCGAACGTGCTCCATACGCACAGCAAACAGAAGCTCGCACCTGTACGAGATATGCGGGGAATGAAGAAAAGAGCTGTTTACTGCCAATTGGAAGAAATGTTCCAATCAGCACTACACATACAGTAGGGCCCAGAAGCAGTGCAACTTACATGATACTTTAGGATATATTTCGTCACATTATTTTGATCCACTGAGCGGATTTAATCCTGGGAAAGACTTTACTTAGGAAAATCGGCCTTTTGGTTAAGTCTATTAAGCGAAATGGGCGTTAATTTTGGCTAAAATGGGAGTGTTTTCATATCGAAGGAATGTATTATGCTACAGTAGTCGCCGGTTATTAAGCCCGCCACAGGCCCAGACCAAATTGGGCTTAATAAGCGGCAGGCGCACTAACCGGAGAGTCCTAGTTCTTGATTAGCAAACACAGTATAGGCACTACACATTACATAAGTACTGTATTATGTGTAGAGCTCGGTTATGTACAATAAAAAATGCTGTTTGTCTGTATTTTACATATTAACAAAAACAAAAAATGATTTGCGACACGTAACCAGTTGCGCATGCAGAGAGATGAGAATTTCACTCTATCCTGTTGGCAAACTGGGCTTTGTAGCCGGCGACTGGGCTTATTAGCCGGCGGATTTCGCTATGTAAAAGTCCGTTCCAAGCTGACTTGGGGTTAATACGCGGCTGGGCCTATTAACTGTGGGCTTAATAACCGGTGAATACTGCATTAAGTAAGACAGAACCAAACTTTTTATTAATGTGCATTGTGCTATGGTAGAACTCCAAAATGCGTAAGGGAAGTTCAAAATGTATCCTTTCCAGAACCGGAAAATTTAGTCTGAAGTTGCGCAAAGTTAATTTAAGCCAATTTTAAGGAATCGCATTTATTTTCAGAAAGAGGGAAAAATTTCAGTTTTAAAAATGATTTTTTGTTAAACTGGGAAGTTGTTTGGCAGAAAATGCAGTAAAAAATGTTTTGGGCGCATTTTGCTTTACTGCATCAAGCGTTAGAAGAACGTTAGCAAAGCTGGTCATATATTATCGCGAACATTAGATCATAAGATCAGAATCATGTAGAAATATACTTTTTATCCACTATAATTTACGCTTATGAGTAATTTACTAACAAAACAGACAGGATAATGATTGTAATTTTAAAAATGGCCATATATATGACCACTCTTTTTGCATTCACAAGCTTATAATAGATCTTTGAAGAAATCCACTGTGACAGAAAATAATCAAATATAAAGAGAAAAGTGAGTTCCTTCATTTCCGGTCAATTTGAATAAGTTAACTTCAGGTAAATTTTCAAAAATTGTCAAGTCACCATTTTCATTCTGACATTACCTTGAGAAAAGTAATATTCACACAATTTCGTCAGCTGAACATCTGTTTCAAGTACTTTTAAAAGAGTTAAGCCATTCTAGAAAGTGTTTTTATTTAGCTTAGGAATAATACTATCAGATTTTTGTTGCAGACGTTGTTTTTGCTCGACAATGTGCTTTGCTGTTTGGAGGAATTTCTAAATATGGCCCACATGATCATCTCCATACAAACTTATATTCAAAAACTCAGTTTTTCGGTAGATTCTTTTTAGCGATATCGTATTTTAAAGGTTTTGATATAAATTTGAATTGAATTCAAAATAGGCAAATGTTTGTAGTGCGATGAATACACGGGTTGGTGATCAGAAACTGGTTATTGTCAACAAAGTTGAACACTTTTTCGTATTTTAAAGGTTTTGATATAAGTGTCGAATTGAATTCAAAATAAGCAAATGTTTGTAGTGCGATGAAAACACGGGTTGATGACCAGAAATATTGTCAAGCAAGTTGAACACTATTTCGTCACTTTCGCATTGAGAACTAGGTCCAGCACCGAGATGAGGTGGGAGTTTGAAAGATAACCGGTATCAAGTCGGTTACTTACTTCGCTGGTAAGAATTAGCAGATATCGGCAAGGGTATGAGGCCAGATTGTTGTTTTATTACATAATGGCCAGCAGATTATGTTCGCACGTAGACAGAAATGAAAGATCACGCTGTTTAGGCAACTTTTCAGTCGTAATTGGTTGATTCTCACGCAAGCCACGCACTTTTACCTGGTTGCGAAAAGGCAGTGGTCACACCGTGCTTGCCAGCAGAATCGCATCCAGCGCTGCGACAGAAGATGAAATGAGGTGGAATTTCACCTGGTAAATTTTGATTTCCAGAGACTTCTCGTTAATTATACGGATTTCAAGCAGGCAGTATACATTCATGTCGTACACTGCCAGACCTTACGTACCAGTCGAGAAACTTCCGCACATTCCAGCATCCACTGCTGGGGTACCATTTCTGAATGTGTAGTCCAGTTCGCCCACTATTTGCCTGCACCACTGAATTAGGAATACGGAGCACGTCTGTTGCTCCCACACAAGAGCCCTCTCGCGGTTAACCACATTAAGTTCGTTAGGAATGTTGGCTACAGATGGTAATAAATAGCTATTCGTACTGGAAGTTTTCTCCTCATAGAACCTAATCATAAAGTTGCAGGGACTTGTAGTCTTTCAGCGTCTCTCTATGTCGGTGACAAGGATGCTTACGTGACCCACAACGCTACGGCATGTCCAACTGCTGACAGTTGACACATGGTGGATTTATAACCAGATAGTGAAAAAGGTTTGTCCGAGCTTGAGCCAGAGTTCTTAGGTCTATCTATGCAGCAGATGCCACGAACGTTCAGCGACAGGATGGTGAACTTTCGTAGTGTGTTTTTTTTACTTCGCACGTTTCTCTGACTAGCGGGGTGCCAATTTATGTTATTTGCACACACACATGCGTGCAAAGGCACAAAGAGCGAGAGAGAGAAACTCTGACTGAAAGAGCGTCCCAAGTTAGACAGGGTCCTGGGGTCAAAGTTTATGCGCAGTAGTTAGTACAGCCGGGTAGTTAAGCAAAGGCAGGTCTACTAGTGAGATGTGAGCAAAAAGAAAGGCAGTTTTGCTCGTCTCAGCACAGTTACAAGCACAGCACAGACGCCGGTACAAATGCAAACTCACCAGTAAAAGATCCCTATGGGCCAGAACTGCCAGCTGCGACAGGAGGCGAAAAAACAGAGTAGATGTGTGTGAACACATGAAAAGACAAGTCACTGGAGTGTTTGGATTTCTGCCACAGAAGACTGTGCTAGATATCCCGCTTCGCTGCACGGTGAATGGGGTGCGTACGTACGTACGTACGTACGCTTCGTGTGCTAAAAGTATTTTCAGTTGCAACAGAGTGAGATCACTTGAGGGTCATGGGGTGGGAGACTGCAGCTGTGGAAGCGATCATGCTATCGGACACGCTGCTAAGGTTTTTAACCACACCGTATAAGGGTTGTCTCATTGTGTCAGGAAAAGGAAGACCGAAAGCACATACTCTGGAGAGTACTCACTCAAGTCCTGTCACCTAACTTCTATACCAGACTTTCAGGTAACATCGAAAATGACTGTCTCCATCTGAATTGTAACGATTGAAAATGGTTAAGTCAGCACAGTATCAGGTTGAAGGCCTTTTAAGTTGGTAAAAAGAGCGGTGTTTATCGCTTAAGGACTTTGGGAAAAAGCCCTGAGTTTGCCATTCAACAAAGATCATAAGAGGTGATGCGCTGGACATACGAAGTGAGAACTCTTACAATCGAATCGTCACTTTTCTCTTCTTCTTCATTTACGGACACTGTTTTTCGTGATGCCTGAGTATTTACTCAACTAAACTAGACTTTCTGTGCCAATAAAATGGCACGTTTTTTTCTGACAATAAGAGGACGATCTTCCGCGTTAATCGCAGTGTGCGTGTGTCTCACCGGCGTCGGCTAGTTCTGTACCGACATTTTTATCAATAATGCTGTTTGACTCACAATAAAATAAAATATTTACTCTATCGCTCCCTTTTCTGTTTTCCTCACTACGATATTTAAATTTCCATCAACATGAGCACCACATGAAGACAAACTTGTTTGGATGATGTAACTGTGGATTCACCTGTTTTTAGGATTCTTTCTTTGAAGATTTGGAGAGGTGGCTATGACAGTAGGAAGACTGTGGGATCCGTTTAACCTTGAGGACTTGCGAAGTAACCCGCGCGACAAGGGCTGTGGTTTTGGTTTTTCCTGATTAAGAACTGGGCCCTGCCTAGAAGATAGAGCGGGACTCTGCACAAGCCTCTGCCAGGCTTCACAGCGCATTGAATCAGGTATTCCCTTTCGGCAGCGCTCGCGCAATTTCTCTTTGCCCGTTGATGTCCAGTAGTCCCAGTGTTTGCACATATGCATCCACTTTTTTTCCCGATTTCTTATAACCTCAATTGGTGTGACATGGGCCCTGCAGGAGAGGGATGTAAGGCACTAAAGGAAAGTGCATACTTTGCGGGATCCGTGTACTGCTGGCCACCAATAAAACCGTAGCGATCTACGGGAGGATCCAGTGTGGAGTCCTCCAAATCCTCGACTTCATCCACAGCCATTGGCGCAAAATCTTCGTCAATTTGATGAATCTCATCGTTCATGTTGCGCTTAAGCAGAGAAGTGGAGAGAGAAATAGGGGGTTATAGCGGGAATAGAGAAGGGGAAATAAGGGCAAAAACGATCTGAAAAAGGCAAATTCAGAGAAGCTTTCGTGTCCAAGCGCAAGAAACTGATAAAACGAGGCTAACGACAGATAAGACGGATTTTTAAGAATAATACGTCTTCTAGCAGCAAAAGCGACGAGGATCACTGTCGCTTTACCAGCGATAAATTCGGTTAAGTTTGGAATCAAACGCAACCACGGGATTATAAGCAGTGGGAAAGTTTAGCATAGAGGAAAGAAAGATACCATGGTGCAAATATCAGTAGGTCGACAAAGTCGGGCGAGTAACAGTCATGTGAACTGGTATGACAACGTAGAGCTTGACTTTGATCTATAAGCCCTAGGTTAATAACAGTTCTGTTGCCTCAGATGGCAGTATTGCAGTGGTGATAAACGAAGAAACAGCATAATTTACTGCAATCGAACGCCTCATCGATAAAAGAAACCTGGGGGGAACTAAACTTCGTGGACTATCCGATGATTTTTTCGGTGAAAAGTGTGCTTTTCCGGCCCATTTTATGACTTAATTGTCCGGGTTTTTTTTTCATACATTAAGCTATAATTCTCCAAAAGAAGGAGGATTCAAAACACACTAAGCTCGCGTTGAAGCAAAAAGGTACATCGCAAGCGTGTCAATAGGACGTGAAAGAGGTAGGTTGAAATAGCTAGTAATAACCTCCACGTAACAAAGCTAGTAAAGGCGGTTTTACAACACAGTGCGCAAATGTAGCGGTCACAAATATCTAGGCATTTAACTGTACGGATCTGCAGTGCATAGAGGGAATTTTATGAGAGAAACCAACAGCAAAGCGACGTTCATGTCTCAAAGAGAATAATTCCATAAGGACATTTACAACCTCAAGCCGTGGTTAAAGCAACCAGAGGTGGCGTCAAAGACATTTCCCATATCATCGTTAACTTAATTATACGAAACATCTCTCCACCCAAACCCTATCGAATGGCATGTGAACAAGTAGCCTGAAGGAATAGTTATCGATGAAACCGAACATTTAAAGAACCTTTGTCATCTTTTCGCTTGCAGTGGTCGGGAGAAAACCAAACGGCGGACAAAATAGAATTGAAGAACTTTGCAGGAAGAAAAAGATGGAAAATTGGGATTACCATTTTTTTCCTTTTTAGTTGCCGGTGTCGGTAAGAAAAATTACAACTTCAGAATGGAACGACGGGAAATATGTAAGATGTCAAAATGAATGATTTTCAGTGGAATCATGGACTCGCAGTTTGTGATCGAACATCTCAAAGTCATATGTGAGCTGTGGTCACCCATAGTGTTTAGTGACGAAACAGAAGACAGCGTTCAGTCTCGCCTATGAGCTCTAGTTTAGGACCCTTGCATGCGGTCATCCAATCAGCCCAGGTCACAAAATACCACTTCACTCTACTAACCGATGGAGCCTTGGACAGTGTTTTGATTGGTAGAGGGTATGTTCCGTTAAAAAAAACAATCACGTTCGTCTGACGTTAAACGTGCTTGGCTGAAAGTGGACCACAAGCAGATGATGATTATTCCTGTCTCCGTCATCTACTTAAGTATTCACTGCTTGCTGACACGCGATCGCGCGTGAGGACATCAGACTTCAGTTCCAAGACAAAGCGGAACGCCGGCACTTCGTTCTGCCATCCATTCAGATCAGAGTCTGTTTTTAACAAGTGAACAAACTCAGTAGATGTTGCATCATCGTCAGAAAATGTATCCAAAAAATGAAAACATTAGGTACACGAAAAGGGTGGAATCGATTTGGCGGAGGAGCCAGTGCTAAAAACTGCGACGAAGCCATCTGTGATTAAGTTAATGACGAAGAGAACAAGTTTAAGATATAGCTATACGACCACGGTCCAGCCATCGATATCGTAGGGATAGAGATTATTAGAGTCAAAAGTAGACACTACATCAATTCGGATAAGAAAAGCTGGGAAAACTGCAATCAACGAGGTGCTACAGAATACGCATTACCTAGAATCAAGCGAAGGTGAGAAAAACACCTCAAATTTCGAAACAAAACATTATTACAGCAATTTATGTTAACAGTCGTTTATAAGTTGCAAATGAGGGAAATAATAAATGTCCAGACTGCAGCGCTGATTTTTTTTTAAAAACACAGGAAGCACGTGTCCCTTTCTCTTCTCTAAACCACTCTACATTAATAGCAAACCGAAGTCCAGACATACTTCTTGTATGGGTGCGGTCCCGTCTGATACAGCCTTTGGTAATGATGTCTCTTTGGATGCAAATTTAAGGAGTTCGGCCCAACCTTTCGTGAAGCATGGAAGACTGAGTACTGAAGATATAATAATCTCTATGGGTGTACCGACTTGACTGTGCAACGTTCTCAGTTAACCCTTGCAACGCCTTAAATGGGAAATTTTGCTAGATTAGATATACCAAACTGAACTCATTAGAATAGTGACGAAAATCCCATTCGAACCCCCTCAACTATCCCTCTTTAATGGCCTATGAAATCTTTTTAGCGATTTCGATTCGTCTCGAACGATGCGACGTCGGTGCACTCCACGTTAAGGACTGTCTTCATATAATAATGGTCAAACACCCAAGTTTTCGTTCGCCAGAGACGCGAACGGCCAAGGCATTATAACCTTATGTGATAATTAGTAAAAATGATACCGCGTGCGCACGTATCCTTATATAACCGCAGTCGCGAACCGAGTATCTGTATTTAATTAGATACCTTATGATATTGGGGCCATGAGAAGCAATAAAGGAAATTTTACAACAAAATTAAAGCAACATCCTAATTTGCACTCTTGTGTCGAAACGCCGGCGTGATTTTTGTATGGATTTGCATGGTACCTTAAACTATACTACATAATTTAGACCCCTGATAGCATCTAGTCACCTAAATCTAGTTTATTGTTAACCGTACAAATTGTGGTGATGTACCGTTTCTTGATTTAATTAGCACACGGTGTTCAAACCACACAACCCGCTGACCCTGTAAAAACCAGCCCCACCTAGCTAGCCGGAGCAATCCGGGGCTAAGAGTTAACTAAATTTATTGTAAAAATTTCTCGAAATCTATTTTTGTCAAAGCAAGTATCAATACTCAATAGTTTGCATCCTCTTTTTTGATACGACAATGAAATTGGGGGTTGAAACGCGAAAACAGGGGCTGCACGCCGCGAAAATATTTTCCGTAGGTGAGGCAAAACGGGTTGATTTGACCCCATCTAATTCAGTGGCACGCGGACTGAATAAGAAGCATCCAAACACCGTCAGTTAATCAAATAACGCAACGCTACATCACCACAATTTTTTAACGGTTAACAGTAAGCTAGATCTAGGTGGCAGGATGCTATCAGGAAAGAAAATTAAGGGGAAGTAAAAGTTTACCATACGGCCGTGATCGTCCAGGCGTGTGCGTAAATGAACAAGCAAATGTTTTCGAGAAAAGTACACGCCAATTGAGAAGTTAACAGTCTGAACACTAACGATAAATGACTCACAAAGTCTACTTGTTCACGAAGAAAAGTGTCATCGACAAAAATTATTAACGGCCGCGGTCGAAATATGACACAGTAAAAGCATTTAATTTATCTGAGTACACGATTGCAGTTAGACTAAACTGCACACAATGCAGACATTGCTTGTAAGTTTATTATTAATTTAAGGCCTAGTATTCAACCTATTCGAAAGAAGCCAGAGGCACTCATATACTTCTTTTTACTATTTTATTTTCCAAATTTATTTTGCTCACCCGAAATTTTGTGTGCACTTGTTTGAATGTACTGCGAGATAAATATGACGGTCACCTATGACCTGGAGTGAGGTGTCGTTTTTTCGTTGTTCCATGCTTTTAAGTCTTTATTGATTGACCCTTTCTGCGTCACCCATATCAGCCTTCGATGCGCACCTCTCAATCGCATTCTTACTGGATATGCTTTTGAGTGCTGTTATTTTGTGAGTTACCATCGAAACATCTTCCTTGTTTTTATTCTTTCCGCTTCCAGATTTGATACTGTCTGACGAGGTAACGCTATAACACAGTATGTGGCCAAATCGACTGCCGGATACTACATGAGCTGTTGAGACATGTTCAACTCGATTACCAGACACCTTCACAGCGTATGCATCATATGCGTTCTCCGCTGGCTGGCATCAAATGAAAGAACACATTTTTTGCGATATCTGGCTTGATAAATTTCCCGCGCCCATTTCCCCCGGCCATGCTTGACACGAGCCCACCAGTGGATGAACTGACCTACCATGCTGACCGTTTCAAAGGACATAGTGCCCGTTCCTGACCTTCATATTAACCTTAAATCCCTAAGAAGGCCCTCTATCCTACCTCGGGAGTACTACCTGACACACATCACAGCAACTTAGTAGACCTTACGGATATTATTCGCCTGTTGTGCCTTCAAGTCAACATTTTGTGTTCCGTCATGAGCAACCTTCAATCTACTCAAGAGCTACGAAATTGTCAGCGCTGTTATCAAGCACGTGGTGTGCCTTCACAAACTCTTATTGGTAGCGCCGAACTTACTGCTCAAAATCACAGAAGTGCATTCTACCATGCGCCTTCCAGCAATCGCAGAACCTGCCTAGTGTCCACGTCAGCCATAACTGGCGAGGACCGTGGCGGGCCGGCCGCGAACTAGTCGCCTGTTCTTCTACCGGATTGCGTTTCCTCGTCGACACTTAATCAGAGATTAGTGTTATATTGTCTCTTAGGTGTCATAACCTCTCGTGTTCACATTCCTCATCTAAAGCTGTCAATATCAGCAGTATAAACGGGTATGGACAATGGTGCCGGACTCCCGACTGCGGACCTCGGCGACGTTTGAAATAGGTTTTCGTTCAGGCTGCCATTCAGTCGAGAAGTACTCGAGGTGATTTATTGTCGCGTTTACACCTCGCAGTCAACTTCAACACAGCAGATTCATTGGCATCATTATCTACCTTTTTTGGCAACCTCTTGGCAATTCGAAGTCTCGCGCTTGATCATGTCAATTCAGTGGTAGGGTTCAGCGTACCGTACAGCATCACACCGTGACGGCCGGGCGAGCCATCCACGTTCTTCAGCACAAATCTACCCAGGGAATCCCCAGATAGTGAAAAGCAACATGGAAATTTAGAATAATTCGCCCTTCCTCCAGAAAAATTCGTCCTTCCTTACCCTTTCTCTACAGTATATGGTAAAAAGGGACCAAATGATGATTGGATACCATGCGGTGTATTTTTTAGATAGATAGAGAACTATATTTTGATGATAATATCAAATTTTCAGCAAAAAAAGTGGCTCCATTCACGGAGAGTAAAAATAAGATCAATTATGGGGTCCAAATAGCTCAAGAGTAAACGGTCAAAGATAACAAAATGCTCAAAGTAAGTAGTTGACACGGTTACCACATCTGTTATGGAGACAGGTCTGCCTTCAGCTTCTCAATTTCCATTTCTTCACACGTGAGGAATCGTGCTAAGAATGGGAGTACCGAGTACTGGTAGGCCGATGTACGGCAGGTCATATGATGGAAGCCTCGGCGCATGGTACGAGAAGATTTCGCAGCCATTAATTCAGAGTGGAGAGGGTGAGCGACCTCACTTAGAATACGGTCCACGAAATTCTTGACCGATTTAAAATGTCGCTGTATGATGAGGTCAGCTAAGAAAACATAGGAGTAACCGGCAGCTGAAGAGAGCATGCGGAGAATACGTTTAATAATAAGCAAGTCTTTCTTGAGTAGTGCTGGAAAAGTAACTGGAGAGCAATAAGGAATAAGAGGGAGAATACAGGCATCTATAAAACGCCAGATGAGAGCTTGTGGGGTGCGATATGAACGCAAGCGGCGGACATAATACAAAAGTCTGCGGATTTTTATAAAAAGGTCTTCAATATGAAGAGTAAATGAGAGGTTGGAAGCAAGTGTTACACCAAGGTATCGGAAGGAGGATATATTGTTGGGCAGAAAGTCAATGGTTTCAGGGCTGGTAGGGGGTCGCAGCCGAAAAATGCACTGGACTGGCTTCCGCTCATTGAGTAAAAGGCCATTTTCTGACGACCATGCTGTGACATGGTCCAGTCCATCCTTCAGTGTTTGTAGATGGGTCTGGCTTTTGAGAGGATGGCCGACAACCATATCGTCAGCGTAATTGGCAAACAAACATGCGTTTGAAGATCGTAGGTCATCAGTATGGAGGGAAAAAGATGAAGGGATAATATAGACCCCTGCAGAACTCCACAATTGTTGGGAAGGACCGTGGATTTTCGCTTCCTGGTCTGATCGAATTGGGTGCGGGAAGAAAAATAGTCCCTTAGCCATGAGATAACCCAGCCAGGAGAGCCACATGCAGAGGTTTTACTAAGAAGAAGATGGCGCGGGATCGTGTTGAAGGCTGAGGAATAGTCAAGAAAAGCACACGCGTAAGCACGGCATCCCTTATCCAAGTCCCTAAGAGCAGAGTGGACTACTAAAGCAACTGAATCTAGTGTACTACGCCTCGCCTTATACGCAAACTGCAAGGGATCAGAAATATTGGATGAAAACGGCTTAATGATGTCCAAAGAGACTCGTTCTGTAAGTTTGAGGAGTGCAGAAGAGCAGGCGATTGGGCGAAAGGATTTGGGACCCGTTGAAGTGTGTTTTTTTCGGGATAGGAGTGATTTTGACCGAACGCCAACCGTCAGGAATCTTGGACTCCATGAACGATAAATTAATAAGATGTGCCAAGACAGGAGCTAATTGAAAAGAGCAAGATTTAAGGAGAAATGGGGAGACGCCATCTGGTCCGGCAGCTGTTGTACCTTTAACCTTGTTTAGGTGTTTCATCACTGTTGCCACAGAAACTGGCGAAAAATCACTTGGTGGTAACGAAATATCATTTGTCGGGAGATAGGACTCGGTGGGAGTATGGATGAAGTTTGAGTTTAAGCTGTCTAGGTCAGCGTCAACATGTGCCAGCGTATTGCGTTGACCAGTGAGACGTTTAAGACTTTTCCATATTTCGGATGAAGAGAGAGGAGACGAAGATGTAGAAGAAGTAAATAACTCACTAACAAACAGGTCATTTAGTCTTGCGATCTCGCGTTTTATAAGGGCATTAACGTCCTTCAATCTTTCTCGTAAACCTAGTTTGTAGAACAGTTCCTTGTCTCTTCTCAAAGTTTTTAAGTGGGGAGAAGATATTCGGTCTGGTCTAACCATGACCGTGTCAAAAGGACAACAAATATTAAAAATTCCGTTGAGAAATGTTGTAAGATAACTCGAACACGACTCGACATTCCTGTTTTCGCGAAAGATGGGAATGCATTCAGATATACAAGTCTGAAGCAAGGCAATATTATGTGGGGACGTGTCCCGAATGTGTAATTTCCTCTCGGGCGTTACTTATAGCCCTTTGTTGGTCTTAGAATAGATTTTTGGTTGACAGAGCAGTACGGAATGATCTGAGCCTGCCAATGGAGCTCTATTTTTACAGCAAAAAGCTTTGGATAGTTAGTCAGGATATGATCGAGTGGGGTGTCATCTCATGTATTGAAATAAACTAAGTCACTAAATCCTAACAATATGAGGGGACGTAGATATACTCGATTGAAGTCCCCACATAAAATAATTACATGCTCACAAGACAGTGCGGCAAGCTTTTGGGAAAGAAAATCGAAAAAGTGGGTAGGGCCATCTTGACAGGTGGAAGGGGGTATGTAAATACTAACATAAATGATGCCTTTTGAGTTGTGTAAAAATTTTGGCCTACAAACTACTGCAATAACGTCTATGTGGTCTTCGGAGTAAGAAAAAAGGGACTTACAGTTTGTGCACCATTGCTGGTTTACAAAAACTGCTACTCCGCCACCTCTGCTGATTGATCGGGATTTTCTGTCCGAACGAAAACAGCAATAAGCTGGAGGTGTGATGAGCTGCAACTCTATATCCCTATTGAGCCAGGTCTCTTGAAGACAGATTACACCGCACTTACTGTGTTCCTGTTTCAACATAAGTGCATCCAATTCGAGACTTTTATTGAAAATAGACCTGCAGTTAGTGGACATTAGACCCGGAAGAGACATTGAGGCTAATGGTTGACGCTTCATAGCTTGTTTCCAACCGCATCGGTGCTTACGTGATCGTATTGCATTCCATTGGATAACATTTGGTGCTGATGTACTGCAGGTTCTGCAAATTAATCCAAAAGTACATGAATGTTCGTTGTGAATTTCCGTCGATAGAATATTTGGCCTTCGAGCATTCAAAAAGGTACGAGTGTACAGCAGAGATGACCTCATGTCCAGAAATGCAGAAAAACAAAGTAGAGAAGTAGACAGTCTGGTGTACACTAATAAATTCCCGCGTGAATGGAGAGCAACAAAAACCGGCAGCTCAAATTCGAAAGCCCGCAATGCTGTTCCGGACCGGTAACTTATACCCCATATTTACGAGTGCTCACACGTGCTGGACGGAAAAGCACTTTTTATCAGATAGACCACATAAGAGAGTGTCATACGATACCAATCGCGAAGGATGACATTCTCATGAATGTCATTAGAAAGCCTTTCGATCTGGTTTAGTTTCTTCATATGGCTCTCGGTTTGTGCAACGTGTTCCAAGGTTTCCAGTGATTCGTTGATGAACACTTACGGGACCATCTGTCACGTTCTTTTACGTTGGTAACATACTCACTCCAAGCTCTTTGCTTTAAGAACATTTACGCCTAGTCTTCGATCGTTTTCAGCAGAGCTCTTTGCAATTAAACGTTGGCGAACACCTTTAAATGCCAGTTCGCTGACTTTTCTTTGTCACCACGTTGACCAGCATAAAGTCACATCACTTCCAGTGAAGGTGCAAGGTATCTGATGTTTGCCCAGTTCCTTGATGCTTCCGTAACTGCGAAGTTTTCTTGGTCTTATTGATTAATGCCGACGATTAATCCCCCACTCTGCGGCGACACTGACTCTTTGATAAACCTTTTAAAGTCGAACGCGAAGCCCTTACCACTTTCGCCCACAGCTCTTTCAGCAGTTGCGGCAGCCAAGAAAGCTGCCGTGGGTGCCAAAATGCTCCATAATCTGCGCCATGATGGCCTACGCACAGTTGATTTTAATCACTGACGCTTTCAACCTTGCGACCGGCGCCGTTTTGCATCACCAGTTCAGCTCAGTTCAGAAGTCTCCTGCGGTATATTGTACTAGAAATATATTACTCAACGTGCTTATTAGCGGTTCTCTCAATACATTTGTACAATTCATTTCCATGGAAATCATCCTAATAAATTTCCGATAAAGAACGCATGACAGTCTGTGGAAAATTGGATCTTTTAGTATTTTATAATTGTTATCTGGCCTGCGAAGGTGCCCCTTTTGTTTGGCTCGTGCTCAATCTCGGCCAACTTATATTAGCACTTGGGCTTGGTTGGCCTTTTTTGGGAGCCCGAGAGCGCTTCTTCGTTCTCTTGGAAGCCAGTGGGTTGACCGTTTCCCCTGTCCATGGCAGACTACCAACTCCGTCAAGCACCCTGGCTGCCGGATCATTCTTGTGCTTAGACACTTCGGCGAGGGATTTTGTTGCTCCGTGTGTTAGGTTTCCTCGCTCAAGTTCACGCATCACCGGTTTCTCTTCACGAGGGAGAAATAGAGAAAAAAATTTCAGCTCTTCCATCTCCAATCTAAGACTATTAACTAACTTCTCAAGGTTTGTAAATTTGTTCAAAAGGGTAAATTATGATACGGAGGCTTCCTCTTCACGAGTTACATCCCTTAAACTTTTACGACTTTTAGTTCGCTTGGCAGGAGGAGATTTCAAAGAACTTCTAGATCGAGTTTCCGTAGTTAGTAAGGGAATTTGGAAACCATCGGAGCATCCTGTGATGACGAAGTGAGGTAGGCGTTCGACTTCTACGCGGGGGATCCCGGGTTCGAATCCGAGCGGTAGCGTGTCTTTTCTTCCTTGCTGCGATGATGTCGGGATTTCGAATGCAGGCACTGGCGAACATTCCTTCCCGTCTTCCAATACTGTATAGCACATAGTTTCAATTTTTTCTGTCACAATCTTTTCACAACAGACCGTTAATGAATCAAATAATAAAGTGGATTGCTTTTTGACTGTTAATAACCGATTTTGATTGCTGTCATCCTGTGCCTTCGTGGAGGAGTTGATTAGACGCTCAACTTGGTGTTCGTAAATTGAGTCTACTGAACTCGAGAGACTTTTAGCGGGGGGTGATTTCATCGCATCAATCTTGCGACTCCTGCCCTCGAAATTGCGACTAGGGGTTTTAACCAAATTAAATTAGAGTCAGCAGTCGACGCTGATGGTGTAGTGGTAACGACTGATACCGACGAACGGCAGGTTTTGGGTTCGAGTCCCTCTCGCGCCGCAGCTTCTACAAGCTGATCTACACATTTATTTTTGTCTCATATAATATATCAGACTGACGATAAACGATATTAAAGCTCTATGCAATATGTATAAAGCGTTCAACTGTATGAAAAAGGTTATTGAAACGACTCAGCCGTTTGTAGAGAGCTGGAATCCGGGAGAATTGTTGACAGAAGGCAGTGACGGAGATGATGCTCGTTTTGACTAATGTCCTGTATTGTCTTCTGAGGCTGGAGTTATTGCGACAGTGAATCCAATAGCTAACAACGAAAGTCCACCAGAGGGCTAGGTGAACCGAAATCCCGAAAATAATATTTCCTACGAAGGACGAGAAATTTAAACCGCAATTTGAAGCGCGCGCCGTGTCTCGTACAATATTAAAGTTGCAGTTTTAGCCACCGTAAAACATTGTATAGAAGGTTTGAGGTTGTCTTTCATCTAGAAGCCGAGCTCCTTCTGTATTAATGCTTTTTGGAGTGGGATTCCGTTCAGACGATACGATTGCGCGTCAGGGACCAGATTTCGAGTTGTCAGGCGCAGCAGAGTGCATTTGTTCGAAATGAAGGGCAGCAGCCATCTATGTGGCCAATCGTTTAATCGACAAAGACTTTCCTGGAAGTTATCTTCATCGGCGGCATTCGTGATGACTTTCCATAGTTTTACACCATCTTCAAACATGGCACACTCGCAGTCCAATTCCTGTACACAATCATAAACAAACACGAAAAAGATAGTCGGTCCGAGTACTGAACCTTGAGGGACTCCCCTCTCGATGACTGTCGGCCTTGATTGTTGTCGTCCTGCACGCAGAGTTTAGGAAGCAACAGCGAGGAAATTCTCAATGCACGTAAGAAGTCTGCCTCCAATACCCATCAGTCTCAACTTTTGCAGGAGACGTTGGTGTAAAGCACTGTCTAAGGCCTTTCGAAAATCAATGTAGGCCATATGGAGGGTTTATTTTGCATCAATTGTCCTTGTCCAGCTTTGCATTGTGTAAAGCAAGTTTGAAACACATGACCTACCCCTACGAAAGCCATATTGCGCGTTCGACAAGATATTGTGAGTTTCACAATATATCATAAGTTTCTTCTCGATGATCCTCTCCATTACTTTGCAGCATATGGAGGTCAAACTCATGGGTCTGTATTTGTGCGCAGCTGCACATCTACCGCTTTTGTAAACGGTGTAATATGCACTGTTTTCCAACCTGGAGGAAGAATTCTAGTATCGAACGATTTCTCGCACATCATGGAAAGCGGTTTAACCAGCAGTAATCTCATCTGGACCCAGAGATTTACATTCTTTCAACCTTTTTAGTTCTTGGAAAATCGTTCTTTCCCCAAACAAAATATCCTCAATATCTGGTGCTCCCAGGATCTCGTCACTAGTGGCAACGAAGGCAGTTTTTGTGGTGTAAACCAACCGAAAGAATTTAGCAAAATGCTACGCTTTGTTTTACAGTCGAAGGTTTCGAGCCCGTCATCATTTTGCATGACAGAAATCAATATTTCGTTTTAGATCTCTTTTCAGAAACTGAGGTCGGTTATATATCTTGGGCACTGATAGCGGACAATGACTTTGTCGCAAGTTATAGTGTCGAACACGGAAGGCTTCCCCAAATCAAGACAGGCAAGACAGAGTTGATAAAACAACTTCTTTACTGTAACAAGAAGGAATTGTACAAGCCGAATCGGGAGCCAGTGGCTTGCTGCGTCCGTTCACCAGGCCTCAATGTTGTAGTGTGTCTCTCTCAGCACTGACAACCAATCCGGTGCATACCAGTAATACAAAAAATCGATAACCTAATTATTTGAATTGATGTACAAAACCAATTAGCTGACACGTTGACAGAGCAGGCAGATGAGTGTTCATGGCAGCGCTGGCGGGGCAGGCTCCTTCAACTTTGTATTAGATGCGACAACCGCTCGTTAAATTTATACCAGTCCTCAGTGACATCCACGGAGAAACGAAGACCCCAGTCTATTTGCGATGCCTCTACTCTCATTTGAGAGAAATCGTCTCACCATATATTCAGCCTGAGTTTGTCTACTGTAGTAAGGTACCGAATACAGACCATAATCCCACGAAAGTACAACTTGATCACTTCGACCAAGTGGACTTAGGCAGCATACCTCGTATATATTGTTGGGATGCTTGGTGAAGACTAGGTATAAATAACTAGCTTGTTGCGCTCCACGTAATCTAGTTGGAACGAGGACGTGTTGTATAAGAAGAGCCTCAAGTGTTGTTTGTAGAAGATGGTGATCAAAGGCGTTTCTAGAACAATTTGCCCACAAATCGTTAAACATATGCTAGTTGCATTGAAGTCACCCATGAGTAAAACATCAGGTCGACTACCTTTCGCCTTTATGCACGCTGTTAAACACGCATTTGCATCAAGATGTGTCCGCGATGGTCGGTAGACAGGGCTGTGACCCCCGTGCCTTAATTGCCAGCCAACTAGCCAACATACCATGGCTAAACTTTTCAATCCTCTCGCACACACTTAACTCGCACTTCACATACACAACAACTCCTCCACTCTGGCGTTGCACTCTATCTCATCTAAATTATTAGTATCCGGATAGCTGTACTTCGGTATCACTGATGCTCAGTGACAACCATGTTTCTGTTATTGCTATAACATCAGGGGCCACATCGGCTACCTGTATTCGAAGTCCATCGGACTTCGAGCTTCGCTGTTTCTTGAACGTGGACTAATGTTCAGATTATTGATAACTGGTGTATGTTCTTCATAGTCCTCTTTTCAATCTGAGGTTTCCTTTTATGTCCGGTGTCAAACAGTCTGGTCAGAAGACGTGCGAACTCTTTTTATGCGGGCAACATTTCCATACTGAGTTCTGATTCACGTTCTTAAACATTTTCAAGGTCGAGCGCTGATTTCGAATTTTCAGATAAGTGGCAAATTTATATAAATTGATTTAATTAAGTGAAGATGCAACTAATAGTCTTTAGTTTTCTTATATAAATTATCAGTAAGTACCACTTATTACGTTTTGAAAAATCTGCTTCCACCCCCTCCGTTGGTTTGGTTTCTGCTTGCTTATATTGGATCGAGGAAGAGCGAATATTTTGCGAGTAAACATCCTCAGTACATTTTCAACCTTCCCGCGTTCAGAAGCATTCATTAGACCAAAGAGGGGCCAGCAGTATTCTAGGATGGATAGAACATACATGCGATAAAGTTTTAAATTTAGTTCCAGCAGAGATCTCAGAAATTAGTGATATAAAACCACATATCTGTGCAGCCTTGGCAGATATTCGATCCGTATGAGGTGACAAGGCTAGTTTATTTTTGTAGCTTAGACCTAAGTCTTTTATGGAGGATCCTTCTAAAAGTGGAGTATTTTGAAAGACTAGTGGATGAGGATGCTTGGAGGAGCTGAAACACATAAAACTACACTTGGATGGAGAGAACTCCATATGCCAGGTAGCACCCCAACGTGAGAGTGTAAGCAGGTCCGCGTTTATTTTATCAACGCATATATTGGCTGTGTCCTTAGAAATTGAGTGTATGCATTTGAGGTCATCTGCATAAATGAGGTTCTATGTATTTTGTAAAACAGTCGACATTTCATTTATATATCGAACGAAAAGTAAAGGACATAATGCAGTGCCTTGAAAAACGCCACTCGTGATCGGCTGAGCAGTGGAGTAACTATTGCCTACTAAGACCTTCTGGCTGCGGTTAGACAAGTAGGAGTCGATGAAGTCGAGGAGAGGGGGGGGGGACGGATGCCAATGGCTTCCAATTTTACTAGAAGCCGTCTGTGCGGTACCTTGTCGAAGGCTTTGCTCAGGTCAAAGTAGATGACAACCACGGATTGCCGCTCGTTACGCAGGGAAGTGACGTGGTTAAGAAAAGCTAATTGACACGTCTCGCATGATCTTCCGGGTAGAAAATCATCCTGCGAGTCGCTTAAAAGTTTTTTCTAGGCAAAAATCGAGAATTTGTTTAAAAATCTTTTCCTCCAGAAGTTTGGCTAGTGCCGGGGTTTTATGAGCACCACGGTAGTTATTAATGTCCGAACGAGATCCTGATTTAAAGACTGGAAGAATAATGGATGTCTTCTGCGTGTCAGGAAAGAAACCATTTGAGAGGTAGACTGAAAATATATGGCTAAGTAATTTGGGAAAGGTCGACACTATTTTGATAACTGAATTGGGGATACCATCAGTTCCCGAAGAGTGCGAATTTTATGCGAATTTTATGCTTACGAATTAATTCTATGGAGAAATCAATGTTCCCGAGAGTATTGTCTGAGTATGGTTGAAACGACGGGACCGGTTCGGATTCTGTCGTAAAATGCTTCGCAAAGAAAGCATTGAACAATTCAGCCTTATCAGAATCATCGAGTACAAATGTTTTGTCTTCAGTTAGCAATGGGGGTATTTCAATTCCACGTTTTGCGGAGGACCTACGACGAAACAGTTGTGCAACCGATTTCGCAGAGTTTGACTTGCTCAGGGCGCAAGATTCCCTGTGCTGGTCATGCGCAAGACAAATCTTGGACGCTAATTCGAAGATCTCGGCGATCCTTAGATGCACAGACAGCGAAC
Source organism: Ligula intestinalis (assembly GCA_036362985.1). Taxonomy (NCBI): domain Eukaryota; kingdom Metazoa; phylum Platyhelminthes; class Cestoda; order Diphyllobothriidea; family Diphyllobothriidae; genus Ligula; species Ligula intestinalis. The sequence goes on along the minus strand of JAYGXS010000001.1, from coordinate 21,762,600 downwards.
TACTAGATCAATCTTTCAGCTGCATCCACAATTTCTTTTGTCGGGGCAAAAGAAAATGAGGGACCGTCGATTCTGGTGCGTAGGGTTTCGCACAAATTCCAGTATTTTATTAAAAGCGACCGACATGAGTTCAGCAAGATATACAGCGTCGTTAATGGAGGAGTGACTCTGCCAGTCTAATGATTCAAGAAAATTGTTGATCAAGCTAATGTATGCGAGGTCATAAGCATGATAGGTATAACCAGCACTAGCCTTTTCCGTAGAAGGAAGCGGAAGGCAACAGTGAATTAATGTGTGATCACTTTGGAAGATGTCCTGCTTAAAATCAACGAAGAGAGGGGCAAAACCATTTGTGAAAATCAGATCTAGGATATGATTCTGTCTTGTTAGAGAACTAACCAGTTGAGACCAGTTAGAAAAATTAATGGTATCTAGGAAAGGCTGAAATGTAGGTGTACAACAGTTTAAAAGCCAGTCGATTTCAGGAAAATTAAAATCTCCAGCAATAATTTTAACTTCAAAAGTGGATTCTGAAATAAATTTGAATATCTAACACAGATTTGCATCTTCTTAAGATGAAGAGTTAGGAGGATTATATACACATCCGATAATTGCCTTTTGCCAGGGCGACAGGATAATGGAAGCGAAACAGTAATTTCCAGAGAAGGACGTGATATTTAAATAAAACGGAAAGTGCCTAAATTACGTTCTAATATAAAGAAGACAACCACTACCACGCTTATTTTTGCGATCATGACGACAGAGATCATACTCATCTATGATAAGGGAGGGGTCGGAAATGATTGGATGGGTCAAAGGTTCTGTTATGCATATAACATCGGGCATCATCTCGAAAGCGATAGCTGGAAGTTGAGCCATTTTATTTATAACGGACCTGGCATTAAGCACTATGACATCTAGTGTGTTTCGATTGGCAGGACTATGGCTATCGTTATTCATAAAAAAGAATTTGGAGGTGGATAGGAAAACTGTAGGCCATTGTTATTTGGGGAATAAGTACTGAGGGGGGTATGGAGCTATTTGTATATGGGTAGCCAATAATGGATGACTGACAAGGTCTGATATATCTAGGGACCTCACTTTCTGGCATTAAAAAATGAGTAGAGGATAGACCAAAATAAGCTTCTGGCCACTTATCGGTGGACTCTGCAGTCTGGTTGGTCACGTCTGGGTGATGTTGCCTTGAATCCCACTGCCCTCTCCTGTTGTTCCGGATGAACCCTTCTTAACTCACCACTATATTATTTTTCCATGACAATAAGCGTCTCGAACCCTCAACAATAGGATCCCATCTAACTGTACCCTGGTACCTCTTAAGGCAGTTTTTTCTCCTAAATTTTTCTTGGAAATCGGTGGCTCGCTGAACTCATCTACCGACGTAGGAGTTTATTTACTGCCCAGCCAATTATTTTATAAAAGTTCGTTGTTAATCTGAAATATTTTTATTTTTTCTTATTTTCACAATAGCACTAAGTTTGTAATGAAAAAGCCCCTGGGCCTTAAACATACAATTTATTTATTATTTATTTATTAAAAAAGCAACAGGCCGCGTGCAGGCCAGGTATCTTTGCACGGCTGCAGTCTGGTGTCACATAGTCTGACCAGGAGACGCGCGAACTCTTTTTTGCGGGCAACAGTTCCCTACTAGCGGCTGATTCAAGTTCCTAATGGAACACAAGGCCTTGTTCAGGCCAGGTACTTTTGCAGGGCTCCGTTCGTTTTCATTGAGTTTTCATCAATTATGATCCCCCTTCCACACATTCCTCTCGCTTACTGCTCGAAGGTTGAGTACAGAAAAACGGCCGTACTCCCACACAAGAATGCAATGATCACTGCGGTCAAAAGGGCTCTCAGAACTCAATACAAAGATATGCTTTTCATCTCCGCTAATGAAGAGATCAAAACAGCTAGAACATTGGCCATTTCAGAACCGCGCGTCCATTGTGAGGTGTTGTATAAATGATTTATCAGTTACTAAATGGAATAATTTCTGTTCAATGAGTTTTCTGGTCGCGAGCTGTGTATCAATTCCCAGTAAATGTCTGGAGAGTTTAAAGCTTCAGGTAGTAAGGCACGTTTTCTAGGGCAGCTTGGTTTTATGCGGCCTCTGTCCATTTTCTTGCTGATATGTATGCTAGGGCCGGTCCAGTTGTTCCGGTACCCTCCATTTACAACTAAGTATTTTACAGTAAGTACTCCTGTGTGATGACGAACAATCCGGCACGTAGTCAAAGACATCTCGTATGAGAAGTGCGATTCCTCCACCGCAATTTAATTTCGGTCTATGCGGATAAGCTGAAATTCTTATAGCTTGATTTCGGCATCTGCTGTCTGCTAATTTAACCATGTCTAAGTTAGGCCTATGCCGTCAGGTTGCGAGTGGTCTGCGACCAGTTAAGTTTCATATATTTGACTGCGTAGCCTCTACATTTGTGTATATTATCGACATCTGGTTGGCTTCAGTCGATCTCAAGGGTTTATTTACTGTTTCGTGAGACTAAAGCTTTTATGTTGCTTTTCGCAGAAACATATTTATTTTATAAATGGCGCCGCATTAAAAGAGATTGATACGCACAAGGATCTAGTTACATGGACGACCGCAAAGTTAATGCCGACAGAGCGCTGTAAAAAGGCAGTTCGGGAGGCAACTAGAAGGCTGCACTAGATCAGACAAGCGTTCAAAATATTCCCATTTGAACTCTTTAAACATATTTGGCACATTTGTGAAACCACATCTTCACGACGGACTACCAGATTAGACGCCGTGGTTAAAAAAGACGTGGCCCTTCTCGAGCAAGTGCAATGGAGAACGACAAAAGGTGGTTGATGGTCTTGAGGATTTACCCTATCAAGAGAGATTAGGCTAAATTGATCTTCTTTTCTTATCTTACAGGCAGTAACAGTGTATCCTGCTCTGGTCATTTCGGATAATCTGGAACTAGGATTCCTCCCTGGGATTGAAGGATATTTTTGAGTTCGCCAACAAAACTCACCTGTGTGGCCATCCTCACAAAGTCAACAATGAACGCACTCGCCAAATAGTGGTATGACCTTGTAATTGGCTACCAAGCCAGACGTTTTCAGCCGACACCATTGCAGCTTTTAAAAACAGACTTTATGGCATTTTATTTTACACAAGGCCCTAGTCTGTTTTCGTAATGTTTCGCAGTGACCTGCGACAACTCACTCGAATGTTTGTTATGTTAACAGAGCTTTATACAATTCCATATGGACTGTAACAATGATACGCTTACTTAAAACTAATAAGGTCCTCAAGGACATATCTTGCCTGTAAACATCAAATATACATGTACATATATGAGATACCTTTTCATGAGACCCACGGGCTCCTGTCAGAATGTAAAACGGCCAGTGCAGTGCCAAACATCTGGACGCCGAAAGCCTCATTCAGGCCTGAAAAAAGGAGCTCGATTTATGACACATTGTGTCAACTTGGAGACACTGCTGTACGATTCCCCAGACACGAACATCTCGTATCTTGCGCTTCCTGTAGGTAGCCTATATAAGACGCTCTAAACCGGACCTATGTAAACAGTTGGAGCATGTGGTTAGCCTAGCCTTGTCTTGGTAACAACTGGCTCCCAGATTTACACAGTCCCCTGCTCTTTTTTCCCGTAACTCATTTTCCTCTGTTTCTCCTTCCACCTTGCTTTAGCCTTCTTACTTTACCAATTAGCCTTCCTGACTATGATCTGTGACTTTTCTGTACTAATTCAATTTCGCATTTTTCTCATTTGCTACTCTTTAACGCATTGGAGTAGCTGCTACTAGTGAGCAGTCCCGAAATGCTATGGATCCAATTAATTCTGCAGTCTCCACAACGTATGAAGGTAATGACCTTTTCCATCTGACCAAGGCAACCCGAAAATGGAAGAAAGAGTAGCATTGACCAAAAGGACAACAATCAAGTTCCCCTGCCAGTGCATCCGGCATACAAAGCGTTGGAGTCGGCAACACTATATTAGACCTACTTCTACGCAACTGACTGCAATTGGAAGCTTACATGCATCATAGACAGATATAAAAAGACCTCAGCGTGTAAGCAAAGAAAACACGAATTCATATAAGAGAATTGGCCTGGTACTTAATTCTAGAGAGAATAACATTAAAAGCACGCTTGCGATTTCAGATAGGCTTATGGTCGATTAAAAGTGATCATTTTACAGAATACTGATATTCCTAATGTAAGAGGATGTAGGGGGATCTGTGTGTCAACGCAATCTGTCAGTGATTGTGTGACTTACTCCTGGTTTTTTAATCTAATATATAACAGCGAAGATGGAGACGTTTTTTGTACAGATAATTCAGCCCGATGCTGACAGGTAGACGCAAAACGCTAAAAAATTGTGAAATTATTTAGCTGCACTTTTTGACTACTTCTAACCAAAAGTAGCAAAGGTCATGCCTACGTGTTTCTGCGAAAATTCCCGTTTTACGATTGAATAGTCGTATTGGCAAACAATTGTCTTCGGTCATTCACCATCAGGCCGGTACATGACATGGGCAATAAAACTGGTCAGATAATTCCAGCGTTTTTATAATCCTCACGTTGGTGAGGGGAAGAATGAGTGAGGGTAACTAAGCAGCTGGGTTTTCCCTCGTCTCCTGAATGCGGTCGCCTTCGCGGGTAGGACGTTGGTTGCGATGCGCAGAGAAGACAGGGTCAGCGGGTTGAGGTCAGTATATCAGCCGTGCAGCTTGCGATTGACTGTTCCCCGTGGCTTCGTTTTGTGTGTTTTCGGACGACGGGCTTCAGTAGGTGTGTGGTTTCCGCGTGTACTCGGCCAAGGAAGGCAGGTTGGTTGTATTAGCACCTTTTGATAGCATAGACTGGGTTTTGCTAATCGGATTGCCGCTGCCTATGACGTGGCTAACACCCGCTCGCGTAGGCCTTTGGAGAAGTGTGTCGGCGTGTGGTATATGACCCGAAAGACTTCTCTCGCGTCCACTTGGTGGTTCGTATAAATTAGGTAAGCGAGGAGTGAGCTTATGATCGGGATATTCTCTCCTTTGCTAAGCCATGCCGGTATGTGCGCGCGTATTCTCTTCTTCAGACGTCAGGTTCTCCGGCCAATGTATCCCGCTCCACAAAAATCGCTGAAAGAATAGATTCACATCGATGTAGCCTGAAATGGTTGTCTGTTTTTACCTCCCATTCGTAGAAGGGGAGAGTTAGTGAAGAGCACGCGTAAGTTTGCCCCCGGGGAGGCATTCCTGACTGCTGTCCACAGGCGTCGTCTACTACAAAGGCCTACGAAAAAGGGTGTGTGCCACAGCAGAGGCAGTGGCAATCCGATTAGCAAAACCCAGTCTATGCTATCAAAAGGTGCTGATACAAGCAACGTGCCTTCCTTGGCCGACTGCACGCGAAAATCACACGTCTACTTATGCCCCGTCGTACGAAAACACACAGAACGGAGCCACGGAGAATAGTCAAGCGCAAGCTGCGCGGCTGACGTACAGACCTCAACCCGATAGTCAAGAATATTCGAGTCCCAGGAAGCAGTTCAGAGGAAGAAGATTCGATCACTGGAACAAGAGTTTTATTTGCCTGACTTTTCGGATTCCCTCGGGAATCCTTAATCATAGGTGATGATAACATAGGCATAGTCATGCGCAGATGAGGTGGATGATGACGATGATGATGATCCACCTCATCACACCTGACCGTGACAACACCCCCACTCCCCTGTCTTCTCTGGGCATCGCAACCAACGTCCTACCCGCGCAAGCGCCCGCATTCAGGAGACGACGGAACACCAAGCTGCTTAATAACTTTCACCCCTTCTTCCCCCCCCCCCCCCCCCCCAAAACCTTAAGACTATAAAAACGCTGCAATTAGCTGACCAATTTTATTCCCCATGTCATGTACCGGCCTGATGATGAATGACCGAAAACAATTGGTTGCTAATACAGTTTTTCGAGCGTATGCATTTAATCGTCGGTGGAAAGACAGCAAAAGCTATCGAGCGTCAGTCACACCCTATGCAATAAATATGCATTTTTTGAACTTTACTTCGTCCCATATAGCTTATGCTTAAAAATGTGGCTTACCAGCAATTCCAACACCCCCGAATACTACACTAATCAAACCCGGATTATAGTTTATAAATGAACTGAGGCCACCGCCAGAAACGTTTTCAGGTCGTCCACGTCTTCTACGGTAATGCGGTCGACAAAAACATTACCGACTGAGGGTTTTGGCATTACTTTTTGTGGACATCTTTAGGTCTGTGCAGGTATGGCGTAATTAGAGTTCCAAAATGTTGTTTACAGATATCGAAACATTTACATTTCCAATTTATGTCACATTAAGTTCGCTCGTATAAATTAAAACGTAGCGAGACAAGTTTATAATAACAGGTCCTAGGGGGTTTCATGACAAATGGAAACAAAAACACACTGGAGGAATTACGCCTCAACAATGGCAGTTTTGCGCTAAATGGCAAATATTTGCAGAGACGAAGAGGCGATATCGGGAATAGTGGGTATAATATCCTGACGTTTCGAAAGCGTACAGGCTTGCATCGTCGGAGGCTGGTGTTTGTACACGCCTCAGTCTTCATAGGTGTTACAAATGGCTTCTCTTCCACTCTCAGTCTATTGGCGCTAGATCCCCTGTGGGGGCGGGGCTGGAGCTCCGTCCTGGACCTGCTGGCCAGGGCTTCTCAACGTCACTTCGTCGGAGGGGGAGGGTAGTATTCGCATGGCAGCGGTCATTGCTCGCGTGTGCATCGATCGCGTTGGTGGTGCAGGTGCCGCATGTCCTGCTCGCGTCCCCCGTTGGCACTTTCCCGTGTTCGTATCGCCGGCGGAATATCGAACTCCACCATCAGTGTTTGTGGAGAAACCGTTGTCATGTGCAACTGTGTTCAACCCGGACAGGAGGTCTTGTTTGTTCACGTTGCCCGCGGCGTCGCTGACGGCTGCATTGATGTCTGGGGTAGGTTCCCGCACGGCTGTATTCTGGCCCGGTGTGGGGTTGCTAGTCGTCGCGACCAGTCTCATTTCCTCCCGGCGATTTCGTTGATTGAACCGCATGCGTAACGCCTGGTAAGCCGCCAGGAGAATCGTACAGCGGTTGATGGAATTTGGCGCGGTGTGCCATGCTTCAAGTGTTTCTCTGGCTGTGTGGTCACTACCTCGGCCTAGGATTTCGGCATCATCAAAAGTGAAGGTGTTTCCAGAGGCCGCACACTGTTCCGCCACCAACGAGAGTCGATCCATCCTGTCGACTGCCCTTGCGTGCTCGCTCACACGCGTCTGTAGTCCCCTTCCGGTCTCCTCAATGCATTTGGCCTCACAGGAACTACACTGGACGCAATAGACGACGTTTGCTGTTTCTCCGTGCGACAGAGGTGTCTTTCGTTTCATGACCAGTCGTCTTATTTTTGCCTCAGGTCTGTGGGCTACGCCGATACCCAGTGGTTGTAACACACGAGCGAGATTTGGTATGACTGGCTGATAACGGCTAATAAGCCAGAAATGGCCATTCCGGTCTCCCTTTTCTTTGTCGGATCCGCTTCATGTGATGGTCTTGAGGGTTTGCGTTTCGAGCGCTTAGCAAAGCGGAATTTAATTGTTCCTTGACTAGATCGCTGAAACACCTGCACTGAAAACTGAACTCCACAGGAGATCCAATGCGGCCGAGAGGAACCTGCGAATAATGAACGGGGAAATCATCACCACCCAGAGGTCATTCCTCTGGAGACAGCCAATAACTCTGAGGTTTACAGAAAAAAAGCAGACCAAAACTCAGGCAATCAAGTAGCTAATTCGCAGAGACCTTCCGGCTCTCTCGACCCACAAATCACTCAGAACTCTAAGCCGGCGAAGCTGAGCTTTCTTTATACGAACGCACAGAGTTTGCTTCAGAAGATTGACGAGCTCAAAGCTTGTATAGCTGACCTACAGCCGGATGTCATATCCATTACAGAGACCTGGCTATAGGCCGACGTAATGGATGCCGAAATTGTACCCGGAGAGTACCAAGTTTTTCGTCGGGACCGGATACATAGGAGGGGGGGGGGAAGAATAACAGTTGTTGTCAAGAAGGGCATCATTGCGTCAGAACGCAAAATTGGTTCCTCTCATGATTGTGAAGCGCTATGGCTTAAACTGAAGACGCGTGGTGCACCCACCTTACATTTCATGACTGTCTTTAGACCACCGCATCAATCTCCAGAGGGTGGCGAGACCTTGTTTGGACTATTGCGTGAACTGGCTCAAAATAAGAATGCGCTGACCACTGGAGATTTTAACGCCCCACTGATTAACTGGGATGAGCTATCAGTTAAGGTTTCTCATGAGTCTTTTCGCTTCAGATTCTTAAAGCTGACGGGGGACCTCTCTTTCATGCAGCATTTTGGATTCCCAACGAGAATAAAAGAAGCACAAACAGTGAACTGTTTGGACCTCGTATTATCGAAAGACCCGATTGATACAAGTGAAATTAGGTCAATCGCGCCTCTTGGAAAGAGTGATCATGTCATGATCCTGAGGGAATATCCTTCAAACACCAATCAACCGAGAAAAACGGAGGTTTGGTTAGACTACTGGCGCGGAAATTACACCGCAATGAGAAATGAACTAGCAGCAATAAATTGGTACGACCTTCTAACCGGTAGTCCGGATGCCGACTGGAACACTGTCAGGGATCTTATAAGCGAGTTATGCATCGAAACTGTCCGCTGTAAATGTACAAAAGGCGAGCAGGCCCCCTTGGTTAACGCAAGATCTGAAGAGCTAAATAAACCGCAATAACAAACTCTGGAGAAGGTACGTAGCAAAAAGCCAGCCTTCACACTACGAAGAATTCCGCCAAAAGCGGAACGATGTTAGATCAAACATTCGAAAAGCGCGGAAGGACTACGAAGCGAAAATTATCGAGTGGGCCGTAACGAAGCCAAAGGTGCTCTACAGTTACATCAACAGCAGGCTAAAAAACAAAGACACAGTTGCAGTACTAAAAGGTGAAAATAATGAGGAAATTATAGACAATCTCGAAAAAGCAGAACACCTTAGCAAGTTTTCTGCATCTGTTTTCACTTAGGAACTGCATTTCAATCCGACAGACTTCCATGCAGAGAGCAATGGCAGAATCATGGAGGACCTCCGTTTCACAGAAGAAGATGTAAGGAATGAAGTTCTTTCGCTTAATGAAGCTAAGTCTCCGGGTCCAGACAAAATACCAGCAAAGGTACTGCAAGAGCTGGGTTCGGAACTTTCCAGACCGCTTACGCACATTTTCAGGTGTCCTTTGATCGAGGCCTCCTCCAATC
>JAYGXS010000001.1:21723683-21748955 GCA_036362985.1 Ligula intestinalis | reverse complement strand
TGTGCATACGCTATCCGTATCTGTTACTGCTATCTGACTATGTCTCTGATGACGAATCCACGACGGATTTCGAAACGGCTGACCAGGGCAAACACGAAAGCACAAGCATTATAGGAGTGAAGGTTAGGACAATGAGCCCTAACTGCTACAATCTTCTAGGCCCGGTTCCTTATGAGATGGGAGAAGTCTTGGGAAGGCCAGATTTGATGGAATAGTTTATTGTGTACACAAAGGAACGAAGAATAGGTGGAGAGAATTTGGACTTCGGAGCAAACGTCATTCCGCTGGAGCGCCGTGCTCCTAAGTGATGTCTAGTGACTGAGGGTGGGTAAAAAGGAACTTGTTCGAGTGGTGCTTGACGGCCGCGAGAACCTAGACACACATGTGTGTGTCCGAGTGGAGGTAGGTCAAGTCTCTGAAGGTTAGTGCAACTGTAAACTGACTGAGGTATTGAATGACCTTGAGGCAGCTGGCGTTGAACAATGACGCCGGACAAAGCAATAGAGGGCGTTGGGCGGCAGAGACGCAACAGCATAACCTGGCCATAGAAGGTTTAAATCAAACATTATCGTTAATAACCCATGCCATGCAAATATTGAGCACATCCTCAAGTTTGAAACGAGTGATATTGTGGACAGAGGGGATAATTACATGGAGAGGCAGTCTAAGTTAGTTTGCATTAACATTGATGGATCAGTTGACCCAAATTTTAAATTTGGCGGCTTCGGTGGGAGTCGAACGGCCAGAGCAGAGATGACACTTCCTTGTAAATGATTGTGAAAGGAGTTAAAGTGGTGTACAATTGGTATTGTATATTGTCCGAGGTAGTGTGTAGTGTAGAGGCCTCTGCTGCGTTGGCCGAGGCGTGGGTTCTTCAGTTGATTCCCAGGCAGCTGTGACCGGTTTGGACGCACGTGTGTGCGCGCCTGTATGCATACGATGATGCCGGTCAACATTATTCCGGTCAGCAAGTCGAAAACAGCCGCCTGCGAAGGCAAATGGCATTGGGGTAATGGGTAGTAAACGAGGGAGCCGGAGTACTGTCGGTTTTCAGCCAGAGATCCACCTTTTTCAGGATTTCTCTCTGTCCCGGTCCATCATTATTTCAGATTCACGTTTTCCTTGATAAAACTAACGTGCTTCAAATGACTTCCTCAACAGGAGCGCTCTGAAATTCAAAAAGGGCTGAGTCTTTAGGAGTCTGCTTCCCCAGCGCTGCCATGATCACTCATTCTGCCTGCTCTGTCAACGTGGCCAGTCAATCGATTTTTAGCACACCGCTGATTACTGGTTCACACTGGACTCGCCTCGCAACTTGTGAAAACTGATCTACTAAGCATGATTTGGCAGTCAAATCAGTCAATCGATTTTTGCGTACCGCTGATTACTGGTATGCGCCAGATTTGTGGTCAGCGCTGGCAGAAGCACACTTCACACTAAGCCCATTCAACGGACAAGGCGGACCTCACTGGGCCTTTCGCCCCGGTGTGCGGCGGACGCGGGGCTGTGGCGTTCCCTCTCTCTCGCTCCTCATTGTCGAACTCAACCCCAGGCCGAGTTAACCCTTCTGTTAATTCTTCGCCTACTTATTCTGTACAGAATACAATCTCCTTCTACCTTGGCTTCCACGACTTTTATCTTCTAGAAGAAGTCAGAGCGTTCACCGGAATCATAACTTTATTCATCTGAGCTTTCGGGCTCTTGCGAGAGTCCATCTTCAGAAATAAACGGTCAACGAAAAGCGAGCAACATTTATAGGGGGCAGGAACCAATCAACTGTTACAGGGGAGGGGGTATAGGGCGAGACGAAGAAAAGGGTGGGGGGAGGGGAGGAGTAGGTGTGGGGTAGAGGAGAAGGAGGGGGGAGGGGAGACTCATTAATCACCAGTTTCAGTCGTGCGTAGATGCCGACGGAGAGCGATGTAGGCGGGCGCCAACTCAGTGCACCGGTCCTGGAAGATCGCAGTAGTTAGGGTTTAGCCGGCTTATCCTTAACCCCTATGCGATAAGTCGTTGCTGCTAATATTACGCCAATGACCTCAGTTAAAAACCCTACTTCTACCCTTACATGCTTTTTTAGCATTACTTCCATATTAATAATAGGCGAACAAACGGTATTGGTACTAATTTACGAAAGCTCAACAACAGCTTATGGAGCCCACTCGTTCCGTCACGTCTTGGCGGTCATTCCCGAACCAAAGCTGCTACATTTGACTAAGCTCCCAGCTGCATGGGGGTGCCATAAAGGCCGCATTAGGAAGAAGACAAAGCAACCTGACTCCTAGGCCCCCAGTCGGCTAATCCGCACAGCAAAGCACAAACACACACAGGACCGACTGCGCGGGCCGAGTTATAAGTTGGCAATCCTCCAAACCGCGGCTTTTAGTGCATCCTGATGACCACAAGTGTGTCAGCTTATTTTTATTCAGAAGAATGTACTGAGCCGTTGACATTACTCACCCTTCTATTTTCAGCCTCAAACTCACGTCCAAGCCTGTCTGTTTTCTAAACTGGGATCGATGGGGGCACACTGGACGGTAGGGTTGACGCGCTCCTCTGCGTGCCAAACAGCCCACCCTGGTCCCTAGACAAACACGCAAACACACATGTAACCAGGGGCTCGAGAGGAACAGTCACCGTCTGAATCCCTTTCCACCCATCAGCAAGTAGACGTACAGCACGCACTGGGATGATGTCTTGTCTGAGAGACGCACTTGCTAGCTGCATTCTGAGCTGCCGTAAACTGTGTGTGTGTGTGTGTGTCGTAGCCCATAGTTGGATCAGGAATCCCCGCCGGAATCCAAACTGGGAGTAGTTGGGAGACGGAGAAAAGCCGCGACCTCGACCGGCTTGAGCCACAGGTCCGCGGGAGTGAGGTGGGTGCCTGGCCGAGAACTGCAGGCGAACAGATGACGGCAGTCATGCGGCGAGACGCCGCGGTCGGGACAGCAGTCGGGTATGGATGGGTCGAGCCGGTGCTGGTACTGGCGAAGGAGCATACAGTAGCCACTGCGTAGCTGCGCCAGAGTACAGCGAGTGACCCTCGGGAGATGTCGTTCCGAGGCCGCAATCGGAGGTGGATAGCCACCCAAAAGGACCGGGGGACGGTAACTTCGTTTCTCCTCGACAACGAATCTCTGGTGGAGACGCTGGAAGCCTGTCTTGGTGGCAGAGCTATCAACAGGTAGGTCCGCGAGAGACGAGGCAACGGCTTCCTTGTGGAGTGCTCGAATAGATGGCCGGACGTTGCGGCAGGGCTCGGGAGCGGTGCAACGGTGATGATTGGGATGGCCGGGTTGCGAACAACTCCACCAGAACTGCTGGCTAAGGAGAGTGTTGTGATTGGCGACCGGTAGAACAGAAGCCTCCGCATGAAGATGATCTATAGGCGACATTTTATAGCAACCCGTGATCGTGCGGAGGGCAGCGTTTTGGGCTGACTGGAGGCGGCGGAGGCTGGAAGAGCTCATCGTAGGAGACCAGATTGATGCCGCATAAGTGAGGTGCGGCTTGGCCAGCGCCTTGAAAGCAGTCGACAGAGTCTCTTTCGCACAGCCCCAGGATGTGCCTGCTAAAGCCTTGAGGACCTTGGTGCAGCGGCTTACTTTGCTTGCAGTCTCCCTGGCATGGTCTGCGAACGTGAAGAGCGGATCAAAACGCACACCAAGGAGTTTGGGCTTGCGGACGAGCGGTAAGGACGCCCCATTGACGGTGATGACCGGGTGACGATTAAACTCCTTCGGATCAAGCGTAAAAACAGTTACGGACGACTTGGCTGCCGAGATCGTCATTCCGCGCTGGGTGAGGAAGTTTTCAACAACAGGCATGAACTCCGTGAGGAGCTGTGCAGCCTGATCGATGTCATGGTGCCGGCAGAAGAACGTAATATCGTCCGCATAGGATACCACTTGCACAGGTGCCCAGGGGAGTGGGAGCTCTCGCATGTAGATGTTAAAGAGTGTCGGGCTGAGCACAGAGCCTTGAGGGACGCTACAGGACTGCTTACGGGGCTTGGAGAGAGCGCCCCGGAAGAGGACACGATCGTGACGGCCACGGATGTAAGCCGCCAACCATCGGACCAGGCCAGTCGGGACGTTCAACGAGACCAAGTCCTGCAGGAGCTGATCGTGGCGGACGCAGTCAAAGGCTCGTGACAGGTCAATTGAGACTGCCACGGTCCGCGATGCGGGCTTCTGTTGATTGAAGCCCTCGAGGATAGCGTCGCTGAGCTCGAAAAGCGCCGTTGTAGTTCCACGACCCGATCGGAAACCATGTTGGTGGCAAGATAGTTCCGCCACAGATGTCAGAATTGGGTGGATGAGCCGTTCCAGGATCTTCGCCGATGGACTGAGGAGGGCAATTGGACGATAAGAGGTCGCTAGGCAGGGGTCCTTACCCGCTTTGACCAGGGGGATAATGATCGACTGGCGCCAGCAATCAGGGATGATTGAAGTTCCCAGTGAAAGGTTGAAGAGGGCGGCAAGGTAAGCAGCCACCTTCGGGCCGATGTGGCGCACATGGATAGGCGCCAGACCATCTAGTCCTAAGGCTTTCGCAGCTCTCATTTTCTTGACGGCGGTGAGGATGGCATCAGCCGAAAAGGAAATGTCTGGGGGCGGGGCTTTATGGAGGAGGCGAAGAAGGGGGCACTGGCTTTTTGGACTGGGCGCCGAGCGGGGCGAGAACAGCTTGTTCATCTTCGCGGCGATCTTACCGTTGTTGGAAATGAACTTGCCGTCCCCAAAGCTAATAGACTGGTTTGATGTATCAGCCCGGGGTTTGGTCAGGTTGCGTAAAAGCTTCCAAGTGGCAGCTGAGTTGCCGCTGAAATTACAATCTGAAACTAGTTCATGCCAGCGTTGGCGTTTGCCATCGTTGATAGTCTTAGTGATTAAGCCATTCAGTTCGCCAACGCGCGGGTCACTGGCATCACGCGCTCGTATTTAGTCTCTCTCTCGTTCCAGGCGGGAGGCTTCGGGCGGATAGTTAGAACGAAGAAAGGGAATGCGGCCGTTAGGGATGTGGTGACTTGCTGCTGCCAGGAGTAGTCGACGAAGGGCTCGCTCCGCCATGTGGACACAGGTGGGAGGCGGTAGGCCATCGATCTCGGCTTCGCATTCGGTCGTGAACGCTGCCCAATTGGCTTTCTTGAAATTAATGAAGTGCCGGTTGGGGGCCTTGATACGCTCGGCGGCGGTGGCCAATTCGAGCACAATGGGGAGGTGGTCGCTACCCAGGCTGATTTCCGTGTTCCACATGGTGGAGGCTACCAGACTGAGACTGGCGAGGGAAACATCGGGCGAGCTGGAGGCGCCGTTGGTCGGGAGCCGCGTTTGGCTGTTCTTGTTGAGAACGGCAAAGGGGGCGTGTTCTATTTCGTCAGCCAGAGCTTCTCCTCGGGAGTCGGCTGCCAAGTTAGAGCACCATAGGTCATGGTGAGCGTCGAAGTCACCTAGCACCAGACTGTCTCCAGAAGGTAAGTAGGGAGCGATAGAGGCGGTGAAACCGGGAGAACAACTGGAAGTTGGAGGGATGTACACGTTCACGACGGTTAGCGGCGCCGGGCCAATGTCAAGGGAAATCGCCAGTACTTCCGTGGGATCAGCTCCAAGCAGGGGAAGCTGGTGATGGGCAATGGATTTGTCCACCAGGAAGGCCAAACCTCCGCCTTTGTTGCGGCCGCGGTCGCGACGGACAATCGTGTAATCGGTACAGGAAGGGACCTTAGTGGAGTTAGACCACTTTGTCTCTTGGATAGCCGCCACAGCTATGCTGTGCGAGCGCATGAAGGCCAGGAGCTGGTCAAGCTTCCCAAGGAGGCCGTTGGCGTTGAATTGTAAGATCTTAAGACCAGGTGGTGAGGCAAGGTCGGAGACCAGAGGATTTGGGTTCAGGACTGGACGGGCTGGAGGCATGGAGATCGGTGGGGGCACGGGACAGCTGGGACATGCGAAGGCGGGCGACCAATCGGCAGCCGTGGCGAGGCCACTGCAGCGGAGATGGCACCAGCCATTGCAGGAGCCACAACGTACAGACCAGTCGCGGCGGCCCAGACGGACTCGGCAGAACGAGCAGCACCAGAGAGGTCCAGGGTTGGCCTCGATTCCGGCGGCGAGGAGGAGGAGTCGGAGCAGCGTGGCCGGGAGGGGCTGTTCCGTCATCAAAAACACGGATTGGGCGGAGGGGAGAGTTGATCCAACGTAGGGAGATGGGTGTAGC
Organism: Ligula intestinalis; assembly: GCA_036362985.1. Lineage (NCBI taxonomy): Eukaryota > Metazoa > Platyhelminthes > Cestoda > Diphyllobothriidea > Diphyllobothriidae > Ligula > Ligula intestinalis. The sequence goes on along the minus strand of JAYGXS010000001.1, from coordinate 21,742,736 downwards.
AGACCTTGGCCGCCGGGAGGGCGGGTGGGAACGCGGTTCGTAGACGCGTCTGCTGTGGTTCCCGCCGTAAACTGCCGTAAACTGTCAGAGCCGCAGGCGTGCATCGCGCGTGTAGCATAGGCACTGCTTGTGGAACGAGCTTAGGATCAGCCTTACATCCAGAGCTTACATAAATACTTACTTACATACATGCCTTAAGTCAAATGTGACAATTGAACTGACCCATGCTGTCACATGCAATTGCAACACTAGCCTAAGACACCGTTTATGTTAATGCCTAACCCATCGGTAAATTAAACCTACCCCACACCTCAACTTGGAATGTAACGTTGAACTAGGGCAGGTCTAAAACGTTGCCTAATCTTTTACAAGTAGGACATAGGGATGTTCGCCCTTCTTCTGACTATCACGCGAAACGGTAGCCTGTTTTTGCGGACATTCCTTTCACAGAGGTGGCAGAGGGCCAAAATAACTAGAATCACTGGACATCCCAGTCAACCGTAAGACCGATTGGCCATAAACGTTGACTGATTTCCGTAAGGCAATCAGCACGCGCCGAATTAACAGCGTAACAATTTCCTGTGCAAGTGGAAGCAAACAAGAGAGTTCCATGAAGCATTTCAGAAGTATAAGATCCTATCATTGGAACCAGAGGTTTATTTGTCTGACAGTTTGGATTCTGTCTTCGATCCTTCCTCAGACAAAAACGCAGGATAGGGGGGATAGATGCACTGATTATGCAGCATTTATATTTTGTAGCGGTCATGTAACCGCACGCACTCTATAATGACTATCTGCCATAATCACCGCTGAAGGTCGTAATTGGATCGTCAGTCCGCTTCCAACTCATTAATGGCCGCTAGTTCCTTATCTGTGTTGAATGTAGACTTTATAAATGTGCGAAAATCACGTTTGTTGTCGTTGGAGTTTTTGCTGGACGCGGCCTATTGCAAGCGACTGCTTTTCCTGCACAGATAGTGTCTCAGTACGTAGTATGGGAGCAGCAAATCACTGCGCATGTTGGTTGACTATGGTTCTAGCAGCTCACGGCTCACGCAGTTGTCACCTCTTGCGCGAATTTCAACCTTTTTAAACTGAAAAATATTGCCAGGTGCCGTAGAGTGAGTTGCAGCCTGGGGGTTGGCGTCTTTCCTCCTCACCGTTCCGGCATGCTTGGCTATTCACTTTTCGGATAATTTCACGATTTCTCCGACGTAGTCGCGTAAGTATCAAGCCTCCAACCAAAACAAATGACTAAATCGCGGCTATTAATGACTCGCGGAGGTGGACTGACGACCCAAATACGATCCCTAGCGGTGATTACGGGAGCTGACCATTATAGTGAGATGCGATTACACGACCGCTGCGAACTATAAATGCTGCATAATCTGTGCATGTACCCCCCTACCGTGCGCTTTTCTCTGATAAGTGTCTCTAGACGTAATCCGAAACGTCAGGCAAATAAACCCTGTTTTTCCTGTGAGGCAGCCAACAAAACAGTCTAACTCCGTTACCTTCGGTGGATATTCCCATTGGACCGTTATTCTTACAGTTTTATCGAATGCAGTGGAAAGCCGAACCAAATTGATGAGACAAACAGCATGTCGTCCAAGAATGTGGCAGACAATTCCCTCTATCAAGAATCTTACTAAGGCAGTCTCTGATCTCATAAAATCCCTGCGAGTAGCCATCACCCCCAAACGTTAGGCATCTTTTCCTAGGGCCCATGAGGCTGCTGTCTGGTGCCGAACGGCCTACTCAGTGCAGTGCCCTTAAAGCAGATACTAAAGATGCGGACGCCGAAAGCCCTAACCAAGCGTCAGGGAGGCGCTCGAAACATTGACTATTATATCAACTTTGCGGCACTGTTTAATATTTTCTGGCCAGGAAACCAGTCCGAACATATGCGTGCAGAATAGCAAACTGGACGCGATCGCAGAGAATCTCATACTAGATAAGGACCCCGGGTGGGCAAGAACAGTTAGACATAAAGTGCAGCATCTGGGGACATCTTAGACAACAAAAAAGATACTACTCTTTAGTACTATGTTTGTTTAGAATAACTACCATACGCTTTCCTTTATACGAATCGAAACAATCGCCTCCATCGAACCTTGCGGTTCTAGGCTATGCCACCGTGTTAAGTTCTTGCCAATTGCTGTCTACAACCGACTGATGTGGATCATGGTGGGGCCCTCTGTTTCGTCACCTCCTCGGCAGATTCGGTAATCAGCCAGGTTATACGACGAGCGCATGTCCGACACTCGGTGACCATCTCGTGACTTCCGCGATCTTCTCATGGTGTCACCTTTGGGATAATGATAAAAGCCGCGATGAACTCCATCTGACATGCTTTTCAGCAGCAGGCCATCCGATTCGAATACACTCCTTCCCCCACGGGCTACAGTTTTTTCCTCAAATGGCATTCAAAGCCCTCGAATTTTCAAACAATGCCTGAGGAGTTTTTTCGCTGTCGGCCCTTTTTTACCCAGTTCTCTTCATTGGCAACGCCAATCTTTTGAAATGTTCTGCTGAACCAATGCATTGCATAGCCGATCTCTACCATTAGGGAGTTCGAAGGAGCTTACCTGCATTTCCCTAAATAAAACCTGACCTGAACTAAAGTACTTACGTTAAATTGCGCCCGTTCACATGCGCATTACTGCAATTGGAAATTGGAAAGTTTTAGAAACAGCTGGCAAAGCACATAACATTAAGCCATTTAAACCATAAGAAAGGATTTATTTTAGTTCAGAAAAGCTTCAGGCAAGAGGTTTCGCGTCCGAAAGTTTGTCTTGAAAAGGTTGGGGACAAATAAGATTTGGCCCCTTGGAAAGCATACGTTGGAAGGCCGCGATACGCCTACGATCTCGTTGGCTTTCAGTTTTTTGTCCGTTAACCACTGTGGACTTCATCAGAGAGACATGCATTGTTTGTAAATAACCAATTTTGCTGGCATCGTGCTTGCACACTCTCAATGTTCCCCATATTCTGTACGTTTTTCCATTTTGTGTTTTTTCTTCAACGTCATTCTCAGCGTTCTAAAAAGACAATTTTAATAGGAATCAGTCCCTCCTTCAAGCCTTCCTCGAATAACCTTATTTGCAGAAAAAGTGCCAATAGCATTTAGACAGCAACACTAAGCGAATGCGCTGGTATGGTGGTAACAGTGCATATAGAGCAGTACTCTGAGCATGCAGAAATGATAGTATTGCGTTTCTGCGGCCGAAAATGATTCAGAAATGTGCTATTTACAGCGAAAAACTTGCATGGTTCAAAACCGCGAAAGGCCTGCGTAAGGGTCTATATCAAGTGATGTTAACGCTCTGCCTAATCTTGCGAATACACACTGCTAAATGAATGAGGACGTTTAAATAGAACTTAATCTAGTGTTTACCTATTTGCCAGCAAGGTTATCATAGAGATTTTGTACACTTTTGCGTCAGTCTTAAAGCATATCAGGGCATCAAACTGCAACAAATAGAATGGTTCCTTACAGGCATAAGATAAAATGACTATAAAGAGACATTCCAAACATAAAATAAGCATAACATATATTTTCAATGAAATGGCATTCAATTAAAATTTAGCTCACATAACGTCTCAGGCGTTGCATTTTTGCATTTTTGAAGTGGGCCTTGCAAATCCACATTGAGCTACCCTCGCCAATGACACAACTCACACTGAGGGTCGCTTGTGGTGATACTTTGATCGCACTTGTCTTTTTGCGGCCGTAGATTTGAGCATACGATAAGTAGGCCGTAAGCATTTTACTCAGTTCTTTCCCATCAACTGAGATACGGTATTCTGAAAAAGTCATTTTTGCGTTCAAGCCATCAAGTTAGATCGAGTAAGTCATTTAAAATCAATTTTAAATGTAATAGTTCACGGAATTGTAACTAACCTGGAATATGCTCAATGAATGCGTCAGGGACTGTACCTAGCAGATCATAGAATGTGATAGTAAATGATATTTCGCTATAACATCTGTCAATCTATGAAAAAAGGACTCCTTTTTAAGACTCCTTAAAGAAATAGTTAGCAGAAAAATGCAGGCCAAAGATGTAGCTTACTGGTAAGACCATCTACATGCTTGCAGTTCAAACATTCGTTTTGAGTTCGGCAGTATACACTGCTAGTTTTCAATCATCGATGCTCACCCTAATTCCGTTTTACGAGGAGAACAAAGCATAATATTCCTAAGCGATCGGGCTATAATAACTGCGTTTGGGAAGCAGGGCGTAAAGATCCATGTTCGCGATTATGTAAAGAACCGAAGTTTGAAAAACGTCCAAATTCGGGGATATGAATCAGGTATCATGTTGGACTGACCGGGAGGATTTTATTTCTTCACTGACGTTTCGAAAAGCTTGGGCGAAACCTGGACAGGATTACCAGTATCTTCTACGGTGGATATAAACCGCAACATTAATTGCCGGCAAGCCAAATAAAAATCCACACGAGAGGCCAAACAGCGAGCAGAGGAATATCGATCAGCCCATGACCGACACGTAGAGCCAAAACCTCAACTTGCATTTCGATAAAGTCAGCTAACGCTTTAACAAAGGACAGCCGGCCAAACTGTCCAAAACTTCAGCGAAAAAATAAATTCCTTCCGATGAGCACAACATGATCACAAAAAGGCTCACTTATTGAAAGCAAAAGAAGCATTTTTCGGATAAAAAAGTGTTTTTTATTAAGTCGGAACATAGATGTGCACCGAACAGGAGCATATCGCCAAATGTAAGAAAGAACAAATTACTATCTCCTGAGAGACTTTGTAGTAACCTTCAGACGCCACTGAAAGCAAATGGTTCTTCATCTCTTAGGAACTCCTCTATGTTGGTGAGCATGTCATCGAAAAGAATTATTTTGAAGAATACTTACTGTGCCAATATATAGTCTGCGTTTGACTATTGGTAGCTGAATTGCAAACGAATACTGTCCTGGCTTCATGTCCAAGCCGCTTAAATGTATGGGTGGCGCTGAACGTATTACTTCCTTCTGGTACGCCTAAGCATGAAATAAATAGGATAAGAGCTAACGTAACTGCCTAATGATCAAGGGATCAAAGGAGACAATAAACAGTGCTACCGGCACTCACCCGTATTTAAACTTATCTCTAGATCTGCGGAGAAATATCCGCTCTTAATGCTGCAGGCCAATTTCTACAAGAAAATCAATAATTACAACCAGGGGGCAGAACAGAAAACAGAGCACGTGCAATGACGTCACTTTATACCGGGTTTCAGCAAATGGACAATCTCAGATCAGAGTATTAACCACATGACTCAAGAACATGGAGAGTTTGTATGAAGCACAACTTTGCCACGTTGTAAGTCCAAGACGGAATATTGTGAAGATTGGATGATTTACTGTGTTCACAAAGGCTAACGAGTTTATGAATGTTCTTCAGCTTATTAGCAGAAGTGAAATCTAGTATTGTTTTTCGCAGCCTTCCTGTGCAATATCTAGACAGGCGATACAAAGTGTATATGGCAAATATTTGGATAAAAATAGCCTAGTATCCAAAAAGAAATTAAGGAAATGGCCCGCTGATAAGGCTCAATAAACCACAGATTTATATTTAGGGCTTACATATATTTATTGACATTATTTTTGGAATCCCCACTTAAGAGGGCCGGAAAGTTAAGGGAAACAAGTTTTAGGAGGTCTGTCGTGGTTTGAGCACGGGAGTTTAAAGAAACCACCTCGATTGCGGAATAAGTAAACCTCTGCCGAGACCATAAGACCTGATGTGCCTTTTTATTTCCCGTCTATTGTATTAATTGTCGGGCTGTGTCTGTGGTGCCGACAAGCACGCCATAGACCACCTGTTCGATTTTTGTGAATTGAATGCTTCGAAAATGTAAAGCCTGCCAAGCTCTCCGAAATATCAACATATAAAAATGTGTCAATCAGACCATTTTTTCATTCATTACTCTTGATCACTCAAACTTCCCCAGTTAAATCATTACTGAAGTTTTGCAGTATGGCCTGAGAACAATAAATGATACTTTTTTATAGAGATTTTTTCAACGGACATTACGTACTTTCGTGAATTTAAAAAAATATTTTCCCTGTCCATAGAAGGTGATATTTACTGATGTGCTCTTCAGCACTTTTAGGTTAGAACAAACAGGACCACTGGTAGTAACCCCGATATTTTCAATTTATTCTATGAGTTGTTTTATGAGTATGATTCAATGGAAATAGATTAGTTTAACTTCTGGTGGATGAGCTCAGAATAAAAAATTGATTTGCCGAAACAGACGCCTGTTACTTACAAGAGATTTAAGTGGACCCCAACTTCTTATAGTCCATTGCAATTTGCCAATATTTGAAGAGGACTGAATCACTTTATTCTCACCCACAAATGCGTCCCAACCTAAACATGAACAACAACCAATTAATTTTCTAAATAAGAGGTGAAGTCGAACGAAAAGGGACTATAGTGGACATTTGCAGTTCGGTGCACAAGTGAAAGCATACTTTACCTGGCCAAACATATCGATAGGAGACAAGCTGGTAGTGGTTTGGGTCGTCGCAGGTGCACGTGAATAGGCTAATGGGCTTAGCCCTCGGTGGCACCTCAAATTTTAAAACCAAGTGCTGCCCTTCCTCTTCTAAAACTAAATATCAAGTCGACAAGAAAAGTTAAACATACTTATTGTCAAAATAAGTACGTGAGAATATATTAGTCACTTAACATCATTAACTAACATACCACATGGACTGGAAATTCCACAGAGTTCGCCCTCATTTGATGAGCATTTGATCTGTATTAAAAAAAATCGTTTCAGATTGTACAATAGCATGTACTGACTGAAATAATGCACCAATTTTTATCAAAAAATGAAGCAGTAGGGCAAGAACTTTTCAAAGTGAAAACAAATAAGTGGGTTACAACCAGATAACGTGATATCATAAACGTATTTAAGCAAGTTAACATTATGCATCCTACGTAGGAATACCAATAGCCTCGAAAGTAGAAAGGAATGCGTTTTCAAGATTGTCTGCCTAAAGGCTTTGATCTCGTTAATTGCCTTAGTAGGCTTAAGCCACGCGTTGTGAGGAATTCGTGTTGTCCTTAACAACAAACATCCTTAGACAGTGGATACTAGTAAGGCAAACTGGACAAGGAATTAGGAGAAAGAAGGGTTGTCAATGTCACCAATCTGTAAGAGTGATTGCAGGTCTGTCAGGCCATCTCTGCACCAGAGATATTAATAAAGTCCAAACCACAAAATATTTTCGGCAAGTTCACAACTTGTTGCGAATCAACTCTAAGACTAGGATACAAACATGAATCATGTGGGAGGAGTTTTATCTTGTTGACTTACATGGCTGGAACCTATGCCTAAAGCGGTGTGCCTGAGGCGCCAAGAAATCGCCAACTTCCGCCCTTTTATACAACTAGTTGACGTGTCGTTCGAGTCGAAGAGAAAAATCGCTGAAATAGGCAGTTCATATGAAATGTGAGTTCGAAAGACAAATTGTCTGGTGTGGATAATTCTAATCAGGACTCACACGCATTATCAATGTAAATCAGGTATCTGCTGATGCTGCTGATGACGTACCACTTTTTGATGAAGCAACAGCTATATGTTCAACTGAGATCCAGTAGATGCTATCTGGTAGATCTGTCGTTCGAGCCCCAATATAAATCCTGCGAATGTTTTTGATTTCCGGAATGAAAACGGTCATTCGTGAAAACTGTGCCACTAAAAGCAGGAAGCACAAGCATAACATCAGTAGCAATCTCGAAATTGCTATATTTAGAGTTTGCAACAAGCAATAAAAATGTTGTTGATCATATATCTGATGGGCAACATTATGTAGGCAAGCTTACCGTGAAAAAAAAACTAAGTGTTCCGGAATTGTCAAGTAAAATCCAAAGTTATAAAATATTCCTTTCTGAAAGTAATCAAACGTCAAGCAAGAGTTTACATGTCTGCACGACAGATGGAACGAATACCAATAAAATGCTTAATTTCTTGGTTAACTTGAAACTCTTCTACCTACATATATACTGCACAACCAATAGCAGCCAAAAGTGAACGCTCACGTACATTTCTCGACGTTGCATTTAAAGTCTTCCACTGAATTCGCTGATTTGCAAAATCCTTCCCCTGCGTCTACGACAAATTTTTTGTGATCGAGGAAGACAAGCTTGAATGATGAAAATAACAGTTTAATTGCTAGTTCGAAAATCTTCAGAAGTAGTAAAACTGGGTAAGGTTTCATTTCAAAAATCCCCACTAGAACAAAGAAGCCTAGGTTTCTGCAATGTGGCACATAGGTTAATAGGGGTTAAATGGTTGGTTCATATCGGGGGGAAGACAAAATAGAGTGTAGAGTGTATAACATTTAAAAAAATAATGAGCATACTTATTTGAAACACCTCACGTTTGGATATTGATAAGCAAAATAATAAATACAACCCCTAGGAAAGAAGAACTGTGCAAAATGCAAAAATGCGCAAATATAGGGCAATTGCCGAGATTGTACATTTATAAGCCGAAATGCGACTAAATAATGAACCCAAAACTAAACTCAACGAAGACTAAAATTAAGTGAAAACTAAAATAGAGCTAAAGTCAACGAACAAAACTGAGGTAAACTTAGCCAAAGTTACTGAACTGAAAACTAAACTAGAACAACTGATAAACTAAAATTGAACAAAACAGCCTTAATAGACAAAAATAAAACGTATACTGAAGCTAATAAAATTTAAGCAATTGCAGGAAGCTCAATATTTCCTGTGGAGACTGCAAGGAATTGGTGAATAGTTAATATTCGAACGAGAAAACAGACTTTCTACAACTACATGCGTAGTTCGTAATATTTTGTAGACTACTGCGGTAAGTTGTTAACTGAAGTCTTACTCAAATTCCATGGCATATTCGAGGCTTACCCATGGTGCCCCTGGAAGCAGGGTAGAAAAAATGAATGAGCCATTTTCTTGCTTAAACACAGGACGTCGCACTCCACATATGTCGGGTTCTGTTTGAAAAGGAAATTAAGAATAACTTTTCTGGGCAACAAAAATGGTATATATATGCAATCTATATTTAGCAGATATAACTGAGTATGGTATGGTCGGAAGTCAGTTAGATTACTGCTCACGAAATTTATTTTGCTTGGATTGGCAGATACTGTTCCATTAGAGAAAAGTCAGACTTATTTTTGCTACCACAATTGCTAACGCAAACTAAGGATGCGGAGCTTTGGACATTTTGTGGAAAAATGTAAATATTTAGCTGATTTTCGTGTGATATGGAGTGTACAAGCAAAGTATTTAAGTCACTTAAATTAATACCAGAGCTTTATATTAGGCCAATGTATTCAAAACGCAGCAACGAGTAATTGTCTTATAAAAGTATGCCAGATAGAGTTTCGAGATACTAGCTTAATATTTATGCATTGTCAAGGCACCATCTGTAAGCACGTACAAAATTTCTTTATCGACTTAATAATCAAAATTAATCACACGATTTTCAAAATTAGAACTGTTAAAACAGAAGTTGAACTTACGATGGTTATATATGTCAGTGTGAGTTTCATTTATCCTAATTAATAGTTGTCCGATGAAGGAAACTTCTGGAAGATTGATACGGAGTAGACATCCCTTCGTTGCTTTGAAATGCATGGCAATATTTAAAAGTTTGGCACTGAGGGTTTTCAAGTAATCCAAATATGACTTAGGCATAAGGATACATAAATTAAATAAACTCCAAAGAGACGCAAGGTATAGAAAAATTTAATCATAAATTTGCTTTTTAGATGAGAAACATGCAACATACAGCACATTAAAGGGCATGGAAATGCGAAATGCACTGAAGAATCCAAGGTGCATCTTCCATTGACGGCTATGTATTTATCATTGTCAATGATAAAGTGGATTTCCTTTTGGGAAAAAAATTGATGTTAAAATAAATTTGCTCTGGCTGGCTGAGGCTTTGAATAACGGGAAAACGGAAAGAAATTACCGTAGTTTTGTCCAAAATATGTACTTCTATGGTGTATGGACCGCCAACCTGCGAAATTTTGTAATTGATAAACGTCGCCTGCTTTGACTTATCAGCTAAAAGTTGTAAAAATATATTTTATTTACACATACATTGAACTCACTAGCTGCTGCAAACCACATTTATGGAATAAAGCAAATTAGGATTGTTGACAAAACTTAATAAGCACATGGCAGCACTTAACCCCGGTACAACGGCATTACATCATTCGTAATTCCTCCATGATTATTTCACCGGGTTTGCATCCCACTATTCCCGTATTTTACTTCCAAATACGCTTTTTTCCGGAATGATCTTCACTCGAAATTATTTGTCATCTGATGCATCGATTTTAATGGCAAAATAAGCATACATTTAAACTTGGAAGAGAAATCTCCTAACTATTTGGTTCCTGCCCAAACAGGCAACTTCTGAACATTAAAATGGCCTTCTTGATAGTTGAGGCTCTTCCCGAGAGAATTAAAGTGGCTTCTCAATAAGTTTAACTTTCCCTCTGCAGATTCAAGCCTACTTTCTTAAGAAACCAACACTTTTCCATTGTGCAACCCTGACGGTTGTCTTTGAAATCTTTAGTAATGATTATTGCGGCTCCTTATGTCCTTATCAACTTGTTAGGGCACTCTGCAGTCAGTTCAGTCGCATCTCCGACCTCTCGGTGATGTTCTCGGTACTTCTACGGTCCTTTCTTCATTTCGACTCCATTGTCCACGATGAGCTCCTTTTGTCTCACTCTCATGATACTCTATTCTTTTTTTGCCACGACAAGGAGCGTTCTTAACACCAAAACATCACGATCACACCTTACTCTATCATACTATACCATATAAACGCAACCACCGATTTGAGAAAATGTTTCTTCCATATTCTTTGGAAAACGGTGGCTGGCTGAACTCTGCCACCTATTTTTGTAAGAGTTTTTTTCACTGCCACTTTCTTACTTCATCCTAATTACCCCATATTGTTGACTATTATTTTAAATAACAGTACGTTGTAAATTGGATCTGACTTAAGCTGTATAACTTACTACTCATTCCTGTTGTTTTACAGTTGCTAACGTGCCGCTGCCATCCCAACTTTCTAATTATTTTTTACCACAACGCTAAGTTTGTAATGAAAGGGCCCCTTGGGTCTTAAGTATAAAATACATTGATTATTTATTTATTATGTGCCACTTTTCAGGGAATAAAAGGAGGTTTGGGATAAAAATGCAAAAACTGTCACCCTTCTGTGATTAACCAAGGGGAAAACTTTCACATAGGTGTGATATAGCCCCAGTTCCGACTGAAAATATAATCTAACAAAATCTGTTTTTGTTAGAAAAATACCACGACATATTCACAGATAGAAAAAGTATTATAAAGATGCAACCTAACTGAATAAAGTAAATGAACGCACCGTTGGCCAATGAAACTAACAGCACAGTTAGTGAGACGACCTGAAGCAGCATTTGCGCGGTTGAATTCAATTCAGTTATGAAGTTTCAGCACACCACCTTCTATTTAAGCATGGCTGCATGAACCCTTTTCACGTGGTCTAGACGCGGTCGGCCCAATGAGTAAGCTCCTGTAATTACGCAGAAGATCATCGGTGAAATTTCCTATTTTCTGACGTCGTGACAGCGATATTATATTTTTTAGTATTCCTAACCGCCCTTATCTGTGAAGATGCTTGGCACCTACGTTCCGACATTATTCCAAAAACATTTCCGCATTTACCAGCGGGCATTTAGCGACTTTTCCTGTTAGAATCCAAGTTCCTTATAATTATGGGCCTCAATGATCGTGCTGGTCTCAATGCTATGTGCGATTTGTTAGGAAGGACACTTTAATTAAATCTTCGGCTGCCAGATATCTAATTTATTTGCAAGGGAATGTTTTATGAGAAATGGGCTTTTTCTTACAGGATTTTTAAGCCTCGTTAAAGTTTTAATGCATTGTGATCCATAATCTCCGTTTTGGTAAAACAAAATATGGCCAGACAAGTTTAATTTTTTGTTCCTGCACTAAAAAATTGCAGGAATTTGTAAAAGTATTTTTCTCAAACTGAATTTTCGTCTTGTTTCTGAACAAAAACAGTTTGATTGCTTAAAATTACTTTGACCTGATTTTCATTAACTGGTGATCAGATTTTACGGCTAAATTGGGGTTTTAACAACATATATTGCCGATTCTGTTGCTCTTTTGTAGCATGACCTGTAACTGCAATATAAAATGACATAAAAGGCATTCTAAGCATTCAAAAATCTCCAATTTTGTAAGACATCTAGCTATTTTCCTTCAGTATCATGGTTTATAATGCAGTTTTCCCTAAAATCCACTCAATACCTTAAATAATCGTCCTGAAATTTCACGGGTTTGTTCACCTAGTTCTCTGTCCAACTGCTTATTCTCTGTCATGTGTGCTTTTGGCAGGCGTCAGAAGAGAAGTAACGCTAGCACTGGATTTGCTAACCTTATAGCTATAAGGCTAGCAAATCCAGTGCTGTGTTGTCAGAAGACTCTGACACAAGCTCTGTCACTTCCATGGCCTAAACCGACACCAGGTGATGATAGGATTTCGCCCCTACCAACAACCGACAACCCCTCAACCAACACGCTGACATGGCCTACATGCGCAAACTGACATAGTCCGCGTTGGCCAATTAGCGCCCGTGTTAGATAGTTATTGATTTTTCTACCTATTCAAACTTTTATTGTTATGTACAGCGTTAATTTCCCTTGCAAATGTTTGGTCTGATGAAGAGTTGCTGAAAACAATTGTTTGCCAAAAAACTGACTTCCAATATTTTTCCAGCCAATGAGCACTTAATTCACTTGTGTGGCCATTTTGCTGTATCCCTTATACTTGTGAGTCTCGAATAGCATGCTTACTTCAATGCACTGTGTAACGTTATGTTACTAGCTCGCGTCGAAGTGAACTTTCCTGAAGTTCCGCAGCCGTTGATCTCGATGTCTAGGAACAGTCAATTACAATTGCTATATAGATGCCTTCTGGGCCAACGTCAAATAGCAAATATTCACGCGTGAATGGCTCTTTCTGTCCACTGGCATGAGTGCTGCCAAACTGGCACTTGGGCACGACTGGCTCTCCTGGCTGGCTGCGTGTTACCAAGTCAGAATGTTTTCACCTGTTCTCCATTCCTCTTTGTACGCAATATACTGTTCCTAATAATCTGGCTTCTATCGACTTCTTCTCTACTAATAATAATATGTTTATTATGCCAGTTAACAGGCAATTGTAAAAAGTTGGTAATGCACCTCTTGGGTGCCTTCCAACACCTCGAAGACCGGAGAAAAACCTAAAACAAACTACCTATGTTGCAGCCAGTATTGGTTTTGTTTCAGGTTTTTTGTTTTGTCAATACTGGGTGAGATAGGGAGTTTTTTTCAAGTGAAAAAAAACTGCCTTCAAAGGTATGATACAAACGGAATAAATGTACACTTGTAAGCTGAGTTGACTCATCAGCAGGAGAAATGTTTCATATCGTTTAAGGACATTAGTTCCAGACGGAGAGGGTTGGCACAAGAACACAGTGTTCTCAGTCTTCCTTCATTGGTTGTCGGCAAAAGTTGCGCGCTATCGGCTGAAGGGTTAGCAGACTGCGGGCTGCTGCTTCAGCAGCATTATCTTCAGCATGAAGCCTGGCGGGGTTCAAAGTCCACGAACGCCATCAGTGTGAAAGAGAGATTCCACCGAGTCAGCACCCAAAATTCGTGAAAGTTGTCCTGAATATAGAAAACTAGTTATAGCTCGTTTAAACATAGGATAGTTTTGCTGGGTTTTAATACTTTTGGGCAGCTTATTCCAGATTGATATGGCATTTACTGAAAATAATTGCCGGTACTTAACTTTACGTGCCATAGGAAGAAATAAAATAACTTCTCGATGACTGGCGCGTCGAGAGTGCTCAAGCTGCCTTATTGTACTAAGAGGGTTAAAGGTTTGACCATTCAAAAGTTTAAACAGTAAAAATAGACCCTTCTGCAATCGATGAAGCCACAGGGATCCAGCTTTATAAGTTCGCACCTTTGTTGGTAGGTTAAGTTAGGGTGTTCTGTAGTGAAAACTCTTCTAGTGAAGAAGTGCTGCACCGATTCTATTTTCTTCCGTTCACTAGTGCGCATAAGACTGAATAGGGGCGAGCAGTATTCAAGGCTAGGTCTCACGTACATATTATAAAGGCTAGTTCTAACCTTGATAGTCTTAAAATTTCTAAGGATAAATCCGGTGGTTTGGCGTACTTTCGAGACTATCAGGGCACAGTGCTCGGACAAATTGAGACTATTAGAGTAGGATACGCCCAAATCCTTGATAAATCCTGGGACATTTAGTTCGTGGCGGTCAATGCTTAATTCCGGTTGATGATCGTCGCCAACAACCATAACGGAACATTTGTGCCATGAAAGGGTGAGGCACCATGTGCAACACCACTGGGCGAAGGCCTGAAGATCCTTTTTTATCAGCTCGAGCACGATGTTGCGATCTGCCGGTTTATATCGATGAGCGACTTTTAAATCATCAGCGTACATGAAGGGAATGCCCTACTGAAAACAATCTGAAACGTCGTTGACAAACAGGCAAAATAGGAGCGGACCCAGTACACTACCCTGTATAACTCCACTCCTCACATGCGTGGGGTTGGAGATAACATTTGAAATTTTTACTCGTTGTGTGTGAGCGTCCAAATAGGATGATATGAAGTTCAGAGGCTTGCTACATATGCCGAAGGAGGCCAGTTTCAGAAGGCGGAGGTTATGATCGACCCGATCAAAGGCCTCAGTAAAATCAACATAGACGCTATAAGTGGCCAAACCGCTCTGATAGATGATAGATAGATAGATAGATAGATAGAGAACTATATTTTGATGATAATATCAAAATTTTCAGCAAAAAAGTGGCTCCATTCACGGAGAGTAAAAATAAGATCAATTATGGGGTTCAAAAAGCTCAAGAGTAAGCGGTCAAAGATAACAAAATGCTCAAAGTAAGAAGTCGACACGGTTACCACATCTGTTATGGAGACAGGTCTGCCTTCAGCTTCTCAATTTCCATTTCTTCACACGTGAGGAATCGTGCTAAGAATGGGAGTACCGAGTACTGGTAGGCCGATGTACGGCAGGTCATATGACGGAAGCAGCACATAATCAAAGAAAGAGAGCTGACAGGTGTCACAAGATCGTTTCTCGAGAAAGCCATGTTGAGCTGTATTGAGCAGGTTGTTGTCTGTCAAGTGACGCATCATCTTTTCTTTGATTAAGGTCTCCAATATCTTCGAGGCTGCAGGAAGTGTATTTATTGGCCTAAAGTTGTCGAATGATGTCGATCGGCCATGCTTGCGAATAGGCATTATGTGCGATTCCTTCCACAACGAAGGAAAGGTTTCGCTCTCAAGAGCAAGATTATATACCTTACAAAGAATAGACGGAAAGATATCATTCACTTCAGCTTTTAGAAGGCTAACTGGGACGCCATCTGGTCCTGGACTGTAAGATTGACGATAACGACGAATGGCTACAGTCACATCCCAGAGGGTAAAACTTATGGTTTCGAGTATGGCGCCCGTCCAAGCCTGGATAGTCGGAGGTGCAGCGAACGAGCTTTCACTAAACTTATTGGATAGGAACGCATTGAAGCTATCGGTGGTGAACTTAGCGTCAGCTATGGGGTTTCCTAAAGCATCTTGAAGTATGGGGTGTTGCGTTTTCCTCTGCGCTTTTACTGTACGCGAAAAGAGTTTCGCAACATTAAGGGAAGGATTTTCAGGAAGTGGGCCTCATCGGCTATCTGCTTTTCTTCGGAGAGCTTCTTAGCCTGCTCAAAGATCAGTGTGATCAAGGGCAGAACGGAAGTGTCGTTTTGCCGATGCAAACGACGAGAGAGTTTACGCAGCCTACGACGGAAAGACAGAGGAAGGTACACTTCATCCTTGACATGTATTACTTTCTTACGGGGGACAAAGTGGAGGATGAGTGGATCCAACACTTTGTACAGTGCATCGGTACAAACATTTACATCCAAACATTGGAAAAATTCAGACAAGTCGAGAGCGTTTAGATGTGCCAGTAGGTCCGCCGTGCTTGCTGGTCGGAAGTCATGATAAAGACTATACTTTTGAGAAAATGTTTTATCTGCCTCCAGTTCTAGTTCACTAACAACTGTAAGATGGTCTGAACTCCCAAGTGCGGCTAAGGATGACACTGAAAGTGGTTCGCATCCCCTACAAAAAATTAGGCCGAGTATGTTTGCTCCTCGAGTGGGAAAATCGACTACCTGATCCCACATGCCGATATCTATTGCCTCAAGTAAGTTCTCGAACTTTGAAGGACCGGATGGTGGAAACCATTGCACTAAGTTACCATGGTCTGAAGATCGCAGATGCTACGGGTTTAATTTACTTAACGCCCTGCGATAAAAGTGTAAATGTGTCACCTTCTAAGTGGTTGCGATAATCCTGTTCGCGTTGGCTTAGATTAATCTGCGATACTAATTCTTCTGACTGTAAATTCAAATTCTAGGCGTGGATTGTTAATCAAACTCGACGGGTAAATTACGGCCTTTGGCATTTCTGGAGTGTTTCTGCAGCCTAACTTCTCCTAACGCGGGACGCCAGAGACGAGATCAAGAAATCAAAATCTTGGTCGCCCAGTCCGATCGATCCACCACAATGGCCCATGTCCGCGTGCGACGCGTAGCCTTTGCCCTCGCGCGACTGGGGCGCACACACACACACACTCCAGACTGGTCGGGCCAATCATCGTCCTGAGACTGACTCACACTTAGCCCAAGTCATGATTCCCGCGCTGACGAACAGACCGAAATTCCCCCCCCCGACTGGGTGCGGACGGAGACAATTGTTACGACCCCGCTCCCTCACATGCCCGTCACGGTCGAACGCCATGCCAGACCAAAAGACAACTTACTCCTAACTATTCCGCACCACTTCCCTACAGAATGCATTGTTCATAAAAATCGGACCTTCCCAAGACTTTTTTCCACTCCAAAGGAAAGGCCTGGAATATTGCAATTGTTAGGGTTAACCTTATAAGCCTAAACTCACCCTCGATACGTCTCGGAAAAAATAACTGAGAGGCTTATTACCTGCAGGCATGATCAATGATTATATTTCAGAAATGGTAGGTTCCTTTGGCACTACCATGCTGAGATGGAAAACCATAATTCCTAATAAAATTAATACCGTCACCTCAGTACTGACGGCGTTTGCAGGATTAAAATCGTTATTGGAGTCCATCTATTTGCAGGCCATTCGCCAGCTTCGTTTAAAAAGCGTTCCAACTGACGCGCCCGTTGTTCAAGCATGAATTAGCACGCATCGAACAATTTGGAAAACATTGATCCTTCATTTAAGATGCCCGGGAGCAGGCCTTTTATTTTGTCTGCCATGGGTAAGAAAAGCTGAGTACTTAATAATTCCGCGGGGCATTTAGCCACTTAGTTTGACGGAATCGTATGCTTTTACGTTTTGTCGCTTTCGTTAAATGGTTGCGTAAAGTTCCTTCCAATCATGATGATGGTGTAAGCTAATGTTCCTGCCGTAGTGCAGCTGGGCGGTAAGAAACCAGCAGTTTGCCAAAATATGACTGCGAGACAGCTATCCAGTTCGCCTTTTACTCTCCTTCACAAATGTTCACACAAGCTCATCTGTGATCAGAAATGCCTGGTGCTCTGAACCTGGCCTCTGCTTGGCCCGCTCTAAACGGGCACACGCTTAGGCGTGACCTTCTGCCCTTACCGACTCTAGCGTCTCGTAGACATCTTACCTGGCACTGGCACCTGGTGCCCTATGGGTGGTTTTCTCAGGTGTAGCTTCTCAACACGACGTCTCGACAGATAGTGCCCCATGTAGTGCGCCTAAAATAAGATTGCTGACTCTGCACTTTTGTAGTCACAGCAAAATAAAGCAGCATCTGACTTCTGTCCATTGATTGATCTACATCTAGCCAGTGGTCTTCAAACACATCTGCTAGTTGGTAAGGATGAAGCCTTGCCTATCGATTCATTAGCATCTGTGGTTGATTCTGTCGAAGTCTGAGTTAGTGTGTTAGTCAACATATTTTTCTCACCGTTACTCATCACGCACAATCCCCTGTTCACAAGAATAACCCAGTCGGAAAAAACGGTAAGTCAAACGGCGAACCGGGCTTCTTGCTTTCCCAGACGTTTGGCAACGTAGGCCAGCGGACATACAGTCAGTGACTGAGCATATTAAACTTTTAGCAAATGTCCATAAAGAATTCTGGATAAGAGCTAAAAGCTCATGTGGGACTTTAATACTAGCTATACTTCAACTCAATCTCGAACAACATTTAACGCTACAGGATACCAAACACTAAATCGTCTTGAGTAAATGAACCGAAATATACATCCTTGAGAATACTGCTTACTTTTATAGAAGTCTATTGGATTTTGATTCGGAAACAAGGCCTTTCTTCTCCAACCTCGAACAAGAGAAATAAGCTGTAGTGATATAGGTCTGTGTTTTATTTTAACGAGATAAAATATGCTTTTAGTAAGCGCACCACAATTTGAATAACACGAGAATACTGATTGTTCTCAGTCGGAAAGTTCCTTGTTCGTATTTTACAGGCGTGTTACATTTGCGATACTGCTGCCTTACATTTCATGAAAGATTGCTTCGTATCCTATATTGTTGACCGAATTTGTTCGTTACGCCTTCAATTTCATTCACCTGCCAGCCATTCTCACATGGATCTCTTCCTCTGATTTTTGGCCACATTATTCCGAGCCGTTCGACCGACTGGCAAGCAAAGGTTTCATTCAAACAATACCACAGCCGCTTTTAATCCGCCCGTCAACGTGCCAGTCATCTAGCCTCAGTTGTGGCAGCCCATTGCCAAGCTTGTACTTATTTGTAACCCTGCCGTATCTTCATTTGTAAACAAATTTCTAGAGTAGTTCTATTTGACAAGCATTTTAGAAATGTCTACTCATCAATTTTGGTTAAAGCAGTGTACACATGATTCTCGTTATATTTTAACTGGTT
>JAYGXS010000001.1:21673706-21712753 GCA_036362985.1 Ligula intestinalis | reverse complement strand
CCTGACAAAGAAGACCGCTGATATCGATGGTCTAGTCCGAAAATTTAATAGCGCCCACCCAGCACTCACATTTACAGTGGAAACAGAGGCGAACGAGGAACTCGCTTTCCTAGACGTCCTCTTACACAGACAAGAAGATGGCTCGATACAACGCCGACTATTTAGAAAGAAAACCTGGACTGGGCAATACGTTAATTTTCACAGTTTCGTCCCCCTTAACGTCAAACGGAACTTAGTCCAGGGCATGGCAGCCAGAATACGCCGTATCTGCTCTCCTGAAATAGTGGAAGTAGAATTGCAGCAACTAAAGGACACACTCCAAGAAAACGGTTATCCGGAACGGTTCATCCTTCAGAACATCAAGGAACGTGCCCCAAAGGTCGCAATTGCAACGGCGGAAAAGAAAGACCTGTTTATAAGACTGCCGTTTATTGGAGACGCAAGGAGTGAACTAGTAAGAAGGCGCCTGAGGACAGCGGTTATGAATGCCTTCCCGGCTGCAAACTTGCGGGTTCTCTTCACTAACTCTCCCCTTCTACGAATGGGAGGTAAGGACAGACTACCGTTTCAGGCCACATCTATGTGCATCTATTCGTTCACCTGTTCCTGTGGAGCAGGCTATATTGGCCGAACAACGCGACGTCTGGAGAAGAGAATGCGCGAGCACATACCAGCTTGGCTCAGCAGAGGGGAGAATAGACCGACCTCAAGCTCAATCCTCGCCCACCTAATTGATACAAACCACCAAGTGGACGCGAGTGAAGCCTTTCGGGTCATATATCGCACGCCAACGCACTTCTCCAAAGGCCTGCGCAAACGGGTGTTAGCCACAGCAGAAGCAGTGGCAATCCGGCTAGCAAAACCCATTCTATGCTGTCAAAAGGCGCTGGTTCAAGCCATCGGCCTCCCTTGGCCGACTGCACGCGGAAATCCAACACCTACTGAAGCCAAAGAAGACGAAGCTACGGAGAAAAGTCAAACGCAAGCTGCGCGGCTGACATACAGAACTCAATCCGCGGACCGCGAGAACATCCCCCCTGTCTCATCTGGTCATGGCAACCAGCGTCCTACCCGCGCAGGCGCCCGCGTTCAGGAGACGAGGGAAAACGCAGCTGCTTAATTACCCTCACCCTTTTCCTCCCCCTCCCCCCTTCCCTAACCTGACGATTATATAATCGCTGTAATTAATTGACCCATTTTATTCCCCATGTCATGTACTGGCCTGACGATGAATGACCGAAAACGATCGTTTGCCAACACGACTTTTCAATCGTAGAAATAGGTAAGATTGCGGTTAAGATGGACATGCTGTTTTCACCCTGTTCGGCGTCCACTTCTAAAAGTCAGCGCTCCCTTCTTTGTCTCCTCCATAAAGCCCCGTCCCCAGACATTTCCATTTCGGCTGATGCCTCACCGCCGTCAGAAAAACAAGAGCTTCGTAAGCCTTAGGACCAGATGGCCTGTCGCCTATACATTTGCGCCAAATGACTTTCTCTGGCTAGACCGTTGTCTTGTAGGCAATTGGTACAAATTACTACTTATTTTTAACTAAACATATTTTAAACTAAGCGGCCAGAAGGCATACACCAATGGATAACATTTCGGGGTTGGGGTCACCTATATATGACTGACTCAGGACTCTTGCATATTGTGGACGTCACGCTCCAGCAAGCTTTACAAACATATTTTAAACCACACCATGTTCAGTAAATAGTCCATTTATAAATGAATGTTCAGAGATACTTAGTGTGTTTTCCTAAAGTAGTCATTGGTTGTCTTTACATTTTAACTCTGCAACGACATAAGCAACAGAGTTGTTTTGGGCTTAAGAATATTATCTTCCGAGGGATCAGTCATTTCACCTTTACAGATAAAACTTCACGAGCTGCTTTGCAAACTCTGTCGAGACAAACAGATTAAGGACTGCCTTTTGTCCATACAAATCTGTCATTTAAATAATGACTACGTTTGTGTTTACGTTAGTTGTTATGATGAAAAAAATATCTAGATAGAATCATTGTATTGCACCACCGCACAGAAATCTTTAGTAAAAGGCGAAAGATTTATCCGCATTTGAGGGGAGGACTTTGTCTTTACACCGGATACGGAGGTGGGAGTGGCTAGCGAGTTGGTAGATTCTGCGAGAGCCTGCCTAAACTCCTGTTTTCTCGTGTTTGCTGTAGCCTTCGTGTCGCTTGCCCAGCTCGCCTCAGTGTCTGTTGCGGCTTGCTTCAGCGTTTGCTGTGGCTGTTGGAGCGCGCGGTGCCCATCGTAGAAATCGATGGGGGAAGTGTCGTGGTATGAAGAAAGGGGTGTACTATGGTTCGGTAGGGTCAAAATAATTTAAGTTCATGAAACTGACAAGGTTTTGTAATATAGTCCAACGGAAGGCAGATTATGAGCACACGCTGGGTTCCTTCATTTCCCACAATCTTGTTGGCCTCCTGTCTTGTTAATCAAATCTAGGTAGAAGGCGGAGGTTTTTGGAGTGTGTTCACTAACGTGAAGCACGGGCTTTTTTGCCATATATTAACTGTACAACCAAATAATCACCAATGGAAATATTTTTCATTAGTTTAGAGAGTATAAGACGCCTTTGGATAGGGTATGATTGCTTATGGACAGGAATGATTCACCAGGAAATTATTGTGCTATTTTAACCATGACTTTTTGCAAAAGTTTCTCACATGCTTAACTGTTTAAAAGCTTCGGAAACTTGAAGCGGAGTTATGATTTCCCCATATGTGGTAAGTGTGGTAATTTATGCTTTCAGTTAGAAAGGCCTACTTACATGGTTTAATGAATGCAGGTCTGTTACATCAGGGTGCAGAGTTTTTAGAAACCCTTCGTGCTGGCCGTCCACAGAAATGAGGTCTAACATTTGCGTATTGGTATGAACGCGGGACCCTGCCCGGTAAAAAAACGAAAAAGAAAAAACTTTGACTAATGCACTGACCCAACATTTGGCAACACCGACTTCGATGATACTGACTCGACAGGCAGTCTTTTAACGCTAAAACTAGCTGATGTGCGTAAATGCAATAGGCTTGGCTTAGGTGAATCAGCGCAGTAAGGCCACACGATGCTTGTTGCATGGCATGTTGCCTATTTTAACAGCAAATCATGGCTGTCCAAACGTCCTGTCTATAAGTCATACCCGCACCCAGTAGCGGCTTCTACGCGACGGAAAACTCGATCACGGTATAAAATCTCGAGTAACTAGTTTTCATTTTGGGTGGCCATAGCTGAGGTCATGTATAGAGCTCCAAGTGTACAATTCCATCATAGATCGATTTTTCTTGCGCTCGGGAAATGAACCTGATGGTGTGTAGTGACGTATATAATTCATGGTGTTTGTAATACTACTTATTGAGAAAAAGAATAAGAAGAAGACTCGATCCCTGGTAAAATACGTTTCCTTGCCTGACGTTTCGACATCTATCGCGGATTCATCATCAGAGACATGAGAAGGAAACAGTAGCAGTCCATTGAATTTATATTAGGTAGTTACTTTGCAGTATTTGATGGCATTCGACAAAAAATTTTCAACAAAAGCCTGAGGACTGACCTTGAAAAGTCATATCCCGGCCACCAGACCATCATGACCCACACGTTATCAATTTTGAAATTCTTATGTTGATTGCTGTCTCGAGGTCGTATACCCAAAACCACATAGACGACGCTAGGAATGCTAGGAATCTCTAGAGGTTTTCGGCAGAAGCTGGATCGATATAGCCGTGCGCGTACCAATACGAACCGACCGCTGCAAACGGAACGCCGGATAAATTACAATTTTACTACTACTTTCTATTCTCAAGTAGTATTTTTTCTATGTATGTTGTTACCCGCGCCTGGTATTGGTAATAAGCACGAACGGTCCCAAGCCCGTAAGATAGACGGAAAGAAGACCAGTGGGCCAGAGACAGCGAGTCTATTCAGATAAGTGCACGGTACAGCGCGTCAATGCACGTCGGTGTCAGACAACGGTAATGTACATGGGGCCAAAGACACTGTCTGAAAAATGAGTCAATCAGAATTGGGTAGACAAGACTGGCAGCGGCGAGGCTCTGGCGAGGCCTGTCCGTGTGTTAACTAATCGTGGGACGCGCGGCGTCCCAACAATATCGTAACATTTTACAGCGGGGCGACCTAAATGATAAAGTATACTTAGGATAGTAGGCAATATGTTCGAAGACCCTATTGAAAACTGTATGCAAATATAGTCAATATAAAATAAACAAGTAGTGAGTAGCATATACACATGTACACATATTAACTGTGAAATATACGCATAGCCAGCCTGCGGATCGTAGGTAAAAGCATTAGGAGGTTTGGCAGAATTTCTTCATTTGAGTTGACCAAATTGTGAAAAAACTCCAGGCGTTCGGCGGGATTTGTCCCCGCGTATCAGAGAAGGCATTTACCGGCGGCCACCGCTCTAACCGCTAAGCTACCAACGCCCCGCCTCGCGCCATGAATTTAATCACACTTGGGTCGATATTACCCGCCCAACTTTACCACCCTTATGGAATACAACAAGACGGAACAGCAAGCTAACTGCCCAAGCAGGATTTCCTAAGCAATCATGTTAAATCCACCAGAATGACTGCTGAGCTAAGTAAATTATTCGAAGTTTTGGCAGATTTGCTTCATGTGAGTTGACCCAATTGTGAAAAACTCGAGGATTTTTTTTTTCACAATTGGGTCAACTCAAGTAAGTAAAATTGTTGTATAACAGATAAGAATTTCGTCTGTATGTGCGAGAAAAGCGTTGGTATGTTCTAGCGGTGCATTTCTCTGCATACGAACGGTCCCGTATATTTTCCCAACTATTGAAAGATGTTCGCTTACTGGCGAAGCTAGCATTGTTTGCCCTCTTGCCAGCCCTAACAAATTGCTAATAGGGCTTCAGATATGGCACAATTGTTATTCCTAGGTCCTTTTTTCGTTATGTTCGACAGGCACCTGCCATCAAGTAAGTTGTTGTGACAGTCAGCCATCGCGCTCGTCTTCTTCGTTTTGAGCTGCAATGTGACACAAATGATCTATATCTCACGAATTCACTGCGGAAAGATGAATAACATAATCCCATGGGTCGGAAAGGATGCTATTGAATAAATGTTAAACAACCTGAGGGCCAGGTAACAAGCGTGCCGAAATTTTAAAGCAGGTGTGTGTCCGTTACATTGGAACAAAGCAGTTCAGGCAGGAAAATGCGGCGAGATTGTTAAAGGCAGTTTGGTCTTAGATAAGGAAGGAGACTATTCGAGCACTCGATCAATCAATTTATTGGCTTTCGGCTCCACACGAGAAGCCATCTTCAGAAAAAATGAGAGAACAGCAAGCGTTAGTAGGGAGAGGGGGATGGCACTTGTGGTTGGTCCATGTCTACGCCGTGATGCGCTTTGAACAGCTCGCAGCTGGGAGCTTTTCCCCACCCGAGAAGCAGCAACATATGAAGAGCTCCGCTTCCTTCATGAATGCCTCAAAGAACATCAAACACCAAGATGCCTTAGATATAAGGCTCCAGTTAACAGCTATAGGCAGAGAAGTCGCAAGACGATTTTTTAAGCAGATGACGAGAGTTCTTATCGATGACCGCCACAAAAGACTATAAAAATACAAGGCTAAGATTGAGGAGGACAGAAAAGAGTACTTCCAAATCTTCGGAATGTTTATCACCGAAAATCTGGGAAACACAATCACAGCTTTGGCACGTCACAGGTAGGTCCAAAAAAGGGAGGTTTTAGAACGAAAAATGAACAGGTTGAAACTAGCCGATAATAAGAACTCAAACCTGGTCCACAACCTTTCATCCAAATCCCTCACTGCCACACAACTCGCAGTCCTACAATGTGGGGCAACGTTCAACACAGGAGATGCTTCACCCGCTGAATTCATCGCCACCTTTGAGTTAGCCCTTCAGTCATCGAAGGCCTCAGAGGATACAAAAGAGTTAATCTGCCATTAAACATCATCGCTGCTCATGCAACGCAAAAGGTGTGAAACTCTTGGCTGAGAAGAACAAATAGCGTTAACAATTCTAAAAGACGATGAAGAAATAATTATTCTGCCGGCTGACAAAGGTCGTTTCACAGTAGTGCTCCACAAAGCTGATTACCAAGCGAAAGGCTACAGCCTACTTGACGTCTAACCAGTGAAATGCAACACTTATTTTCCCAAATGAACAAGAGTCTGGCAAAACTCAAAGTAAATGGTGCGATCAAGCCTAGTGATTAGTTTTCCATGATACCAACCGTCACAGCCCCAGCACGATTTTATGGTCTGCCTAAATTTCACGAAGAAAACATTCCACTTAGGCTGATTGTCTCCCTATGGGGCACCTCTATATACGGTTTGGCAAAATGGATGTTCACTCATCTGAAGTTCCTGGCAGTAGGCTCAACAACAACCACAGCTTCTGCCAAACAGTTTCTTGAATGGATAAAACATCTGAAGTTAGAGCCAGATGGTATCCTTCGATGTTGTTTTACTCTTCACCCCTATCCCACAGGAACTAGCGATTGATGTCGTTGAGCAACTTCTAATCGAACGCTACGATGAAAGCGACAAATCACTGGAGTGTGAACATTTACTCGAACTTCTAAGACATTGTCTGAATACATACTTCATATTTGATGGGCAAATGCATGAGCAAATCAAAGGGATTCCCGTGCCCCCTTCTATCTGGCCTGATTGTAGGAGTGGTCCTCCAACGGATAGAACACTTGGTATTCGCCAAGTATCAAGTACCGAAGTTTTGGGTTCGATATGTCGATGACGCCTTCGGAATTGTCGAAACATCTGACATCGAGCACCTCAAAGATTTACTGAACTCGGTTGATCCAAATATCCAATTCACGATGGAAGCTGAAAGAAACAACCAACTACCCTTCCTCGATGTCCTTGTGAGCCATTGTTCAAATGGACTACTACAAACCACAGTATTCAGAAAGGCCACTGACACAAATCAAGTGCTACATTTCAACAGCAATCACCCCATGTCTCACAAACGCAATTGCGTTCGTACTCTTTTCCAAAGAGTTGAAACACATTGCCGCACACCAGCTGCCAGAAGAGCTGAGCAAAAATACCTCAACGAATTATTCCGAGCCAATGGATACCCGAACTCATTTATCAAACGAAGTAAGCGCCGAGTGAACGGACGACGGACGGTGCAACAGCAACCCGAAGTCTGGAGGGCCATTCACTTTATAAAAGTAGTCTCCGAAGCAGTCTCCCAACCGATACAACTCGCTGGAATGGGCATAGCCCATCGACCTCGGGCAACAACACGCCACCGGGTGATGTTACCTAAAGACAGACTGCCTCCCACTGGAACCTGTGCAGTTGTCTACGAGATATGTTGCAACGGTGGAGACTGTAATTACGTCGGAGAAACAGGCTGCGAATTGAAGACTCACCTATACGAGCACAAACTAGCGGCTTGGAGACTGGACCGAAATTGCAACTTGCAGCACACATCGCAGAGCCTGGCCACGACTTCGTCCTTCAAGGAGCGACCGTCGTAGGCTGAGGAACCTCAAAAGTTGAGAGGCTGACGCTTGAGGCGTGGCTCTCACATACCAACTCTGTTCACAGGCATTTGGACCTGTCTGCGGCCCAGAAAGTCTTGCGCCATTATGTCGGCAAACAACAGAACAGGGCCGAAAAGAAGAATGGCAAGCGAAGAGGAACCCACAACGAATTTGCCGGAAGAGGAGGCAGGCTTACCTGGACCCTCTACCGTGGGGACAAGGCACGACACTTATTGCTGTTCATGACCCGCCTTCTTATTTTGCCATCTGTGCCCGCGACCAGAAACCAGTTCTCTAGAAGCGTGCAGGCTGCCATGTCAAGGTCACAAGCCGTAACTCCAGGGCCGTGCGCAGGAGACACACGATAAGATAGCGTGGGAATGGACGCGGCGTGGACATGGACCAATCACAACTGCCACCCCCCTCCCCCTACCAACCCCATTTACGCGTAGCCAACGCTTGCTCTTTTCTCATTTTCTCTGCCGATGGCTTCTCATGTGGAGCCGAAAGCCAATAAATTGATTGATCCAGTGCTCGACTCGTCTCCTTCCTTATCCAAGCAGATACCTGGAACGCTCACTTTCCCATTCATTCGGGCAGTTTAGTCTATTCGGTCAGCACAGTACCTCCCTCCGAGAACGGAGGATAGTGTTAAACGATGCCGGAGAATATACACAAGTATAGAAGAAAATGTGAGACGAAAAATCAGAGAAGTGGAAGTGACGTTCACTGCGAGTGGTGTCAGCAGGAGTAACAGTTGCAGAGGATTGAGTGCTTGCTACGGTAGTTGAGAGTGCGGTTGTGGTTTGGTGTTGCGGAACTGTATAGGGAACAAGCACACGGAGAGAGGGAGGATAGCCTAGGGCAGAGGGAAGGGCACGGGATGGCGAAACATGGGGTAGAAGATCAGCGTGATTTTGTCTTTGTGGCAGGTTCGGCGGCTGCTCCGTGGCAACAGCCATAACCAGGTCCACACTGACCACGTCCCCACTGAAAAGAAGAAGAAGAAGGAGAAGAAGAATAAGAAGGAGAAGAAGAAGAAGAAGAAGAGGATGCGATCGTTGGGGACAAGACTTTTATTGGACTGACGTTTCGAAGTCCGTTGCAGATTCGTCATCAGAGACCTTATTATAAACAGTATCAGTACCCGCTTACTCATGCATATGGATTTGCAGTATTAATAGGATACAGTCACTGTGATACCGCATACTTATAACAATTTGCAACTCCCCTATCGAGGATAATTGCCTGCTTCTGCGCTAATTGCTTGATAATCGACGCGCGGGCCACGACCTGCTGAAGTTTTATCACACGTGATAAAATTGGACGTAGCTGTTGCTCTGCCATCTGACTCCCCGAAGTTGGCGTTGGCAGGTCGCGGCCCGCATGTTGCTGAGTAAACCATTAGCGTACAAGGAGCAGTAATAGGGGCGTCGTCGTCAATTGTCATAAGGATGCGTTATCATGGTAACGGTGCCCTATAAACACTGCAAATCCATGCGCGTTAATTATCCGTTCGCTATTCTGCCTATGCTAATGTCTCTGATGAAGAATCCGCAACGGACTTCGAAACCTTAGGCCAAAGAAAGTCTTGTCCCAGTTATCACATCTTCATCTTCTCAATTACTTCCTGGGGTTCACATGTTCCATTGTACTGGCACGTCCTTATTTTCACCACGAAGTATCCGGCAAGTCTTGACTTTGCGTGGCAGAACGCGGAACAACACTTCGTATGGTGCTTGCAGGAGTTTGAGCACTCAGTCGCATCGCACAAACACACGAGTGCAGTTGGCCAAGCATTCTTCGACAGAAGACTCGGTGGGTGGATTTCGAAGTGGAACCGGTAAAAGCGAGCGCAGACAATGCAAGCGTAGACAATGCACAAAGTTGTCAAGAGTCTTTCTTAGGGAGCATAAGAGGTTGGAGTGACCATCTCGCCTGGTAGTCGGAGTGTTGTGGCGTTTTCGCAGTGGCGTTAAGGCTAATGAGGTTAACCCCTACGGCCGTGATCTTCCAGGCTCAGTTCCCTAGGAGATAATGGGGGAAATCTTGGGAAAGCTAGACTGTTAGAAACAACGTATGCTGTCCAGAAGTGTTAGGAGGAAGCTGCCACTTGGTCTGGCATGGCGTTCTACTGTGAGGGTCGTGTGAGAGCGTGGTGCCGTCACAGCGGCCAACGACGCTGCCTGTGTCCGCTCTCCGATGGGACGAAATACGGAATGTTCGTCAGAGCGGGGATTGTCCCAAAGGCCCAGAGCAGGCTTTTTGTGAGTCAGCCTTAGGATTATGATTGACCTGACCAGTCTGGAGTCCGTGTATGCACCCCAGTTGCGCGAGGACAAAGGTTGCGCGTTGCATGTGGACAAGGGCCACTACGCTGGGCCGAGCGCGACTGTGTGAACAAAATTGCCCCTATGAGACCTGATCTGGGGCGTCTAGCGTTAGGAGGAGGTAGGCTGCAGTACAACTAAAATATTATTATTAGGTAGGCAATGTACCGTACAAGATATATTAAATGAATCAGAAGTCACGTTTATTGAGTACGGCTATTTCAGGTAGCTGGAGAGAGGCGGTCGTAAGTGAGTCACCTTAAAATAAGAATTAAAATTTTCATCTAGTTATCCCTTATTCAAAAAAACATTCCTTTTCAGGCTAATTTGTGTCGCGCTCATAAAAAGAAACTCTTTATGCCAAGGGGAATTTTGGCAGGCGAGTTGCGAGAGGAACTAGCGCACTGCATGCCTCTCTTACAGTTCTTTAGTCCTGAATCCTATAAGTTTTGCGACGGCAGCAGTTTGAAATTTTACAGAGTATCAATGTATAACACCAATAGTCTTATTCAACTGTAAATAATGAACAGTTTAAAGAACGAAATAGGAGGCGAGAAAATTTACGCAAATGAAGCCATGATTAAATCTAGCTGTCCAATTACCGAAGAAAATAAGGATTAAGCACGTTTTCTAGCTGCTTGAACAGGTCGGAGATCTCCCGTCGTAGTCGGCCGTTTCAAATTAGCGCTGGGTCCGATTTGCTCTTGCCTGAAAAAGTATTTGAACAGGCGTTTTGAAGTCGACCGAGTGACCACTGTCCAGCAGATGTTTAGTAATCAAGGACTGTGCTTCAAAAGCCAATTAGGCAAGTGCTTAGTGGCTCTGGCTGCCAGTTGTCTTTGCGTAAGCCCAATGTACTTGTACCCGCAGGTGTACGTGAATTCATACACTTTATTTGGGGTGGCATGCAATGGCAAGGCAAAATTTGCCCTTTTTATTGGAAGGCTTCCAGAAGGACTGAGGAAGACACGTCCCTTCTATGGTGCAAGGAAACATCTGCTTGATTGTTTTCGAAATACTATCACATTTAAAGGGTAAGGATATCATGACTGGCTTTTTTGGAACTAACTGTTCCGTGAATTTTGGCCGTAAAGGATTGGTGTATTATTGTATGTAACGTACAGGATATTAAAGGTTAAAAAGGGTTGCTTTGATGCGCAAAACCTCTGCACGTAGGGTCTCAATAGAGCATGCAATTATGCCAAAATTCCGAAATGTCTTTTTGCTTAGGGTATATATCTGAAGTTGGGTTTTAATGTTGCATCTCATGCGGGATAAATCTTTCTGGTCACAGAGGGCTGGTGCTCATTAAAGGGATGTCTTTACTACCACTAGCGGCCCATATAACATGAAATATTATCGTGAGAAAATTAGCACACACATAGTATTTCGTCTACGGGTGTGAATGCTAACCAACCCTTTTGCAAATATTTTGCTTAAACGATGATAAAGGTTCGCTTTTGTGGGTGTGTTTACTATACAAATTAAGCTGAGTCATGTTTGCCGTTGTATTAGTGTTCGAACATCACAAACTGAAATATTTATAAATTTCCCAAATTTTATATCGTACGTCACATTATTTCACTAAGAAGTTGGATGGATGCATAGTACTACATAAGTAGGCACGTTTATCAGGGCAGGTTTTGCAGGCGGCTTAAAGGACTATCATTCAAAAGCTGAAATCCTATTGTGCTCGAACTACAGGGTGTCCCAAAAAATGTATACACCTTTTAAGTAATTGTAAAATTGGTATTTGTTATAGTTTTTTTATTTCAAAAACGTAAAATAAATTAACAGCCATCATTTTATTGACTTTTTCACTGCATTTTAACTATTGCAACAGTGGTTGGATTGAGAAAAGCCACCGAAAATGAATGCACCCGAATCCCAAGGGAATTTTTTCATGTTATGCACGATTCCATTGCTTCGTGTTGTCAGCAGTGTCATAATCAAAATGGACGTCAGTTTGAGAACACTCAGTGATGAAAACAATAAAGTGGTACTTGTAAATATCTTTACACTTACTTAATAATAAAATTATGATAAACAGCAATTTTACAAATAGGTTATATGTGTATACATTTTTGGGACACCCTGCACCTAGAAATATCTAGCAATATTTCAGTCTCACCTAAGCTGTTATATCTTCTCAAAAATTCTAATCAGACGTTCACTGACTGTATATCCTGCGGTCTACTTTTTGAACCTTGTGGAAAGCACTAAGACGCACGACTTAAGGTTCTTCAGCTGAGTTTAAGGCTTTATATGGGGAATTTTTGTATTAAAAGGGGACCTTGCCTAAAGAGTAAATGAGAGTAAATAGGGTGACTAATGCACTGACACATACTTTTGGCAAGACCGATCCCACGTATACCGACATTGTAGACTGTCTTTCAACGTCAAACCTAGCTAATGTGTCTGAAAACCACAGAATAGACTCAGGTCTATTAGCGCACAAAGGTAAGGCGATGTTTTCATGCCCCTGCTTGACATTTTGGGAGAAAGAAAACGCATTCCAGTGAGTAAATATGCAGTAGCGACTGACTAGAAGCAAATTTGTGTGGATGCCATGTTTGCCCGCAATCTCGCACGTCGACAAACCACGTCAACACTATGCACATGACATCGACGGCACGATTTTCTGGTCGGTCACGGCACAAAGGCAAATAAACAAAAGTACAGCTAGTATGCTACTAAAGGAAAAGTAAAATATCTGACAACTTTGCATGAGTACGAAATATCCTAGGAATCATACGAAGACATTCAGAAATTAAGACATCTTAACTTGGACCTTGTTTGTCAAAAAACGGACGAGCTAATTTATATTTAAAAATTTTGAGGGTTCTAACATTGATGTACAAACGTAAACATACTCTCCTCCAAACATTGGGGAGAAAGCGAAAATTAACCAATTTTAAGATGTTTTAGCGTTGCGAAAATTTCCATCAGAGAATTCAGTAGATTACTTAGGCGACGGTACGTATACCTTGGATAAATTCTCTTCAGTTGAATACATTTAGAAGGGATGAGGTAAAAGTTAAAAAAGTGGTCAAAAACGCTCCTCGAGTCGTTAAAATCAAGAAAAGGGTCGAAAAGGGAAAAATGGTTTCCTGGGATGGGCGTGCCGGAGTCAGTCTTTGGGAGGGGAGTGGAAAAGGAAGCAGTAGACAACCAGAGCAACCAGAGCAGACAACCGACGCGCAAGCCGCTAAGTGACTACGAGCCACGCCGGATGCGGAGCTTGAACAAATTCCTTTTGCGCACACAACGATGGCTTCATCAACCTGATAGCGGTCATATCTGCCGTTGCTAGCAGGCACCGAACAATTCGGCGTGACCTTGTAGATCACTCGAAAAGCTTCGTCGGGTTCCACCCGATATTCGAAATCAACCACAAGCGCCCCAATAGATCTGTTTATGCTCCTGACTTCACCTTTTCTCAGCCATACCGGGAGGTGTCCATTTATTCTTTTGGATAGGTGTCGGCTCTTGCGACAAATATAACCTGCTCCACAGGAGCAAGTAGAGGAGTAGATGCACCCAAACTCTGGTTGCTGGGACGGTTCGTGAAACGGCTTGGTCAAGGCGTCTTTTCAGAAATTCACGGGCCTATTGCTCTCGAAAGGGGACTTTAAGTGATAGACTTTTTTTCCACAGTAAATGCGATGGGTTTTGTTTGTTTCGCAGCCATATTCTTTGTAATAGATCTCTCAGGATACCCATTCTCGAGAAGATCGTTCTGCATTTTCTTGAGCTACTCCTTGCTACTCTCTGCCCTTTGCAGTAGGCAGCGAACTAGATGTCGCTTCTGTTTAAGGGTTACGAAACTAGTTACATTCGTGCACTGTTCAGACCAGGTTTTGATTTGATAAATGCACTTTCGGATGCTGCCATCAGGTCTGGGACTTAGAAGGGCGTCCAAGAAAGAAATTGAACCTGCAGTGTTCACCTCGAAGCGGAAATTAATGGACGGGTGTGCTTGGTTGACAGTATTTAAGAGTCGTATACATCGGTTCCAATTTCAGCGATCGCGAATATATTGTCTACGTAGCGACCGTTGTGTTTTAATTTGTGAATCTGATCACTCAGTTGAAATTTCTCCAGCTTGCCCATGAAAACGTCAGCTAGGACAGGTCCAAGAGGCGAGCCTATAGCAAAGCCGTCAATTTGTCTGTATAATTGGCTGTCAAAAAGAAACTGCACATTTACTATGTATCTTATTAATAGTTTCTTCAGTGAGGTGGTTAGCAGAGGAACTCAAACTTTTACAGCATCAGCGGAGACCGCGTATCTATCGAGACACGTTCGAATTAATAGATGACGTCCAAGACGTGAACCTAAGCGGCATGACGATGCTCTATCTAGACGTCTAACTGCGCTTTAAAACCGTCACGGTTACCGAAAGAGTTAATTACATTTGTGAATACATGTTGACAAAATTAGCTAAAAATAGGAAAACCGATAAATGCACTGAAGAAAATAGTACTAAGATGCATACCAAATGTGCAACTCCTTTTGGACAGCCAGTTATACAGAAAAATAGACGGTGTTGCTTTGGCCTAGCTTCTAGGGAACATAAGAGTAGGTTACCAGCTCAGACCACATCCATGTGCATCTACTCCTCTACTTGCCCCTGTGGAGCAGGTTATATTTGTCGCAAGAGCCGACACCTATCCAAAAGAATAAATGGACACCTCCCGGTATGGCTGAGAAAAGGTGAAGTCAGGAGCATAAACAGATCTATTGGGGCGCTTGTGGTTGATTTCGAATATCGGGTGGAACCCGACGAAGCTTTTCGAGTGATCTACAAGGTCACGCCGAATTGTTCGGTGCCTGCTAGCAACGGCAGATATGACCGCTATCAGGTTGATGAAGCCATCGTTGTGTGCGCAAAAGGAATTTGTTCAAGCTCCGCATCCGGCGTGCCTCGTAGTCACTTAGCGGCATGCACTCATACGTGACCTGGTTGTCTGCCAGCCCTCCCTCCCCCTCCCCCTCACCCTCCCCCTCCCCCTTCCCTAGACTGGCTCCAGCACGCCCGCCCCGCGTAACCAGCTTTTCCTTGCTGATCCCTCCCCTGGACTCCTACGACTCGCTTGTAAGAAAAGGCGAGCCTTAGTGACCGCTTAGTTAGCTTATACCTCCTCCCATATAAATATATAGGCCTGAAGAGATTTCAAGATGTTTCATGAGTTCATATAAAACCTGCTACGGTGAGAACTCATATATCAACTTTTTTATTTGAGTTTATTTACAAGTAAGGTATCATACTAGAGATGGTTATAAGGCGTGATGGTATGCCTATGTTCCGCAAAAAAATTTCCGAAAGCCTCGACGCTTTGGGTGGAGACACTTTGCAGAAAGTAACGTGGATTGACAACGTCATCTGGAATTCGATTGACAGATTGTTTGAACTTTCTCAAATGCCACATTATTGTTTTTAAAATAGGGTGAATTTCACGTGAATGGAGGTCCTTACAACTATGGGAGCTTCATTTCAAAAGCACACCTTATTACCCACCCATAATCAAAAATGTATTTCAGCGAGTGGATGCCATCCCTTTATGTCTCGACTTTCAGTCTCGGTCGCTGTCATGATAGGCAGATAGGCAGCACGTGAAACCAAGTTCCATAAGCTACCTCGTTCAACGTCATCCAAAGATGGCAAAGTGGTGCAAAACCTGTCATCCAAGGAGCTGACGGAAGAACCTATGCAGGTTTAAGGCATGAAGCCTTATACAACACAGCTGATGCCAGACCTGCATAAATGGTTGCTGCTGTTGAATCAATTCTTAGCC
Organism: Ligula intestinalis; assembly: GCA_036362985.1. Lineage (NCBI taxonomy): Eukaryota > Metazoa > Platyhelminthes > Cestoda > Diphyllobothriidea > Diphyllobothriidae > Ligula > Ligula intestinalis. The sequence continues at coordinate 21,697,087 of JAYGXS010000001.1, read as the reverse complement.
AAACAGAAGCGACAAACGAAACTAAAAACCACATACGGCACCAGGTGTCGTCTCTGCAAATAGCCCTTTGACCATGCGACGCTCTCTCTAAGGTCGAACGTTACCACTTAAAGAACTCAGAGCCGAAAAGGACCTCGTTATCGTACCGGCGGACAAGGGGCGGTCTAATGTCGTATTAGACAGGACAGACTAAATTCACAAAGCTCAGACTTTGTTAGACGATCGTCAGTCCTACGTCCTATGCAAATCCAACCCATAAAAACGCTGACACGCTGGATCAACACAAAGCTGCTGGCAATGGAGAACTCAGGTGTAATATCGCTAATCGACCGGCGCGTGGCGAGGGCGCAGGAAACAGTCCTGGCCCGCTTCTACGGTCTCCTCAAGGTGCTCAAAGCGGGCGCACCCCTCAGGCCAATCGTATCTCTCAAAGGAACTCCCACCTACGGAATGACAAAGTTGCTGTTCTGACGGGCTCAAATTCTTGACCACTGATTCAGACACAACAGTCGGGTCATCAAGACGATTTCGGAGAAACTTAAAGGGGTAAGTCTCCTGCCAAACGAAGACATAGTCGCTTGTGATATCACGTCCCTTTTTACTTCTATTCCACGGGACCTGATAGTCGAGACTATCCAACGACTCCTACGAGAGAAATACGATGAAACGGAAAATCACTTCGGGTACGCCCAAATCCTCCATCTCCTAAAGTTATGTCTTAATACGTACTTTAGATTCAATGGAACTATCTACGAACTGGTGAAGGGCATGCCCATGGGTTCACCTATTTCCGGACTCACAGCTGAGGCGATCCTGCTACGGTTGGAGATACTGGTTTTCCGACACTACAGACCGAAATTCTGAGCTCTGTATGTGTACGACACTTTAGTCGTTATAAAGCGGGATCAGGTGTTGACATCCAAGGAACGTCTAAACGCCGTCTTGCCGGACTTTTAATGTACTGGCCGCGAATCGATTGAAGCCTGGGCCTCGAATGAGAACTCGGTCAATCGATTAATCGATATGGCGCCGGCATACGTCACCCTGTGCAGGTATCTCCGGACTGACGGCCCTTTTGGTTGACTGCCTCCCTCTCCTGCTCCCCTCTCCCTTCCGTAAGAATTGAGTGACCCCTGCCTCCTATAACTATTGCTTGTCTTTCTTGTTACCTCTGACGACGGACTACAGAAAGAGACCGAAACATCAGACAAGTAAAACTATGATTCCGGTGACCGACATCTGTATCTGCATACTTAATAAAAGAGATCTTGTGGTTCTGTCCGGCTCCTGTTCCGTTTTTGATTGGCTGGCGTCAAGATTCATAGGTTTGTTTGCCTGATAGCATAGTTCGTAAAAGCGCACTATGACGCGTGCCTGTCCGCCGCTGTTGCGATCGCTTTTGCGAGCTGTCTATCGTACGCTCCGTATCAGCTTTTTCAGACAGACTCGCTGACCGTAAAACATTTTGCCTACGTCAACGCTGACATCCATGCGGCCGCGGCCACATGAACCACTATCCCCCCCACCACCGACGCAGCAAGAGCTAAATCTGCTGCCTCTGGCCATTAAACACTGAAGTGTCAACCTTGAAAATTGTCAACGGATTTACTTTATGGAAGAATCCCTCTTGAATCAACTTCAAAATCCCAAAAGATACGAATTTAGAAAGGAGATAGTTACCCACCTCGCTATATGCATGAGAAAACTCAAAATGCTTTGGTTAACGTTAGACGTTTTGGACGCCCAGATCTATTTATTACATTCAGTCCATGCAACCTATCTCGGCCTGAAATTGCTGCTGAACTGTTCCTCAGTAAAATGGCCAAGGATCGCCACGAATTGTCGGCGCGGATATTTCAGCAGAATTTGAAAATCATGATGAAAATCATGACTTAATTTAAAATTATTGTGGTGAGTGTCGGTGACATATGTACACTGTCGAGTGGCAAAAGAGAGAATTACCACACGCATACATTTTGGTCTGGCTGCAGGAAAAATTGCATTCTGCTGATGTTGACAAATTGGTATGTGCAGAGTTGGCCGGCATGGCGGCTGACCCTATTCTGCTTGAAACAGTCAAAACGCAGATGGTGCATGGTCTATGTGGTGAGCTGAACCCCAGCAGCCCTTGCATGAAGGATGGGAAATGCACCCACAAGTATTCCAAATGGTTCATTGACGAAACTCAGACTGACGCAAAGGGCTACTCTCTGTACAGACGAAGACTGCCTGAGAATGGTGAGTTCATAGCTGTTATCAATTCAAGGCGATACGGACGTGTGTGAATTGATAAGCGTTGGATGGTTTCGTACTGTCCTCTTCTGTCAAAGGCATTCAACGCCCACATTAACGTTGAATTTTGCAACCCTGTTAAGTCCATCAAATACGTCTGCAAGTACATTAACAAAGGATACGATGCAGCAATGTTTTCTCTCAAACACCGTTCAAGCAACGACGAGATTACTGAATACGAAATGGGCCGATACATCAGCAGCAATGAAGCTTTCTGGAGTATCTTTGGTTTTGATATCCGCAAGTGATTTCCGGCCGTTGAACATTTAAGCATCAACCTTGAAAATGGCCAACGGAATAATTTTACGGAGGAATCCTAAGAAAATCAACTTCAAAATCCCAGAGGCACGTCCTTAACTGTTTTCTTCAAATTATGCCAGCAAGATGTTTTTGCCCGGATGCTTTTTTATGTTAATGTCCCCTCCTACTACACTTGGAAGCAACACACGTGGGCCCGGCGAAGGAAAGGAATGGTGGTTGAAGGACATTCAGGAATCAAATTCGATTTTAAACTGGGTCGGATTTACACTATTCATCCATCTAAACAAGAGTGTTTCTTCTTACAAGTGCTTCTTCACGAGGTTTGGGGTCCAACATCTTTTGAAGATCTCAGAGCGGTGGATGGTTCCTTTGTGTTCAACTTGCAGAAAAGCCTCCATGATGCATGGTTTACTTGAAAATGACAATCATTGAGAGAATACCATTGCTGAGGCTATTATTACTAACATTCCAAACCAACTACCACGCCTTCTTGCTTTTTTGATTAGTTTTGAGTTGGCCTGCCCTTGCGGCCTCTGTTTAAAGTTCAGAAATGATGTGTCTGAAGACTACCGGTATCAGGTGGTAAAAATTTCGTCCTCAAGTTGCTCCTTACCGAACTGCGCAAAGACGGCAAAATTGTTTTGGCTGTTGCATCGGCTAGTATAGCTAGAATAGCGACAGAAATGCTCGCAGTACCTTCAAGCTTCCATTTGTGTTAGCCGACGATGGTACTGCAACATGCTACATAAGCAGAGGTAGTGGTTCAGCTGAATTGCTGAAGCGATGCTCAGCAATAATTTGGGACGAGTACACAATGACCAACAGAATTGCACCGGAAGCGCTGGATAGAACCATGCGTGATATCACAGAAAAGACCGCTCCGTTTTGTTGCATCACAATGGTTTTATCTGGCGATTTTCGTCAGACTCTACCTGTGATTCAAAGGGGAACCAGAGGTGATCAGGTAAAGAACTTCCTGAAATATTCACTGTTATGGTGAAAGGTAAAGCCATTGGAACTCACAACCAATGTTAGAGTTCACCTCAATGCTGACCATGAGTCCGTCGAGTTCTCCACTAATATCTTGAAGATTGGTGAAAGTAAAATCGAAACCGATGCAACCGGACGCATCCCCCTTGCTTTTGTTGCAAGTTTGGTGAGTTGTGGCGAAGACCTAAGCGAAAAAGTTTTCCCTTACCTCCAAACCAATTTCTCCGTTGCTGAGGGTCTCTGCGAACGCGAAATTCTGGCTCCACAAACAAATTCGTCAATGCCGTTTACGAAAGACTAACCCACCTTCTGCCAGGTGCGAAAAAACTGTACAAATCCTACGATACAGCAGTTGATCCCGCAGATTGCGTTCATTAACTCATTGAATTCCCGACCAGTTTGGAAATATCTGGCGTCCCTTCCCATACACTGATTCTGAAAGTTGGCACGCCGATTATGCTAATGAGAAATCTGGACGCACCACGGCTATGCAATGGCACTAGGCTGACTGTCCAGCGTCTGATGAGCTATCTGATGGCGGCCACAATTATTACCGGTTGTGCGAAAGGGGAACTTGTTTACATTCCCCCCATTCCCATCATCCCGTCCGATACCACCTTCAATTTCCGGCGACTGCAGTTTCCCATGAAGGTTTGCTTTGCAATGTCCATCGACAAGTCCCAAGGTCAAACCTTCAAGGTGGCTGGACTTCAACTTGAAAAATCATGCTTTTCCCATGGCCAACTCTACGCTTCCCATATCTCGAGTTGGTTCAAAACGGAATTTATACGGTTAAGCACCTAACGGGATTTCGATGAATGTTGTTTACCATGAAGCGTTGGTCTTACGATTATATCTTCCACTCCCTTACGTTTCCTATTAATATCCTACTTATTACTGTCCCTCCTGTAATTCCTCAGTCACTCAAAATTCGGCTCTTTTTTGTTCCTCCGTCGCCGTTTTACCCTACCTCCGTCCTTCCCATTATTACTTTTATGTGTGTCCTCCTTACAGTTCCCCTTGCCATCTACCACGTTTTCCCTTAATGGTTACACACGTCACTCTCTCTCTCTCTCTGGTGCCACACTTACAGTTCTTCGTCTTTCCATACCGTTCTGCATTACTGTTTGCTTATCCCTCGTACGTAGTAATTTTTACAAAAGGTTTTATTGCAGAGGACACGTACCGTTTTCCTTCATAATGGACAACAATGGGTGAGGAAGCCAAGGCGAAGCTGGGCTCCCGCGCTAGTGGCTTCTATTTCTCTATCTTGGGAAATAGGTATTACCGACGAAGAAAATGGAGATTGAAATTAACACTTAGCACTAAGAATTCTTAGGCAAACGACTAGAACCATGTGCCCTCGTAGTGTCTTTGTGATCGCACGATCGCTTCCTTCATGTATAGGGTAGATGGGCTACCTCATGAAATCCAACGATTTTTACAAGGAACTCCCTTTTCGCAAACACAGCCCAAGCTGCGGCCCCCACTGTCGTACGGCAAAAACGTAAGTGTCTTTCTTCAAAATAGGGCACATTACGGTTTATTACGTAATATTATTTTGTTTAGAAATACCATTCATTTTAGCAAAGAGAAATTGCAAAAAATAAAAATCGGGCGTGCTAGGTTAACTTACGTTTCAAACGTAGAGAAAGTCTGTTCATGCAAAAAAGCCGAACATGAATACTGCAGCAAAAGTAAAATTACGTCGGAAAATATCCGTTTTAAAATGTTTCTGATACATATGCTTCATATTACGTGCGAGGTAATGTATGACTGTAAACGAACAGCTCAACGTTCCCGTATGTATTCGAACACCGTTTCATGAGAAATGCTAGTTAAACATTCCATTTACATACTACTTGAGGTATGCCGGAATTAGGCCACCAAATTTTGCTTGATTTTGTCGACTGGGAGGTCACCGAAGAAATATATTTCGTATGCTCACATGTGGACATGCCGCTCAGCGAAGAATAAATGTAAGTGAGATTGTCAGGTGTAATCGTAAACGTACAAATTTTCGTAAATGCAGATCAATTAATCTCCGCCGCATTTCAGTGTATTCATTTGGAGATTCCAGTTTACGACGTTCACTGGCTTCGGTTGACTTACTATAAATAATTGTCACCTTCAACGTGTTTACCAACACGTTTCAAAATAAGATATTTTTGAAAACATTTACTGAGAGAGAGGGAGAGAAAGAGATAGAATATTTGCTTCATTTCAGATAAAAAAATCCTAAACAGTCAGAAAAAAATTGCTCCATTCACGGAGAGCAAAGGATAAGGTAAATAATGGGTCATGGTAAAAGCTAAAAGGTCATGGAATACTCAAAATTAAAGGTTTACACGATATTCACAAGTACTATTGAGACAGGTCAGCTTTCAACTTCTCAATTTCTGCTGCTTCACACGTAAGGTAGCGTGCTAGGAATATGATACAGAGTGCGGATATGCTGATGTGCGGCAAGATATGTGACGGAAACCTCGACGCATCGGACGGGAAGACTTCGCAGGCATTAGTTATCCTTAATCCAACCTAACTCAAGCAATGCATAAAGGATAGGAAAAACTCGCAAATCTCGTGAAATCATGTAAGAATATATACTCAAAATTTGGGCTATTCGGTTACAGCCATACAATAAATTGCAGCTGATGTGGAAGCATATGTTTCCGTTAATTATAGAACGTAATTTTACTTGTGCGGCTGTACATTTACATGCGGCTCTACATGTAAAACCTAAGTTTCCCTAGTACTCCCATTTTCGACTTTTTCGGGATTTTCCAGTTTGCTATAAAAACTGGTAAATCACAACATATCTTCTTATGAAGAATGACCATCACTTTATTATTCTAAGACTTTGGGGACCGCAGCTTGGGCTGCGTTTGAGAAATAGGGAGATACTTGTAAAAATCCATGGATTTCATGAGGTAGGCAACCAAATGTATCTGTGTACTTTACATATTTTGAACATTGAGTCGAGCTAAAAATTTGAAAGGTTGAACTGTTTTTTTTACTATTCTGAGACCTATTTATAAATCTTCTGGTGAAAATGAACGAACATACTTTCCTAGAGCAGTCCTTAGTATGTTTTTTACTTCTAGGCTCGGTTGTATGATAACAAATGCAGAGCGAATTGACAGAATATCAACGATGATTTTGAGAAAACGAATAATCTTCCACCCCTTCCGCTTCCCGTTGTTCTCTTTATTAATCTGCTCTGTGCAGGGTGTCAAAAAACTCTGGGTTCATAGGAATTTTCATATTTAATTTATTTATATTATTACTGTTAGGACGGCAGAGTCCCATGATTAGTCAACAACGCTTATGCTCTCAGCGCAGCTGATGAGTTATGAAGCTTTGTTTTATGTTAATGGTGAAATCAATAGACAGAATCTTCAATACTGGTCTCCAGACAATCCACATTGGATGGATCCATCCAAACGGCAAGGCTGCCAAAATGTGATGGTTTGGTGTGGTTTGTGGAAAGCTCATATGCTAGGACCCTTCTTCTTTGATGAACATGTAACCGGTGAGACTTATCTAAGCATGTTGAGAGACAAAGTAATGCCTCAAATCGAGCGCCTAAGCGAGGGACTTCTGGTTTTAGCAGGATGGAGCCCCTGCCCATTTTACTACAAATGTAAGAGATTGGCTGAATGGCACTTTTTCTCACTGGATTTGATCAAGAGGTCATGTGGAGTGGTCCCCTCGTTCACCAGACCTTTCTCTCCTTGATTTCTCTTTTTGGGGTATGTTAAAATAGAAAGTTTACTGAATGAAGATTGCAAATCTTAATCACTTGAGAGAACGCACTGCCAGTCATTGTGCAGAAATCGACGGCAATGTACATCTATTCAATCGAGTTCACCAGAATTTAGCAAGCCGTATCTAATTATGCATTGCAAATAATGGAATTCATATTGAATATATAATTTATTTAATTTATAATTCAACAAAATTTTTTTTTCTAAAGGTATGTATTTATCCCCTATGTACTCAGAATTCGTAGACACTCTGTAGAAAGATGCTAGGATATTGATTGACTGGCCACGTTGACAGAGTAGGCAGAATGAGTGATCATGGTAGCGCTGGGGGGGGGGCAGGCTTCTACAAGGACTTTTTTTTGCTACGGCTTGACGGAGAAAATTGACAGCATATCTCGGATGTTTGTTTATTTGCTCTTTAATGGGTGTTATTTTCGGTAAGGTTCATATTTTTACAACCTTATGAGTTTATTACTTAATGTTATGGCACACAACTTAGCAAATTTGCAAAATAGAATCTTTTAACATAATTCGCTCTTTTTTCCTAAGAATAATGTGATATCTAGCAATAACACTTACCTAAATTTCACAAACACAATAAAAGATACTCTGTTCTGTGAAGATATATCATTCAAAGGTTGCTGGATTTATTGATATTCTTTAGTATTGCAACAGGCACAAACAGGAAGTTATTTCCTGCAGCGTCTAATAGTGTATTAAATTCTTTGGATATCGACAAACTTTGGATTTGGCCATATTCCGCCCCTATTTACCCCCATATACTGATGTTAACATAATTTTTTCTAGTAAATAGCATTTTCCACCTAAGCTTAACTCAGTAAACAAAATAGACAACCTCAAATATGTGTTTAGTCCCCAAACTCACATTGTTATATTCATATTTCATCAGATCTACCATCAACTGTACTTCTCCTAGAATTCAGTGACGAAAGGATCAAGTAGATTCACATCAACTTATTCAAAACTCTTTTCGATAAACGTAAAATCCTTGCAAAATTTTAAAAGATACTCAATGATCAACAAAACGATTTTTTACTAATACTAGCGAAACATCCGTCCCAAACACATTCATCTCGAGTGAAGGATAGGAAATTGTTCAAGTTTGGCTGAAATGTAACATTAATAACTTATATCAAAAGTTCAGAGTACGACGATGTGTGCTTGCCATTTGAGCACAAGCTATGATGAATAAAAATAACAGCTTCTCACCTTCGAATGGATAATGAGCATTTGCTCTTATGCACGGAAAGTAGAAAAATTAACTGGTTGGAAGAAATAGGCCTAAACGTAACACGAAATGAAGGTTTCCCTATGCATTCATCTCGTCAATTCACTGATGAAACTCTCAAGTACAATCGCTTCAAGACCTTACCGCCATAATCCACACAGCTTGACGTTTGACTATTATGTATTTTAATATTGATCGCTCAAATATTCATGCTGGACCACTCTCTGAATGCGTGACCACGTCTAGACTAGAGTTCACGCAGCCACGCTTAAAAAGAAAGGCGACGCACTGCAACTTCAAACCTCAAATGCAGTCAATTCTGCAGATGCTGCTGCCAGTCTCCTTACTAACTGTGCTGGTAGTTTTATTGACCAAGGGCAAGTCCACTGTATTTGCTCTGTTATTGCATACATTTACAAAATTACTTTCCATCTCCCACTATGCCATCATTTTTTAAGAAAAAAACCAAGTGTTAGAGTAAAACGTTTATTCTGCCATGATTCTGCGCAATTTAAACGAATTCAGTCCTGCAGATGCTCCTTAAAGTATGCTTACAACTTGTGCTGCTAGTTTCACTGGCCAACGGCGATTTCATTGAAGGTATTCTGTTAAGGCACATGTTGATAAAACTACTATATTTATCTGAAGGTACCTTAACATTTTTTAAGGGCAAACCCAGTTTGATTATATTACGCCCAGATGAGAGTGGGCTTTGGACTCCATTAGAGAGTAGGGTGACTATTCCCATCACCTTTATTCCTCATATATGGCGTATACCACAGCACTACGTTTCACCGTATGTATATTGCCACAGTTTCTTCCAACAATCCTAAAGTGTTTGATTCAATAGATGTGGACAGCAAAACAAAAAGTGTTCAATGCATTTCTAATTGGAATCTGCAAGTGTGATTAAATTCACAGCCCACGGCGTGGCGTCGTAGCACAAGAGGTTGAGTTTTGGCTGTGTAAAGGCCTTCCCTGTTATGCAGGATCGGCTGCCACCGGAGCCACGAGGTTTTCACAATTAAGTCAACTAAATTAAGCAAATCTGCCAAAACCCCATAAATAATCACCTTGTTTTCTCAAGTTAGGCGTATATTTGCGGCGCTATCTGTCACCGTGTCTTACCACAGTTTCTTTCAATAATCCTAAAGTGTTTAATTGTATACACTAGGACTACAGAACATAGTTCGTTCAATGCATCTGTAAATGGAATATGATTTAACCTCTTCTGGCAGGCAATTCAGCCAACATTTTGCATGTCAATTATACAATTCCTGAGTATGGAGGGCCATACATTATACAAACGCCCATTTTGAACGAAACCGTGGTGAGTTCTTTCGGTTTTCTCTCTCTCTCTCCAAGTTCCAACTGCAGCACGCAGCAACTATTCTTAGCTTCAAATTTTTTTTTCCTAATAGGAACTATACTTCTACATTGATGTTGACAAATACGTAGCTACCAATGGAACATGCTACTTGATTTCCTCTGTGTATTTGGCATTTCCGTGTCCTGTTCTATGCCGTAAGTTTCATTTATTTCGTTCAGCAATTGGTGCCATGATCATGTTTGTCTATGCGTCTCTTCACCCTTTCCGGAGTTCATATTTGTGAGGAGAAGACGACTCAGTCACTGAGACAATACGCTTACTCGCCTGACGTTTCGACATCCGTCGCGGATTCATCATCGAAAACAGCAGGAAACAGTAGCAAAAATGGGTCTGCCTCTATTTTCTGCTAATGGCTCTGATGATGAATCCGAGATAGATGTCGAAACTTTAGGCGATAAAGTATTGTCCCAGCGATCGAGTCGTCTTCTTCTCAATTACTTTCTTGGACTTGCATCTTTGCTTGCATTGGCAATTCATCTTTTTACTTACTCTAAATGCTATAATCGTAATTGGATTGCTTGTACCCACGAGTATCTAAGCTATCACTATTGACATTCATTTCACAGACACACAGCAATGCCTTCTTCATATCAATCTTCCAGACTTTTCATTTTTCGGACAACTAAAGGTCAAGGTAAATGAAACACACCATGATGTGTATGCCCCGCGTAAGTGCATCTCGCGTGGTGAGCACTATAATGACAAATCCTGTGATTAAATTGTATTATTCAGTCAACACATGGTTTACATTCTGATAAATTATCCGCAGATACTAAAGCTAAAGTGATTCTAGCTCCCATATCCTAGGGACATAAGCTGAAGACCCGCATTTCAGCGCTGTGCTCTATGTCCGTCATACGCATTATGTTTGGCGCAAGAAAGAAAACAAAAATGCTTCCTGTGCGTTTGAGTGCAGCTGCAACCTAGCCAGCAAAACTAAAAGGAAATAACTTTCCCTAGCATTACAATTACAAACTATTGCCACAACAAAATTAAGGCGACGAGCTCGGTAGCTCGATGGATAAGGCGTCTGCCCCTGACCGAAGAGAGGCGGGTTCGGAACTCGAGGGTGGCGGCGATTTCCGCTGCTACACTTGAGTAGATTATATCCAGCCGACGACGTCTAATAAGGTAGAAATGGCCATCCTGGATTTCCTTGTCTTGCGATAAAATGTCCTAAAAGTAACAAAACGTTACGGACACTTAGTAATTTATATTACGATTAGCCATGTGGCAAAGGTTTGGGAGTGCCCAAACCCACTGGACATCCAAAACCAGGGCGGGTGTGCCCCGTATCTGATCGGTGTACGCCCATCTACTTACACATTTTTCTGTCCTGTTTTTGGCTGCAAACAGCTGCAATAGTTAAGCTTTTGCCTCTGCTGGATATAATCCAACTGACTCGCGGCCATGCCATGCTCAGTTATTATTTTCCAAATAATGATTGGATACTTAACATTTGTGCTGATCAGAAAACATTTTTCCAACCTCCTCATCCAAAAGAACGTAACATTTGTGACGTGAGACGTCCCTTGTTTACCCAAGAAAGCGGTCCATTCATTTATTCGACCTTCCTTCCTGGGACGCCAAGGGTAAGTTTGAAACATACACGGAGTTTTACTACAAGTTATGCTTTCGACTTTATAATGAGTTTGTGTTTCGGATTTCCTCAGCATGTCCTCCTCAATGATAAATATTTCTCGGTAGCCATTGCCAAAGGAATTTGTGAGGGGGAGAATTCAACTGAAAACTTCAAATGCAGCGTCGAGAAATGTAAGCCAAAATTAATTTGTCTACATCTTCGTTTGTGCATCAAATTGAAAGACAAAGCAGTTTCATGTTACCGAGGTCGATTGGTACTTATCTAAGTATTATTGCCACTTTCCATGTAACTTACAAAGATATCTTTTGGTGAGAAAATGTAATTTAACTTGAAAAGTTAAATACATTGTATTCTTCCGCACTTCAGCGTTGCAAATAAAATGCGCGGATAAATGTGCAACCTAGGTTTTTTCGCCTTTTGCTCTTCCATCTGAGTGTGAAATTCTACGCAGTGCTGCTGATGCTACGTTTTGTGCTTTTAGTGGCAGAGTTTGCGCGAATTACCATTTTCCTACCGGAAATCGAAAACATAATTCGAATTTTCATTGGGGCCGCATCTACACACCGTCCGGATGGAACCTACTGGATAGTAGTCGAACACATCTCAGTCGTTTTATCGAAAACTGGTACGTCATATGTGGTATCAGCTGATGCGTACTTTAATCTGATAATGCATTCGAACAAAGTGTAGCATTATCCAAATCACATATTTGTTTTATTGTACACTCGAATTTACACCTCTTAAGAATTATTTGTTTCAGAAATGTTTACCTTCACACATGAAGACACATCAAGTAGTTGCATCAGTGGGGAAACTTTGAAGCTGTCTTGGCGCCTCAAACACCCATCTTCGGGTTTAAATGTGAATAATGTAAGTCATAAGTCTAACTATACGCTTTGATCACACTAATTAGTTTGCATTGGCAAGACTTCGTGCCTTATTGCTTAATTGTTTTATAATAAAATATGTGCATCATTGCAGTCAATACAAGATTTTAAACTATCTGAAAAGAAACATTTTGACTGCAGCTCACATGCTATTCAAGTGAGGATGAACTTTGCGGGGGCTCAACTCCCTGTGGTAAGTTAGTTTACAATACTAAGTAACTTAAAGATTCCTAAGAAAAATTTTCTTATCGAGAATAAGAAGAATCAATCGCTGGGACAAGACTTTTATTCGCCTTTGATGACTGATTCCATAGCCACAATCATGTTAACAGGTTTAGCATCAGCCGTGTTGAATGAGGCTTCATGCTGTAGAACCTGTATTTGCTCCTTCGTCAGTTCCTTCGAAGATAGGTTGTGTACAAGTACGTCGTTTCTGGATGACGTTGGATTGTGCAATTGGTGGAATTTGTTCGCCAGTGCCGCTACATGAATTGCTTGTTTGTCGCGGGTTCATTCAAGCACTTTCTGCTGAAGCAGGTTTGTGCTGTCCTCACCCGTGAACTCACAGTATTTGGTCTTCTCACGGTCTGTTATCTGGCGGTACATGGGAAGCTTCGCGTGACAATCTTGAATGAACAAGTGGATCATTCTCTTGCCGGTTTTAAACATTCGCGTCTCACCGCCTCCGTGTTCAGCGCGGGTTTCAGCAACACGTTATTGTCAAGACATCTGTGCAAAAACCGGGTCTGCGAAGAGGTTGTGGCCTGACGAAGGGTAAATGCTTTCCATCGTCGGGCCGATCTAAGTCCATCGCGCACAATTAAATTGTGAATGCAAGCGAACATGCGTGTCCCAGAAAGCAATTGAGAAGAAGAAGAAGACTCGATCGCTGGGCCAATACGTTTATTCGCCTTGACCTGTTTCTAATACTCTTATAATTGGCATTTTTTAATAGCCGTTTTGACCTTGATATTTAGTTTTAGAAGAGGAGGGTCAGTACTCGGTTCTAAAATTTGAGGTGACCCGAGGAAAAAAACCAGTTGCCTTCTTCACATGCAACTACGCCGATGCAGGGCGCTACGCGCATGCAGTCTATAGATATCTTTGGCCAGGTAACGTTTGCTTTCCTTTGTGCGCCGAATCGGATTTTTTATACCTCTAATCTACTCGCATATTCTTTGTGTAGACTTTCAGTGGTAGCAAATTAATCGATCTGTGCTCATTTCTAGCCGTGGACGCATTTGAGGGGGATGACGAATGTCTGCACCCCAATTCAAATATAGTTCAGCTGCAGTGGACTGTCAGAACTTGGGGCCCACGTGAATATCGTGTAAGTTAAAGGTTTTCCGTTTGATCAAAAACGCTTTGTTATAATCTCATCAGACAATTTTGCGATTTGTATTTTCAACCTGCTCTATTTAGGTAGCTGTAAGGGCCGAGAGTGCGTTGACCTGGATGATTTTAATAAAATACCGATGTTTTCTTGGGCTGAAAATAGAACACTGACCTCAGCCAGGAACTGCTGCTGTTCAAGCCAAGTTGGTGGTTATGACTTTAAAGATAGCGGTGGATAATGCTTTCAAGTCTTCTCTAACTATCCAGTTGACTAGCAAATTACCCAAATTTAACAAATTAACCAAGCGATAGGCTAAGCAGGTTCCCCTTATTCATACTTATATGCTAACGTATTGACTTAGGTTTAAATATTTGAGATAGTTCCGGTGGTATCGGGTATTCAAATCAGTGCCCATCAGGGGACAAGATATCCAGTTCGAGGGCAAATACGTCTTTATTTCACGACAGAACGTAATGCTTCTTTGTTATCGCACTATATAGTAGACGTAAGAAATGATTGAAACTGCAAAGTGGGTATTCCAAGAAGTATACGTTGGTAAGAGAAGTTCTCTATGCAACAAAAGCAAACACTGTTCTGTACGCTCTCTACGCATCCGAAGACGATCTGGTCTGCCATACCGAATAAAGTTTTTGCACTACTGGGCATAGGTTAAGGCAAATGAATTCAAAAAACTGAACAATTCGACATACTTAGAATGCAAACAAACATGCGAGACGTTGGGATAGTCCGCCAATTAAGGTGCAATTTAGAGCACCTTCTTCTCACTTGAGTTTAAGATCTAGCGCAATTCTCTATGGGTCAAAGCGCAAAAGAAAATTTATGATTCAGACGTACTAGTTTAAGAGGTCGGGCCGATAATTGGGGAAATAGGAAGGGTTCACCGGTAACATTGTATTGGAATGCTGATAATTCAGCGAGCTTCCTCGGCATGCCGAATCGTTAAATGCACAGGGTTGACCAGAAGTAGAAGTAGCGTTCATTGGCGGCACAGCCTGGCACTTAACTCTGTACAACTTCAGCACTCTTGGTTTCCTCAACCTATGTTCTTTTGTAAATAATGCTTCCCAAATAGCTGGAAATAAATTCCAGGAAGCCCGAAATGAACATTTTCGGTTGACTGAGTCTCATATCCTTAGTTTAGTTGCAGATAGGACGGCACAGAACATGAGTTAACACCCTCACCGTCCTGAGGTTCGGATGACAAAGAGAGCCCCACACGCGCGAAAGGGTGTAGGCACAAAACGACAGGCGCGCACGCGCTCTGCTTTTGTATTCTGGACCCTGGTTTCACTACTAATCACAAATTTTACTGGACAGCATCCTGAGAGCAATTCAAGCATGCTTTATTAACTGTGTTTGTCTCATTTGCTTAATATTAATTTTTTTGTAGAAATTAGAGTGCACTGTGGACAATAGGCTACTTTGCTCAGGAATAACTACTACTTTCGAGGCGGGAAAATGCTGTAAGCACTTTTGCTGGCCTTTATTGCGTCACATGTTAAAAAAGACGGGAAGCTCTCATCTGATTTATGCTTTTGTTTAGACGTAAAAGAGGAAAGCGATACATTCACTTTCTCATATAATCATGAACGTATTGGAAACATAAAGGAATCAGTATTCGTTTGCAATTCGGCTGACGATAGTCAAACGCAGGTCGTAGATTGGCATGGTGAGTGTTCTTCAAGTGCGCATTTTTCGGTGTCATTCTGAACAGTTTAAGCGATTTTTGCTTCCTGCCCGATGCATACCTGAGCCCTTCCCCATGCAACATATTCTTTGTTGACTATGCTGCAACTACCACTAAAAGAATTACATGACAACCACATACGTTTGCCTCTTTTATTTGCGGATGTTTCCATGGCCGTATTTAGAAGGCAAACCCATGTTGACCGTCTAGTCTTTGGCACTTACTGATGATTAAACATGGTTAAAACTATTGATTATTAATGCCCAACCACATTCCTACAAGAAGAGATAAACCATCATTAGTGTGGGAATTGTAATGACACTAAGTATGGAAAAAAAAATTAGCAGTCAGTCTGAGATAGGCTTATCTACGTAACATTTACTGGAGAGGTCATGCATTCAAATGCTTTTTAGTATCAGGCATATCCCTTAAAATCGCTTTGCAGACGTCCACTGTAGGTCGTTCAGACAATATGAATACAATGCATAGTCAATATTTACACATCAAAATTTACTCAAAATTCAGTTTAATAGCCTGTTTGTGAAGAGCTCGGAATGTGGTAGTTTCTTCCGCCTCGAAAAATGAAATTCAGTTAAACGAAGAATGATTAAAAAAATAACGCTAAATACTGTTAAACTGAAGACTACTGGTCAAACCACAGCCATATGCAACACCAGAGCATTTTCTATTCCTGAAGACAGCAGTTTGAAAACCAGTCTTTAGACTGCGGGTGCATAAATAGTCTAAGAATTGGTCCGTGCTTTTAGCCCGAAGTTAGTTTGCATAATTGCATTTGATTGTTAACTACTCAGTGAAGAACTCTTAAGCCAATGTTTGCATGCATTTAGATGGACATTACTTTAGATAGACTTTAATTCGCTACCTCTTTTTGGAATCCATTAGGCAACGGCTATGAGGCATTTGATGAACATATTCCAGGTTGGTTGCATTTGTACGAAAATTTTGCAGCCATCAAATTGGACAGATTGCTTAATTATTCACGGACTCCTATTTTCAGCGCTTACTTTTCCAGTTGGTGAGACGGCTTTGGGTACTGCGCTTGAGCACCACTTGTCGCATACTCGATTAAATGTCCACGGGGATGCAACTGTGGTCAGAATGTCACCTTTCTCGATATTCAAGGTTATGTGTGCAATCCATCGTGGCACGTTATCGTGGTCATGCCTGGTCCACTTTAAGGATGCAGAGATACAGACTCTTTTGCGTCATGTGAGCCACCTTTGGTATATTCTTTATGCTCGTCTTGGTGTTACTTGGGCAAGTAGCAACAAAATTATTTTTTGTCAAATAGACGTATGACAACTTGATAAACTGCCACAATTGCTTACTAAGTGGAAGTGTCATTGCGACGCATAAAACACTGGAGTAACACGGTGGTACCATTTTCGCATTCACAGTAAAAACACCCTGAGCAATATACCACCGCAGTCCATAAATGCTGCTATCAAGACCCCAATTTTCTATACTGCCATACTGTAGATTGCTCGAAGTAGGATTGAGGGAAGCCTTGTTTGCTGTTAAAGTGAATCGTTTTTCTTTTTAGGGCATGGAGGTGGAAGTTCGAGCAAACCCACTCAGCGGAAACGTTTACACGATAACTGGAAAATATGAGAAGTGCAAGTACAATTCAAGTGTAATCGGAAAATTTAAAAAAAAGCGTGTCGTGCTCAAAAACTCAACAAGCCTTCATAATCAACATACCGACGACATACACGATCGTATTCTTACCACGAGCCTTCTTCGTATGCTTTTCCAGAAACTGAAACCTGTTTGCCCCTAGTCATTTTAAGAAGGGATTCCCGACTTTTATGCCTTCGTGTGAACTTATTCTGAGCTAAAATAAAGCTAACCTGCCCTTCTGGTTTTTGTACTACCTTCGAGTTTTAATTACAGTGTGACACATCGGAAGAGCCGAAGTTTACGTAAAGTGCTTCACAATGCATGCCAGAGGCTTAAAAATATCTTTAAAAAGATTCACGTGCAAGCTAGTGAATTGGGGAATTTTTCGCCTCGGAACATGGGAAAATGTTTACCACACAGTCGAAAGGGTAGAAATATGAACGTTTACATTACCGATAGAACCATTTTTAAGGAAGTCAAGTTAAGCGAACGAAAGTTTTCGATTAATTCATCATCAGGCAATACAGTAATATAAGGGAGGGTAGAGTTAACGAAAGTTTTAGGCAAACCAATCAGTAGTAACAAGGGAGAGAGAGAGGGGGGAGAGAGGTGTAAAAGGATCAAAAGGGATCAAGATGACCATTTTTCTTGTTCTTCTTCGTCAGTTAGCCAACACGCATTGAAACCGTGGCTTTTTAGTAGCCCAAGACTGATACCAGTAAGCCATGGTTTGCTTTCCTGTTGGTTCCTATAGGGTATACAAATAGCGCCCGAGTCCGGTCATAGTCCGAATGTGTTGTCCCAAACCCGCATATCGCGTCCAGTGCACCTCTCTTCAGTTGTTGCTGAGCTGCTGCCAGTGTCTCCCTTCATACCGGTCTGGCGACCCCTGTCATCGGCACGCACTGTGTTCATATTCGTCTGAAATAAATCCAGACAGCAGATCCTGACGTTCGGTATTCGCCTACTAGGAACCGCACTGGACACGAGAGTCGACATTCGACGTTCAATCTAGTGGCATAGGGGGCTTTTGGTCGCATGACCAGATGTCTCCTAATGGCCTCACGGCTGTGTGTGACGCTCGCCTTAAGTTGCTTTTGAGCGACGAGCGACAGTGTGTCCGCCACGCTCCAGGAGGTTCTGCTGTGCGTCTTATAAGTTGCTTCGGCTATCGACTGCGAAATATAAAGCTGCGAGGTTAGCCGTCGAAGGCCAATATTAAGCGAAGGCAATGGTGATGGTCCGCCTTGTAGCCTGCCTAGCTGTGATAAACTGTTTTTGGCAGCGGTGCCTTGTGGGGCCCACCAAGAAGCAAACGGTAGCTACAGAGACTAACTGACTGAAGGGGCCGTTGGCAATAGGAGAATGAAAGAGTGGGTCACTCAATAAAACGAAGAACTGTTAAGGCACCGGGATAATTTGTTTTTTTGAAGCAAATAACAAACCGGGAAAGACGCGGGTTGGGTAGGTGAACGCGCTAAACGCCAACCGAACCATTCTAATGGGCTGAACTAATCAGGAAGCTTTAAATTCCATATAAAGACAAAAACTGAGCCGACCTGAGCAGCAACCTATCAGGAGTCTGTTGCCGTGGAGGTTGTTTAACTTATCTTTAAGCCTAAGTTACGTTATGAATTGCTCAGTTGATATTCATGATGATAATAAGGTTAAGTGATAAGGCATGTCTTGGGCGCCGTCAAAACCCGTGAGGTGCAAACTTCGTGAAGTGCAAACCTACATCCCGTCCCCATGAAGGTTTGTAACTGGTCGCATATATTGGTGACCTATTAAATGTTGGTCTGGGTATTTTTTGTCCGGGCCTTGCGGACCGGGGATTACACTATTTAGCCAACGGTACTCGAATGGTAAATCGGATAATAAGGAGTCCTTTGGATCTGACGCCTACAATGCCATCGACGGTAAGTCATACTGCCTTACTTTAATGCCTGGTACTCAGAGGCTTTCAAAACGAAGAGGGCAGCGCACATGGCTCATCACCACGACCTCGAAAGGATGTATAAGACAGCCTACGACTGGCTTCCTATGCGTGGGAGAAGCGCGGTGGATAAAAATCGGTAGGGATTCCTTGTGAGACGGCCTGGGGAATGTTTAAAGCGCGCCCCTCAGGCTCACGGGTACATGAGGGTTTATCATCCTAACTTACTTTTACTTAACAACATGACCAGCATACCTTTCATTTTTATACGTGTATTTTCCACTTCTTCCTTTGCAGACCCTTGTGTTAAACAATCACCGGAGACGCAAGCGCTTCCATCAGTTAACCAAAAACAGTCCACAGCCTGCTCAGATTTAATTTTTTGTGTACATTCGCTGATGAAACTTCACGCGACTACTAACGAAACTCGTCTGTTTCGCTTTACCTAAGGCCTCTACAGAGGCCCTGACAGCCGTATCAGGTGGTTCAGTCTCCAGTTCTGCTGGATATGACTGGCTGACAACGGCTAATAAGCCAGAACTGGCCATTCCAGTCTCCCTTGCCCCTGCTGGCAATGAAATGTATGTGTGTACATTTATCTGTGTCGGTGAATCATGTTTCCCGCCGACGGAGATGGTGGGGAGGCCCTGAGAGGTAAAGCTAACGAGAACAAAAAGAAGAAGACTCGATCGCTAGGACAATACGTTTATTCGCCTGACGTTTCGACATCCGTCGCGGATTCATCATTAGAGACATGAGTAGGAAACAAGTAAAGCTTACGTCTGAAATTAACCCTGCCGCGATCGACACCGCGGGCGCGATGGAAGCACCCGCACGGTGAGAGGCCGATAGTTACGATCTAGGGCAGGGGTCGCAACCTTTTTTAACTCAGCCGAGAAAGCAAATATTTGGAAATATATTTCAGAGAGAGCCATAAAGTATATTTTCAGATGAAATTCAATTGAATGTGAGTATAATAAGTCCCTGAATTTATCTTTTTGAATAAGGTTTTTATAACACTCATTGTTAATGTGACTTCTGGTGTTGCATGGATTCGCTGATAGTTCTATAGTCTGGTCGGTAGATGGTAAGGTTAAGCTTCATTTAAGCGTTGAGGCTTTCATAAGTTAGACTTGATCGTAGGGTTGACTTGATGTATCTAAGATATGAGAATGACTGCTCACATGCATACGTAAATACAAACAGGGCCAATACAGCAATACTCACACGCTGCAGTGTGTGATATGTGACCGGAAGCGTGTTCCAAGTTTTGATTATTAGCTGGTCTTCGAGTTGAAGCTTTTTAATTTCTGTCCACATATGCTTGCTTGCCAACTCCGCTTTATGTCGTGCGATTTTTTCCAAATCTTTATTGACTGACTTGCACTCATCTCTTTTTTTCTGTTCGCCATACGCTGTGTTGCAGAGGTTAACTTTGGGCAAATGAGAGGGTGTAGCGTTCAAAGATGTGCGATCCGTCTGATAAAAGTAAGCAGTCAGATGTTAGGATCGACTTATTAGTCTACAAGGCCAGTTTTCACGAATGGACTGTTTGCTCCGTCTGGTGGACATAAACACAAGGCACTTTATGTAACAAAGCCAGCTGGCCTATGCGCGTAAGATACCCTTGTCTGCCAGCCGGACCTTGACCAAGCTGAGGTCACGTCTGCGGACCGTTGTGCCTTAGTAGAGCGTCTCTTATTTAGCGAGCTTGTCGCCGCTGTTGGGATGCGGAGAAACCGGAAGCAATTTCTGTCCGCAAACCGGACGACAGCGGGAATAATTGCCACGCAATTATCAGGCCCGCATGTGACGCTGACATGGCAATTGTGGCAATTAGTGAGTCGAAGACGCAGTGTCAAGCCAGTACCGCATCAATTAAGACCCAAGCGGTGGCTACAGAAGGTAAAAATTATCACACACACACACGGATGACCACTACGAACTATAACTACCGTGCAGCCTGTGCATGTCTCCACCCCATCTACGCATGATCATGACCTTGTTATCATCACCTATGATTAAGGATTACCGAGGGATATCCGAAACGTCTGGAAAATAAAGTCCTTGTTCCAGTGATCGCATCTTCTTCTTCTAAACCGGAAAGGGAGCAGCCAGGTCCAACCTAGGAGTGCGAAACTCCAGATTTTGGTCGAGATTAAATTGATTCTAATGCGCGTCACGGTGGCGGCACGTCATTGAAGGTTGTTGGCCAAAATGCGTGCACCCTCCCCTTTCGTTCTCCAAGACCCGCTGCCCCAAGGTCATGTGTTGCCACAATCAACTGTTCAAATGGTCTCTTGCACTGACACCCCCGCCCCCCGAGGCTTGATCTGGCAGCTGCGTCTGGGAGATCGGTAACAGCTGCGCGAGCGTCCCTTTTTCTTCGGTTTTCTGGCGGCCCCCAGATCGCCACCCTGGCGACCGCAGTTTTGTTTAGTCACGCACACACACCCGAGCATACACGTGCGTCCAAATACCTAGGGGCTATTTAAATACCCCACCCCTCGGCCGATGCAGCAAAGATCTCTGCAGGCGACATCCCCTCGGGCAATTGTAAGACGCCAATAACAGAACAATTGAACCTGCTCCGCAATCCTACTGAATCAGCTGTCACCACTCTCTCAAGCTCTCTCAGGTCTGTCTGGGCGCAATCAACACAAGGCCTGGCTTCGCCAGTAGCCACTGTCACCTGGGACAGCAATTGGGAGTTCTGTACTTAAAAAAATCACTCTTTCTGGTGACTTCTGTCTTTTAACATCCAACCTTGGATTTGGCCTGATGATTGTAGTGATCCGAGTACAACCCACTACTAAGACCCCTAAAGAGTAACCAAAATCATAAAATTTGAAGTTTCTGAGAGAGCCATACGCAGTCATCGAAGGAGCCATATATGGCCCGCGAGCCATAGGTTGCCGACCCCGGAAATAGGGGTAACCATAAACCTATAACGTCAAATTCTCGGCAGTCAAGCTTGTCCCGACGAAAGCTCTAGTTTAGCACATACCTGCTCGTCTGCGTAAGTAAATGTGGCAAACTCGAACTGTCGCCTAGTAGTCAGACGACAGAGGGTAGGCTGTACGTGCGGGCTTGCGAATCCGTTTACGAAGTTGGCCTAAGCGGTGACCTTCTCCCCACCCGAAAAAAAAAATGAGGAGGGGGCTTTGCAATTGTCAATTTGGAGAAAGCACGTGACTCGCGTTAGATGCAGCTGCCTGGGAACCTTTGTTGTCGATCTTAAGTGAACATAAGGATGCTAAAGACATAATACCCAACTCAGCGATGCAGGTCTTTTGGAAGCCCATGCTAACGGTAAGAATGAGCAGAGGGGGAGTTTTGCGGCCGGGAAGAAAGATTGAGATGGGATGACCACAGCCGGTCTCCTATAAGCATCGCCTTCAGCAAGACACTTGGGTAGGGCATGAAGCTCTCATTTGCGAATGAGATGGCATGAGTAGAACGTAGGGAAAAGCTTGTGGCATTCTGTCCCCTCAAGAGGACTGTGTACCTTGTTTTACTTTATTACCTTAAAACAGGTTTGAGAAAATGCTCAGTGGCAAAGACAAGGGAGACAACGATAGCCATTTTTGGCTTAGTAGTCGTCGTCAGCCAGACTAACCGGACCCCATGTTTCAAGGAATTGTGATCTGAACTCGTACTTTTTAAATTATTCTAGTTCCAAAGGTGGAGACATCTGGGCGGATTATAAGTTAGTTATGGGAAAATAGCCCCAAATTTACTGATTGAATAAAGCATGCTAATCCAAAAATACATCGTTATCAATTAAAACTGCGTCTGGGGAAGATGACAGTTTAGAAACCTGACTTATAATTAGTTTGACCAGGTGAGGTGCACCAGTTTGGCTTAAACTTTCGTATATAAACCTGTATCTATAATAGCCTATTATTCTACGATTTCGGAAATCAGTGCTCAGTTAGGCACCTAACTTAAGCTTAAAATATATGAGGCCTATGGCTGCCTTATTTAAGTATCGTTTTCATGATTAAGATATTTTATACATTAACAAATATGGGTCATTGTTTAATAATTGAGAAGCCATGGCTTCAGGAGATGAAGTCCAAAATAAGCTGAGTTCTAAAGTGCCGCTTGAGGGTGGACCATACCGACGAATCTTGCCGGGTTCTTACACAAAACGATTTAAAACCATCGCGCGTGTTGAGTGGAGGGATTCGGGAAAGCCTGTTTGGTCCATCTTAATTTGCCTCCGTTTTGCTGCTGCTGCTGCTGCTGCTGATGATGATGAGGATGATGAGGATGATGATGATGATGATGATGATGATGATGATGATGATGATGATGA
>JAYGXS010000001.1:21637305-21673696 GCA_036362985.1 Ligula intestinalis | reverse complement strand
TGATGATGATGATGATGATGATGATGATGATGATGATGATGATGATGTACCAGATGCTGAGGATTTACAACTTGTCTATAAATACAACTTGGCAGATCACAACATCGTGCTCAAACTCTTAAAAGGAATATTTTTGCCTTCGCTCAATGATGCTAAAATGGTGATGCCTTTCCGTTTCTTGGTAATAATGACTTTTTATGGTTTTTGGTGACAACCCTTAGCGCAACCTAAGCATACTCGGTCACAATCTAAATGTGTTCAGAGCAATCACAGTATGAGAATATCATGCAGGAAGTGCCTGAATTTTTCAGAATGCTTCGCACCCATTGTTTCTAAAGCGCACAACGCTGCATGCTTAATCCTTCGAGATTCTAAAACTATTGATATAAAGACTTGTCTTTACAAAATGGAAGTGGAGCTGGGTTCGGAATACTGCTCCTTTCTATAGAGAGATTGCGTTTCCAGATGGCGTTTCCAGACTAATAAAAGTAAAAATTCGACAAATCAGATCCCAAAAAGCATTGAGATTACAGACTGCCCTTCAGCTGTCTAACTAGCAGCTGTATATGACTAAGGTCGAACAGCGGCCTCAAGTCGGACAATGCATTTTTCCTCCTATTCATAAAGGAAGAGCATTAAGACTGACCTGTCAATGGACTGTTGCGGTACGGCCGACAAAACTCCTGCATAGGATAAAGAAAACAATGCTGTCCGAATAGAAGATATACTACCTTAAACAGTTTTCAGAGACACAAATCTTTTTTTACCCAATACATAATTTCCCCATATCTAAGTCGGGCGGTTTAAATATATCCAAGTGTGATTAAATTCACGGCTCACTGTGAGCCTCCTAGCTCAATGTTTGAGCGTTGGCTACGCAAATGCCGTCCCGCTGTGTGGGTTCGCCTCCCATCGATGCCAATAAATCTTCATAATTTGGTCAACTGACTTATTTGTCTTCTCAAGCAAACTCATTGCTTTCGTATAAAGAAAGGGGAGTTCATTCGTTTTTATGTTTAATCGACCCATGGGTAACGGCTCCTGGAATTGTTATGTCCATCATCTAGTCTAATGTCTGTTCGGTAGCACCCATGGGTGACGTCTTCCCCAGTCTATGGCAGGAATCGCACATTTTCTTTACTCCCAAAACCAATCATATATATCATCCGATGATTTTGGTCTAATAGCATATTTTTCAATGCTTAAAAGACCTCGGGGGCCTTCATGAAAGATTAGGTCATGTTTCAGATGAGCAAGAATAACTTATCGGATGTTACTCAGCCTGAGTTCATTAAAAACCAGGTTTTGGGTTTCATGCCAGTTGTCTTTCCTCACTTATGTGATATAATTCACGGACAGTGGTTTTGCACTTTACTCAGTTCCTTTCGATTCAGCTAGGGTTTGTGAACGTAGTGAGTATGCCCTCCCTCTCTTCGAAAGGACAGTGAAATTAAAAAAAGTCCCTTGTCTGTCCAACGAGCAGTTGTCTCTACAAGCCGCAGGCTGGCCTCATGCCATCTAGCCGACTAGGGTCAGGCAATGTTTTGCTGCTCCTCAAAAGTGATCTGACCATCATGTCCAGAAGTCATGCCTGCACCCAGCACCACATCAATGCCAAGTATGTTCTCTCCCAGATGCTTCATTTGGTCACCGCACGAAGCCATGGGTAACCAAGTTTGGCTAAAATGCAGCAGGCCAGACAGAAGTCAGTCAGAGGACTGAGATGAAGCTGTGCGTCGTGGCTCCTGCTCACATGTGTTCTAGTCGTCATGTCTAGAAGTCAGGCCAATCTCCAGTATGAACGACTCAATAACTGACAAATTTGATGCAGAGGACAATGAAGGTAAAAACGGTCCTCTGCCTGTCAAACGAGCAGTTGGGTCTAAAATCCGCCGGCTAGATCCACGCCATATAGCCGATTAGGGTCAAGCGATGTTTTGCTGCACCTTAGAGGTGGTCTCATCATCATGTCCAGAAGTAATGCCTGCAACAAGCACCTACATCAGTACTCAGTGTGTTGCCTACGAGACGCTGTTTTTGGTCACGGCCCGAAATCATGAGTAAACAAGTTCTCTTTCACAGTGGACCAAGCTATGATCACACCGAGTGCACACGTAGTTAATATCTAGGTAGATCGAAATGTGGTGAGCTAAGAAAAGGAGCATGTTAGAGGAAAGTGAAATTGTGGCAGCTGACATGCGAGAAAACCAGGCGAACTGGTTTCGTCTGCCACAGTCATATTTTCGCAAACTACTCTTTCTTCCACGATGGGCTATGATATTACACTAGCTGGGGTATTTTGTCTTAAAATACCACAATGATCGTCTGTTTTCTAAATTTTCCAGTGAAATATGCCTTTGTATAAACATTTGTCGAAAGCTAGTTACTTTTTTATAATTTAAGGCGTTTTAGTTAAAATTTTCTTATCATCTTAGTGGCCGGCCAACAATTACCTGTAGTGTGCTGTTAATGGAATGCCGCAACGAATGTCTGCACTGAAGTAACCGTGTGCTTTGTTTTACACTGGGTTCTGCTTTAGCATCGTAATATCTTTGTTTCAAAGTAAGCAAGCAAAGGTAAGTTATTCAAACCAACATATTATTCAAAAGTTACAGAATGGTGTAAAACGGGAATGGAAACAAATAAAGTTTTAGGGGTGGGACCCCACTCCGGACAGGCAGACAAATTTGTGCAAGAAACAATACAAAATTATGATAATTTATTTTAATTTAATATAGGCCTGTTTATGCCAATAAGCTCGAGAATGGTCTTTAAAAGAAGACCGACAGCTACTCGCAATTCAAGAAGTAATGTGACAAAAAATCCACCATGAAGGAATTATGCATATGTTGATATGTGAACGAAGGGGTTCCCACATAGCAGCTTACCTTCATAGCTATTAAGCGTTAAAAATAGGCCAGCTCAGTCTTTGAGTTATAGGCCCATTTAGAAGAAGTCAAGACAAATACGGAGCGTATATGCTGATGTATGGCAAGGCCTAGGTCGGCGCATACAACGGAAAAACTTCGCAGTGTAGGCAATGGGGAGCCTCACCAAGCATTTTATTGACGAATTACTTGAGCGTTGTAAGCATCGCTGTATTATGATATGATAAAATCAAGTGAGAATGGTTAGAAGCAGTGGCGGCTGTAGAGAGTATTTGGAGGTTACGTATAGAAATCAGCAAGTCTTATTTTAATATATGTGGAAAAATAACCAAGTTTTAGTAATACAGTATAAAGGGTGCCATTCAAGCATCTTTAAATTGCCATAAAAAGGTTATGATGTGTGCTAAAATACCAGGATTCAAAAAATTTGTAGAGAGGCTTACGAATTAAAGTGAAACGGGTGTCGATAGGAAAGTATATTAAAATACCGGGCGTCACAGGAGGACAGAAAAAAACCTCTACTACAGAATTTGAGGCAGTGGAAGATAATGGTTTTCTAAAAGGTTCTCGACACACAGGTATTCATATGAAAGTATAATATATGAAAACGGTTTCCAAGAAGAAGTATAAAATGGAGGATTAAGCGACTGGGTAAGACTAAATTATCCGAAGGATGACATATATTTAGCAAGGCGTCTAAGGATGCAGAACTGCTTGCGAAACGGAACCTTAAAACGCACCCGCTTAATTTCTGATAATTCAGGAAAATCCATTGGCTAACGACCATGCTGAGACGGGATCTTGGCCATCTTTGGGAACCTGCGTTTTTAGGTTTAATCGCACATTATTTTTAGAACTTCGGTTAACGTTTACGTTCCTCAATCGTTGATGTTACATCAAGTGAAAAAAACGTTGTTACTCTTGTTAGCCAACAATGAACTGTGGGACAAGGGACAGCGACTTTCCCCTCGGTTTTTCACCAGTGTGCACGTGAATCCTGAGTGCAGATTCAGAGATATTATTAAGAAACATTGATACCAGCCAGACTGCGCATCTGCTTATTTACCTTGAACAGGCTTATCACGGTAGTTTAAAACGCAAGCAGTTTATAAACATCTCGCTGAGCATTGAAAAGAGATGATCTTCGAGGCCGAAATTACAAGGGTAGCGGCTTCACCCATGAATAATGGCCGAATACGTGGACAAGGAGCTCAATTATTTTCACAATTCTATTTGCGAATAAAGACATAGTGGCATATTGCTAATAATCAAAAGAATATAATCCTTTGAACAATTCACCGATTTAAAGTATAATTTTTATACATTTATTACAACATTGGAGAACAGAAACGTATGGGCTTACAGTTTTTGTACAGGTTCTAGTTTTAAAAAACATCAACTTGAAGCGAGAGTAATCGTAATGCTACTTGAAGTATGATGGTGACGAATGCATTGTTAATATATCGTTCAGAGTTCCGATACATCCAAATACCAACCGCTGACCATATCTTTAATCTCAGATTACCGTGCCAAAACTCTTACGTCCTTGTGGTAGATGGATTTTCTGTAGGCGTTGAGTTTTATTGACTGGTCTGGGTCTTCGCCCTGTTACGTGCCTCACTGTTCAGCAAGATTTATTCACTACATTTAACCTAGCTTCAGAAGATAAATAGTTGATTTTTGTAGTATTGTGCAGAGGTATATGGATTGTGTTTAAGACAAGCAACAGTTATCTTGTCGTTATTTCTTTATGTCATTATGCAGCAAACATTTTCATCAGAGATCGAAGCAATCTGGGAATATTCTGTCACTGACTTTTACCGGTTGTTGTCGATTATGTACAGGACTGATCTATCAGTTAATTATTTTGCTGTGTAACCTATATCCTTAATGGAAACATTTTCCACGAACCCATTTAAACCAGGTTGGTTACGCAACTGTGCTTTTTTTCCAAGGATAAGAGCAAAAGCATTTTTTGGAAGAAATTCAAAAAGTTCACACGTAAAAAAACGTGCAAATAAGGGTTTAATATTCCTAACGCTTATTAACTATGCCTTATTAATTTTTGAAAATCCAGGGCAAAGCCCGTTTATAAAATTGTTGAACCCTACATTTTTGAAAGGTATGTGAGTACTTATCATGGAAGGCTATGGAAACTGTTTAGTTGTTAGCAGACCAAGCAAATGCTTGGATATAATCCATTAGTGCTTAGGAATTCAAATGTCATTTTTTTGTTATCGAAGTAGATCCAGTGTTTGAAAGCATTACATAGTAACCGAAGGCTGAAATGCGTTTTCTAATTAGACAAATTATCAAAGATCGGTTGTGATACTGATCATCATGCGGCGTTAAATAAAAATATGTTAGAATCGACAGGATGGTGAGTTTTAAATATATGTGTCTTTTGGTGGCCTTCAAACGCGGTTAACATGCTCAATTAAAGGTGATAATAACTTTCAAAATGACACAATATTGTATAACTTATGGAACTATGAGAGAGAATATTCGCATTCCAGGTATGTCTATTGGTAAAGGAGACAAATGGTCGAACACTGAAACGAAATTTATTTCTTCCTGAGCTTTCAAGCTCCTACAAGAGCCCATCGTCAGAGGGGGAGAAACAGCAACAACTGGGAAGCTACTTGGACGTGTGTAGAATAACTAAAATTTTGAACGTGCAGAAAATCAATAATTGTGTGTTTGTGCCGCCGACTTGCCACTGAGGGCTGTGTTAGCCTGTGCCAGTAGGCGAGATCGACGGTTTGGGGGAAATATTTACAGAAATATTATCGTCAACGAAAAAAACAAGCAATTGTTGTGGTGGGAGGGATGGGCGATTAAAAAAGTCATAGGAGAAGGGAAGGAGGATGAGAAGAGACGGATTGTGTAGGCTTGGGCGCAAAATGGTCACATTAGCATCGAAAGTGGGGTGATTATGGAGGATGTTGGGCCAATTAATTACGGCGGGCGTCTAGATGGGATCGTTTGCAATAGCGTAAGGCCCTGTGCGCCAGCGCCAATTCGACACATCCGTTGACCGAATTCTCATCCGTGGACAAGGCTTCGATAAATTCTCTGATCGTCTTGTTTCCCGCGCGAGCGAATACTCGCCACCGTCGATCTTGCCTACTGGCAGAGGCTTACACAGCCCTTAGTGGCAAGTCGGCGGCACAAACACACAATTATTGATTTTCTGCACGTTCAAAATTTTAGTTATTCTACACACGTCCAAGTAGCTTCCCCATTTGTTGCTGTTTCTCCCCCTCTGACGATGGGCTCTTGCAGGAGTTCGAAAGCTCAGGAGGAAATAAATTTCGTTCCAGTGTTTGGCCATTTGTCTCCTTTATGGAACTATATTTAATGGAAGCATGATATATGTCGACATTTCAAAAGATTTGTAAATAAAATACTACAACTTGATATCATGAATCTTGTTTCCACTTCTTAAAGTAATTCCAGCTTAGTTAACTGATTCATTTTCGTTTAGTGCTTCCAATTTACAATTTAAGTTTGATGTTAAGGACAACATTAAAGCTATCCATCGTGATACTTTACATTATCCTACTGACGCATTCACTGTTATAGAGGGTGTCCACGAAGTCTGAGTACATAGGGGATAAATACATACCTTTAGAACAAAACAATTTTATTTCATTATAATTTTAAGAAATTATATTAACAATATAATTTCCATTATTTGCAATGCATATTTCGATGTGCCTTGCTAAATTCTGGTGAACTAGATTGAATAGGTGTAAATTGCCGTCGATTTCAGCGCAGCGACTGATAATGCGTTCTCTCAAGTGGTTTAGATTCACAATCTTCATTGAGTTAACTTTCTCTTTTAACATACCCCAGAAAAAGAAATCAAGGAGAGAAAGGTCTGAGGAACGAGAGGACCACTCCACATAACCTCTTCTTCCAATCCAGTGAGGAAAATTGCCATTGAGCCAATCTCTAACATTTTTAGCAAAATGGGCAGGGGCTCCATCCTGCTGAAACCAGTCCGGAAGTCCCTCGCCAAGGCGCTCAATTTGAGGCAGTAATTTGTCTCTCAACATGTTCAGATAAGGCTCACCGGTTACATGTTCATCAAAGAAGAAGGGTTCTAGCACATGAGTTTTCCACAAACCACATTACACCATCACCTTTTAGCGGCCTTGCTGTTTGGATGGATCCATTCAATGTGGATTGTCTGGAGACCAGTATAGAAAGATTCTGTCTGTTGACTTCACCATTAGCATAAAACAAAGCTACATCACTGAACAGCAAAAGGTCTTTAGTAAAATTGATATTTTCATCCAATTTATCTGAAAACCATTGACTAGTCATGGGACTCTGCCGTCCCAACAAAAATAACATAAATAAATAAAATATTAAAATTCATATGTACCCAGATGTTGTGGACATCCTGTACAACTAATAGAAAGAATGCCTAAGAGTAATATGTTCATACATATATATTTATAGTGGCATAGGTGCGTACACGCAACTGTCAGAGGACTCACTCGTGCGTCCATGTTGCCATTAGAACAATCTCTCTCGAGCCTCCACCGCGAGGCGGCTAGGATATAGGCAGAAATACATTACCAGCAAACACAGGGGACACTAGGAAGGCTATTTCTGCCTTATTAGGTGTCATCGGCTAGTGATACTCAACCACATATCCATTCATAGCATTCGCCAAAGTATTCAATCCTTCTATCTTATCATATGGTTTTATCCCTATTATGTGTCCGCACTTCGAATATTTCGAATCCTATTGTTTCGTTGTTGAATAACCACGACACGTGATTGCATGCAATACACTCTCCAAACAATCTGAATATAATTGTTTGGCTGCAGCTTACATGTTCCTCAACTGACGGCGAATTTTGCTGAAGCTCTGCTCCCTGCGGTTAGTTACTTAAACAGATTTAAAGACTAGTACATTCGCACGTACGATACTGCATTAATTGCCATGTTTCTATTATCGTGTTGACCTCATATTCAGTTTTATAAGACGAGGGTCAGCACTAAGTTTTAAAATTGGTGGTGACTCGGGTAGCAACGCCTATTGTCTTCTACACATGCACCTACGCAGATGCGAGCAAATATGGACTTGTCTCCTACCGACATCTTTGGCCAGGTAAAGTTTGCTTTCACTTGTGGACAAACTCAGAGACTGCAGGTGGCTATTCATTTTTTCTTGCAGTACAGTTCCTGCTAAAGCTAATTATTTTATTGGTGCTTATTGGACGCATTTGAGGATGAGGAGGTTAAAGTGGTGTACACTTATTCTAATTATTTTATTGGTGCTTACAGTTATTATTTATAATTATTATTATAATTATTATTATTTATTATTTATTATTATTCTAATTATTTTATTGGTGCTTACAGTTCCTGCTAAAGCTAATTATTTTATTGGTGCTTATTGGACGCATTTGAGGATGAGGAGGTTAAAGTGGTGTGCACTTATTCTATCAGTGTACAACTGCAGCGGACTGTACAAATTTGGGGCCCACCTGAATATCAAGTAAGTTACAGCTTATAATCCTATCAGATAGTATCTTGAGTTCTATCTTGAATCCCCTATATCCTGATAACTATATGTGGAGGGATGGCATCTCCTTGGGTGATAGTGTCAGAATATTGGTCAGGTCAGGTCAGGTTTTATTGAGGGAAATATAGGTAAATACATTTGAACTCCCTATTGGTACAGTTTTTTCAATGCCTTTGATCTGCAGAACACTTCAGATCAGTGGCGTTGCCAAAAATTTGAGGGCCGACAGTGAAAAAACTCCTTAGGCATTGTTCAGAAGTCTAGGTGTTTGAATGCCAT
Organism: Ligula intestinalis; assembly: GCA_036362985.1. Lineage (NCBI taxonomy): Eukaryota > Metazoa > Platyhelminthes > Cestoda > Diphyllobothriidea > Diphyllobothriidae > Ligula > Ligula intestinalis. The sequence goes on along the minus strand of JAYGXS010000001.1, from coordinate 21,664,984 downwards.
TTGAAAGATTTAAGGAGAAAAACTGTCGCCTGGGGGAGGGGGGGGTGCAGAGTATATTCGATGCGGATGGCCTGTGCTAAGAGTGTTTGAAGCATGTGAGGGAGAGTCCATCGCGGTTTTCGCCATAATACAAAGGGTCCCACGAAGAGAAGGTTGCGGAGGTCACGCGAACCTCATCGAGTGTCGGCGATGCGCCCATCGTGCACCCTTGTTGGTTTAACGAGTCTGCCTGCTAATTGACAGAAGAAATATAATCGGTAGATTTCTAAACAAACATATTACTGAAAATTAGCGAGTAGGATGCTTTTTATAATGTGATTATTCCACAATTTGCATTCGGCAACTGGCAGTTTATTTTCGGGGGCTCAGTGGCTATTTGTTCTAACTTAATAGTGTCGTAAACATGCCTACAGATGCGGCTGACGTGTGCTCAGATGGCGACATAACAATGTCCGCGGGCAGAGCATTCCAGGCCTGAATTGGGAAAAGTTTTACAGATCCGCGTAGCCTCGGATCACAACGTTTGGTGAACTCGAAGCTTGCAATCCTTGTTAGTTCTTAACTAACATATTACTGAAAATCAGTGAGTAATATGTTTATATATATATAATTTCATTCTCGCCATATCCAATTTTAGTGGGCATTTCGGGTATGAAAATCTAAATTTCGCTTGAATGCATCCACAGATGGGAACATAACAATTTCCTCGGGGAGTGCATTCCAAGCTTCAACTACTCTATTACCAAAGAAGAACTTGCAATAAGGATTTAAGATGCTTTAAAGTCCTCCGGTAACTGTGTATTTTCAAACTTCCATTTAATTAGGGAGATCAGAAAAATGCTAGGCTAAATATTCTTTCTGTGTTGTATTGCTACTTCAAATCATAGAATGAATTAACTTTATTATGGTAAATAGCTAGTTTCGTGTTCGTTTAGTGCAATACCTGTCGTAGATAACTTTAGTGGAAAACATCTTTTATTTACAGAGCAAGTATTATTTTTCACGAAAATAATTAATGCTAGTGGTAACAATCTCCATCTACGAAGCAAAACTAACATTTTTCATTACATGACCGAGAAAATAAAGGTGAGTTCATTAACGACATAACAGTAACTCAGGCGTTCGAAATGCAAAAATGATTACGCTTAGTGGGATTATAACATCGATCAGTTTTTCTTTGGAGATTTCAATGGAAAATTGGGCATTTTTGTTCGGAATCCACAAACCAAAAGCTAAGTAATTATCCATTTTCACAAGATTGCCAAATCTGGCCTAATAATTAGAAAATAAAACGCAGGGAACTCTCTTTCAATTTAACTGGCATGCTTTGTTTATTTTTTTTGCCTGATTTGTTAAATACTGATATTTTTGTAGAATTTAGAGGGCACTGTTGACAACAGGTTATTATGCTCGGGAACAACGACTACTTTCGAGACCGGGAAATGCCATACGTATTTTTTCCTAGCCTTCACTTTTGTCATCCGTGAACAAGGCATTTAATGAAATTTTTACATGATTTCCTTTCTATTTAGACGTTAAAGAGAAACAGGATACATTCATCTCTACTCTGGATTATGAGCGAATTGGTAACATAGACGAGTCAAAATTCGTTTGCAATTGATCTAACGATAGTCAAAAGCAAATCGTTTATTGGCATGGTAAGCTGTCTTAAAAGGTATTGTTTTCGGTTCCATATAGATGAAGTTGGAGTTTGAAAGTGTCCTTATGGCAAGGTTTAGGAAAATGCGTTGGTTTCTGCGAGATTAGGAACCAATATATTTTGACGGCTTCTGTAAGATCTCGCAGTTTATATTGATAAGTTCCTTATATAGTTAAGCATTTTCTGGTTGTGCCAGAAAATCCCTAGTCCGCAGCACATACAACCCTCTTTCTTAACACAAATATGCTTTGCGCCAATATCACGGCTATTTTTACATATTTCTAGAACAAGTGAATAGGTTGGCCTCTTTTGTGTTTCAAATATTCCCATAGCCGTATTCAATTGACTTTTTGATAAGCATACATTTAATCGATTTACTAATTTAATGGCCTGTTTTATTCGAACTCCTTCGGATGTAACTTAACTTACTAAGCTATAAATTATCGAAAGTAAACCTCTGATCGACAACTAGCCCTCTCGCAAACTGAATACTAAAAAGTCGCTTTGGCAACCGATCCTCATTGATCTGTCTCATTCCCTGCAGACAGGATAATTTTGTTTAAGTGCAAAATGTGTGCTGAATAACAGCATAGAACAATACTAATCATTCAGTAAAAACAGGCAAATTTTCGTAGCATTTTGGGGACAGTTGGTGCATTTAAAAGCTGGCAGGTATGTTAAATGTTACTACTGTCAAATTACCCCCTATGGATAGGCATCAAGGTAAATAGTTTCAACATGCGCATTCCAGAATGCATATTCGTCCAAACCCACCTTTTTCGTGTGAACGTCCATGGAAGTCAACGAAGCCAGTTGTACACAGTCGATCCTTTAGCAACTGCCGACGCACAGACAAAACTCAGTTCGGAATATCTTGAGTTTTCCTTCTTTTAAAATGGAATTTAAATTAGCAATGATGGTTGATAGTAGCGCTAAATACTGCCAGAACTAACGCCGCTGTTCGAACTGCAAGCATATGCAACGTAGGAAAGGGGCTATTCCCCGAGGCGTAGAGTGTAAAAACTGTGTTCAGAACTGGTGGTTACATCACATCCGTGAATAGTCTACGCAGGGGTCTAGATTTTTGGACCATGTTCTCAGTCAAAGTTGGTTTGCATTTGTCTGTTAACTAACTGAGTAGGAGTTCCTAAGTAAGTGAATCGAAAGCAAACTTGCCGAACCGCAACTGTTTCCACGGTTGTTCGGATAAAATCGCTACCCGCACACAACTATGCCAACGCGTACGTGCGCAGACGAGACGAGCGACAAAATCGCACCGACTTCAAATGATAGTTAACAAATCCGGACTTCAGGGACGTCTCCGGGCATCAATTCGAGTTGGAGTCGCGAACATGCCAGAGGCAAGTATAACCCGCTTAAACCAAAAACACCTACTGCCACTGCAAGAAACATCTGGAGTCGTGTATAGGATCCGGCGAATTTTTGGACATAGCTACTACGTCTAAGACACTGAAAGGCTGCTCAAGATGCGAATTGTAAAACACGCAGAGGCAGTACGAAGAAATGACAAAAGCCGGCTAGACATTCGCATTTAGCGAGATCAAAATTCTCGCGAGAGATAACGAGCATATGAACTGACAGTTGGTTCACAGGCCTCCAGTGAATAAACAACTACCAATGCCTGCCCAAGAAATACTCGATGTGAACGTTTATGTTTGAGCAAAGCTAATACGCCCTCTGTGACGTGAACAAGCGAATATGTCGACGAAAGTCAGCACCAATTAGCAGACGGCCGAGCAGTCCGTACGCCCAAGTCCGGCACGGGGCATAATATTTCAAAAATTAGCGCACTATCGGTCAACTATTCTCTATAGGGGGAATCAGTAATTTTCAAATGGTGGATCCGCAACGAATTTCGAAACATTAGGCAAATAAAACTTTTGTCCGAGCAATCACATCTGCATATTCTCAATTACTTTCTAAGACTCGCATTTTTTTCTTGTATTGGCAAGCCAATATATTCCTTTTTGTAATTAGGTGCATTGTCCTAGAGAAATACCCTGTATTTTCTGCTTTTCCTTTCTGCTAGCTGGCGATTATGGGGTATTCTACGAGCAAATTTCAGGTTCGTTACGATTCTGCGACAAATTTGCATCTAAAACTGATTAATTATGAATTAAGCCATGCAATTAAACGTTCCGAAATATGCCCTACGTGATCCTTTTTCAGAATACCATATTCCAGCTGAGGAGATGGTACTGGGGAAGATGCAAAAGGACTACTTGTCGCATGTTCGACTACACATGGGCCATGATGCAGGTGTAATCAGAATAGCACCTGACTCGACCTTCAGCGTTAATTGTGCAATCAAGGCTAACAACATGTGGTCATGTGTGATGCACTTCAAACGTGCACATCTGCAAAACCTACGTCGTCGTGTGAGCCATTTTTAATGTTTTCTTTGTGATTTGTTGATGGTCAGAGTGTAAGTAGGAATTGGAGTTGGAGTTGCGCACAGGCCAGAAGCAATATAATTTTATTTTATTAATCTACTTGAGCGGCAACCCAATAAGCAAATGACATTTGATACTAAGTGAAACGGTAACTAAGGCAAATACATAGCCGGTACTAGGGCGTATGGCGGAATTGTCAATTTGGTATAATCTGAAATGACGCTCTTCTTTCGGGAACGCCGGTTTTGTGTACAGATTGTCATTACATATAAAAGGACTCCAGTGAACAAATTGCTATCTTTATTGAAGGCGAGCTCGTGTATTTTAACGCCTGTAGGGGACCATATAATTTGTTGCTGATTGATCCCGCGTTATGCCTTAAGGCTCACGTGTTAGCGTTTTAAGTATCTATGGTAATAATGTTTGGAAAATACCTAAAAAAAGAAATTAATATTTTGTTACCTCAATCCTTAGTTGCACGATAGGGAAGCCTGTTAACTGCACTCCATTGCATGCCGTAAAAAGTATCCAAAGAGCAGCTTGAGATTTTTAATTGGTCACTTCCTGTCTCTTTCTTTCAGATTCATGGTAGTTTATATAGATCTTCACTTAAATCTTGTATGCCATTAAATTGCCAACTTTAATCCACTGGAATCGTATATAACGGAATATCTTTTGATTAAGTTAGATAATCGTATGGTACCATAATGCCAGCACAGTGCAGTAATGCCTCGCTGCAAAATCTCTTCTATCCTTATTTCTGAAATTTTGGCTCTGAAGGAGGCTTGATGGGAGTGATGATTACTAATAAAATCAATGGTTTTATTTTTAGCACACTAAGGTGGAAGTTAAGGAATTCGCTTTCAGTGGAAAGATTAACAAGATATATGGAACCCTGGACGTGTGCGAAAACAACGCAAGCAAAATTCGTAAATTGGAAACAACACAGGTGACACTGATAAACTCAGCAACATTGTTTGAACTACGTCAGAAAGGCCGACACGGTTATACGCTTTTCGGAGCCATGCAGAATATGCTTTCCAAGGAAACAACACCTGTTTGTGGCTAACCCTTTTAAATTGAACTTGCTGACCCTAACCCCCTTCACTCTCCAGAGCATATTCTGTGCTATAATACATCCCCCATCTTGGTTCAACTTGCTTTAATATTCCGTGCTTTTACAGGCGCCTATGGAGCACTTCAATTACTAACTGCAGTCAGGGGCTTGGAAACAGGCGTAGTTTAGCACACATAGTTCAAAATGCATGCCAAAGTATTTCAACTACATACAGACAGGGCCTTGTGCAGGCCACGTTATTCGAGATCATGTTCATTTTGAAATACGGGAGGAATATTGACAACTTTACGATTAACAGTTGGCGGGCGTTGATACATTTTTCAATTCAGTTGCTTTAGATTAAATTTGGGGCATGTAGACTGCGAAGTGTGAATAGATATCAGATCAATAACTTCTCGCGAAATTCAGAATGATTAGAAATCACAACTTCCACCTTGAAACAATCTGCACGAGACATTCGAATTTACAATGATGATTACAACATAAATGCTTGCGTATATCCGGCTTCTTATTCATTATGTGCCAGCACTACGAAAATATTAAGGAATCCGATCGGGTACTGGAGCGTTAACCGATCGCGTTACATGCATCGCATTATGCCTTGGAGCCAGGTCTTGGGGCTCGTTAGTAGTTACACAGCGTCTACTATATTGTAAGCGATAAGCCATTAACATTAAAGACAAATGAGATAAGGATTGTCATTTCCGACTTATTGACCGTCATCAATCAGATGTAGAAGAAAGTAAGATGACTGGAGCCGTGTGTGATACTTCTTGAGGTTTCCAATTTAAGCAGTGTTCCCCGTGAGATGTTCTTTTTGTACGGTGCCTCAGGGTATTTAGGAGTCTTACGCATACCGGATTGTTGTCGGCTCTGGTACGTATCTGCTACTGCTCTCTGTCTCTTATGTCTTTTATGATGAATCCGAGATGCTGGGCGAAATTTTAGGCGAATAAAATATTTCCCCAGCGATCGGGTCATCTTAATATCAATTACTGAAGTCTCTTTAGTGTTTCATTGACCGCGGCGTCAAGGGGGAAATGTTTTGAGGCCGAAGTTTTGCAATCAAACAAGCGTAGCATTTGCTTGTGCTATAGCTCTTCATTGGATGTGCATCGTACCTGAGGTATTCATACAGGTTATCGAAAAGGATGGTGGCCTTATGCACCTTCTTAGAGCTATCGGGTACCCGGAGCAGCGTTTCCTTCAGCTAACAGTACTAAGTTATTCCAGTTCGCCCTTGTGGTTTGTGTGCCAACTATGTGGATGCCATGTTAATATTCCCGATTGAAACCGACAGTACAGCGAGTGATTAGTGGTACTGTCCTTCGCAGAGGGACTTCAATATTTTTAACTTTGGGTTGTCCATAAATTCTAGTGATGGTGGATTAAGTTTTTTCAAGGATTTGGCCAGATCTCTTGACAGTCGATTTAACTCACTAGGACGCTTGAACACTGTCAGTGGATGAAGTCTGAACCTTACTAGGGTATGTATGAAAAGTTTTGTAGGTTAACTCATCTTCTAATATCGTGTAGTGACCTCGTATTCTTAACCATGCCTTCCTCGCAAGCCTCTGAGGCAGGTTGCATGTCTGTCTCCCGTGCCTTGTGTCTGTCTCACGTGCGCATCAGAGCGTTTCAAAGGCCGGTTAAGGTCACGGAAGTGTGTTCACCCTCTGTGCGCCTTAACTGGCCAATCATTTTTCAAGGCCACTTCACAAATGACCTTCCTGTGGCGACTGCTGACGCTCTGACACTCCCGGACCCGGCGACCTCACTATCAGTCTGCATAGTACCCGAACCGCCGTCCTTACTGCCGGACTGCAACTCTGACCACGGCCCACTCATGACTGGTCTGCACTTGTTTGGGAGCCAGTTACCATTTACTCATACATTTCTCCTTTTCACTTGATTAAAATTTTCATAAACTTTCGCCTTCAATGACTTATCTTCTTATATACTGGTTTATATCCGTTGGAATACATTCACTTCTTATAAGCCAGCCGGATTCCTTCGTATTTTACCAGCAAATACCTCCTTTTTTCGTACTTCGCTTTGATGAAAATTACAGTTGAGCCTTCTCTGTTTGCGGAAGGAACGACTGTGTTGTCTCTAAAACCTTTCTGTTTTCCTGTATTGATGTTCCTGGTCTTGCACAGTCTTGTTTTAGATAGTTAACTGTTCTTCCATTGTGGGATTTTCTGCTGGTACTACCACTACTACCACTAGTCCCTACTCATATATGCTAGGCACAATTAAATATCACGGTCTCGCTACTCCACGTACGGCGAACGACAGCTCACGACCCAGTACACGTCTCGCCAGGGCACATTAACTGGCCGAACCATCCCACATCAATCACAGCTACAAATACTGTCTGTCATCGCATTGCATCACCATTACTTTCCCCTCTCCAAAAGAGAGCCATAGCAGTCCTCCCCTCCTCCGTTCCAGGTTATACCGTAACTATGTTTCCACTGCCCCCCCCCCCCCTCATCCATTCATGCACAGGCTGTCTGTCCTTGTATGCTCTCTCGCAGCAACTGGTCCAAGTTGACTATCTCACTTTTTTCTTTTGTCCTTTAGTCTGACGACGAGTCAGTGCAACTCACGTCAAAATCCGTACTTATGCCTTGTTTTACCGACGAGCCTATCTTCTTCATCTAGGTACTGGAAAGAGTCCAAAGGAGGGCATAAAAAGTTGCGAAGAGCCTTTTAATGCAGACTTAAGGCACTTAACCATTTTCCTCCCGAGTATAGGCAGATCCGAGGTGATCTCATACAGACATAACAGATCGTGAGAAACCGGGACTGTGCCCTGCAGTTTGATGACCACTTCGCATTCGCCACATCAACTAACCTTCGTGGGAATTCGCTCAAACTCCGAGGAACCTTATTCCATCTAAATGCCCGCAGCCATTTCTTTTTCACAGTGAGTAATTGGTGCCTGGAACGAATGCCTGAGGAGGTCATAGTAACAAACTCGACCGACACATTGAAACGCAGTTTCCATTGATATTTACTTAACAGCTACCTTTAATGTGCACAGTTAAGCACTGTGAGAACCTATCAACACTTCGCTCACTCATACAGATCAAATTCCTATCTGCTATTAGACCATTTTGTCTACGAACCTCAGGAGTATGCGTATATTTCACTGATAAAATATGTACATGTGGATATACTACTCACAGTTTATAGCAACATAAATGTTTAAGGTATTTATGTGGACTACAACGAAGTGGATAACAAAGGTGTCGTCCACGTAACGCATCCAAAACTTTGGTTTGTGAGTCGGAAATACCTGCGTTTCTAGTTCCCGCTCGTCATCCCTAAAAAAACACGAAAAATAACAAGGCGCTTTCCTGGAAAATACTTTATTTGTGCTGACGTTTCGGAAACATCAGCAGGGCAGTAAAGTGTGTGTTCCGGCTTGCCGATAATTGGTTTATCTGGCCGTCTGTCTCGTTTTCTAGGTATGTCTCACGTCCATGTTCTCATTGTCTTGCTGTACGCGCATTACCTCTGGATGGCCTCGTGTGTCTCCTGTCGTCTGCACGGCTGTTGTTGTCGCCGCCAGGTCTGTGTGCGTGTCGTGTGCGCTTGGTCGACTGCTTTAGGACCTCCTATCATACTTGGGTGGCTGGACCGGTTGACGCTCCACGTGCGGGCCGCTTTCGCATGTTTGGGCTCGTCGGTCGTTTGAGCCGCGAGTAGTCCTCCACCCTTGCCGCAGCGGTGCCCACTGCTGACAAAGCGGCAAGTCGCTGGCTAGCGCCGACGGCCTCGTCGGAGCTGAGTGGAGCCTTGTATGGAGGGCCTGATAGGCTGGATTTTAATCAGCATTTCTATTTACGTTGCCCACCGATGCCCTGCTCTAAAGCGCCAGTCTGATCATCTTGTCGTTGGATCGGCCGATGACTTTGGCCTTTTCGAAATCAAAACTAGGCTTCTCTCGTTCATTTTGTCGTCATTTAGTCGCGGATAAATTTTGGCTGTGAAGAGGGAGTTTTTGGGGGTGACTTGATACAGAACTGTTTCGGGCTTATTCGTCTTTATTAAGTCAAGCATAACCTTCACCAAATGCAAGCATACGCACAAATAGATGGCGCAGAGGGTCCCTCACTGCCCTATGGCCCTGCCGATTACACTCGATGTATGAAACGCGAATTCTTGTTTCAGCTGCAGTACGTTTTCGTTGACCAAGTGTAGCTTGTCCTTGCAGAGTCCTCACAACTGGATGTGGAAATGAGATGAAAGTATGTTAGGTTGTGAACATTGGGCAGGGGTCAAGTACATGTAGCGATAATCACTGTCATTTGCGCCGAGCGAACGACTGTCACTAGGGGCTGGGGGTGATGTGCGATTGCTATCTGGCGTCGAGATCGGCCACGGAAGTGAAAGTGCCTGTGTCAGCGTCTTCTGACAACACAGCACTGGATTCCCTAGCCGTTTAGCTACTGTTTCAGATGTTGCAGGCACCCGTTGGCGTAGGCCCTTGGAAAAGTTAGCCGGTGTCCAATGGAAAACCCGAAAAGTTTCATTAGAATCAAGTCGATGATTCACATCGACAAGGTGTGCAAAATAAGACTCGAAGTCAATCTACTTTAAGTTTTACTTAACCAGGCTGGTCTATAATCATGTACCCCTTTTTCCGGCGCCTCATTAGTCGGTCAATGTATACTGCTCCACAGGAGCAATTGCATAAACATGAATGTGTCCTTCAACAGAAGTGAGTCTTTACCTCCCAATCGTAGGAGGGGAGGGTTCGTGAAGAACACGCGTAAGTTTGCCGAGAAGAATGTGCTTGTGATCGCGGTTTTAAGGCGTCGTCTTATCAGCTCACTTTTTGCAACGCCTAAGAAAGGAAGTCTTATGAACAGGTATTTCGTTTCTGCGGTAAGGGTAGAGGGCCTTTTGTTGCGTTCGCTAGTATTCCTGAGGATGAGCATTTTTAAATATGTATTTTGAAGAAACATATTTGGCAGCTGTTAGAGGTCGGCTTTGGCAGTTTCAAGAGGGCAGATCTGTTGCCATCTAGCTTCAAATCTCTGGACTAGATTTCGTTTTGTATTTTAGAGAACAAAAGTGGGAAAATTTGTGTACTATCCCGTCCAGGTGTTCTTTCGGAATACCCTACGCAGGATAGATCCATCATTTGCCTTATCAGAGGGACATCAAGGAACGCAATTTCATTGTTTTCCTCAGTATCTGCAGAAAACGTGAGAGATGGATGCGCGCTAATAAAATTCGCGACCAGGGCGTCAGTTTTAGTGTTTAGTCCGTCAGACAGAATATATCATCCACATATTGACCCTAGAATAGAAGGCTATTGATCGCATCACTTTGACTCGTTTCCTTGATCTTGGCCATAAAGAAATTTGCAAGAAACGGGTCATGTGGTGAGTCCATCGCCACATCAACTATCTGCCTGTAAAGCCCCTGTCGTCCTTTGAAGGTTTTCACGGCCATACCTATCTGGCAGTTCATCTCTCGAATAACGTCACAGAGGTATTTAGTGGTTTCAACCACGGATACGTTGGTAATATGTGATGGTACACCCAATGAGAGCACCTTACTTTCACAAACTTTCATATTCTTTATAGCTTCGACAAACACAAACGTGTCTTTCAATCTTCGAGGATAAAGGTAACTTCCAAGCAGCCTCAGCTTTTCTATCAGTTATTAAGCGATGGTATGATAAGTTAAGTTACTCATACACAGGATATGACGCAAGGGTAGCCCCTTCTTGAGGATTTTCAAGGATTATACATTCTGTGTATCATGGTGCTTACGGGTCTCAGTCTTTCAAGCTCTTTGCTGACCATGCTGAAAATATGTGTTGGTAACAAACAGTCGGTTCTGTTTAGCAAACTGCAGAATCCTCTTACCATTGTCAGTTCGAGAGCCAAGTCCGAACCTCACTTATGCGGCACCAATCCGGTCTCCTAGGAGCACTTCTGCCAGCCTTTGCCACCTTCAGTCAGCGCAGAACGCTGTACTCCTCTCAATCCCGAATTGCTATAAAATGTCGCCTATCGGTCATCCCCTTGCAGAAACCTCCGCCTGCCGGTCGCCTCTCAAAAAGCACGCTTAGGCCAGCAGTTTCGGTGGACCTAATCGCAACCTCGTCATCTTGATCACCACCGTCAACACGCTCCTGAACCCAGCCGCAGCGTTCGGCCGTCCACTAGAGCTCTCAATACGCAAGGTGTCACCTCCTGTTTCTCGTATCTACCCGTCGATGGCTCTGCCATTAGGGCAGGCTTCTAGCGTCTTCGCTAGAGTGCCATTGTTGAAGAAAAACTAAGTTACCATCCTCCGGTACTTGTACTAGATCCAATTAGCTCCTTTTTTTGGATTAATTGGCTTCACGGATGTCACGAATAGCGGCGGTCCATTGGCGGCGGTCAGAAGCGAGCTTTTCACAGATGTTTACCCATGGTTTGTTCCAATTTCGCAAGCCGTAAACGGTTACGAGGCCCATCCGTTCAAAGTCCGACTTAACGGTGCTGAGCCATGTCTTCAGTTGACCGCCTTGTCGGTATCTCCAGTTTGCACTACGAGAAGGGTTCACGACCAATCTGCAGAGGTCCGTCGATGGTTTGCGCAGAACATGGCCAAACCATTGCGATCGTCCATGCTGGATTTACGATGCTAGGCTTGGTAGTTTAAAACATCTGCGGTATAGCTCAACATTGGAGATGCGATCCTGCCAGAAGACTCTTAAGAGGCGTCGAAGACGCCAACGGTCACAGGCTTCGAGTGATAGGATATCTGCCTTTTTCACTGGCCATGTTTCACAGGCATAAACTAACACCGGCCTGATCGATGCTTTGTATATTAGCAGCTAAGTACGTAAGGTGATGTCTGAGCGAGACAAGACTGGTCTGGCTAGCAGCCTTAATGTATTTCTAGCCTGCGTGACTTGGTTCTTGATTTTGTCTTTGGCCTGTCCATTGGCTAGCATATTCGAGCCCGAATAGCGAAAGCAGCTAACTCCTTCAATGGGTTGACCGCTGGTAAACAGTGGTTGTGCTGTGCCCAGATACGTAGTCAGGAGCTTCGTCTTGCGCACATTAATTGTCAAACCAACAGTTGCAGCGAAGATGGTGATTCGGTCTAGCGTTGGCTGCAGTGACTTAGGAGTTTTACCGAGTACGGCAATGTCAACGGCATATTCCAGGTCAGTTACTCTGAATTCAGGATTGATTTTATATCCACTCTCAGGTAGAATTGACTGATTCATTACCCAGTCGATCAAGAAGTTGAAAGGAACTGGAGAAAGAGGACACCCTTGTCGAACTCCATAAGTCAGAGGGAAAGAAGTTGACTCTTCACCAAGGGTTCTTACTCGGGCTGATGTTGTGCTATAGTAAGCTTTGATCAAATTGAGCAACTTTGGCGGGAGACCGTTAGCAAGCAAGATTTGCCATAAAGTATCTCTGTCGATAGAATCAAAGGTGGTCTTGAAGTCAATGAAACAGGGGGTGGTAAGTTTGCGCGGCTATCTATCTCAAAATGCGATCTCGGATTAACAACTTTCGAGGGTCACTCGCTGTATCTTGGCTCAACTACGCAGGGGCTACTTAGTGCTCCTTCACCAGTACCAGCATGGCTCGACAGGTCCACACCCGACAACTGTCCAGACTGTAGCGTTTTTCCGCATGACTGTCACTATCTTTTCACCTGCAGTTCCGGGCCAGGCACACAATTAATCCCCGTGGACCATTGGATCAAGCCGGTCGAGGTCTCAGCTTTTCTCGGTCTTTGAACTGCAACCAGTTTGGACTGCGGCAAGGTCTCTTTATCCAACGAGGGCTACGAAACACACACAGACCCCAACTTAGGGTTCTTTACACAATGAAGCACTCACTCTGGTGACTCTTGCCTTTTACCTACAACCCTGGCTTTGATCTGATAATTGTACTGCTCTAAGCACAGTCATGACCTAGACGATAAAAAATTGCACTAAGGCGCACTCGACGCAGTAAGGCCAAAAGATGGATGTATCTAGCATAGGGTATTTCGAAAAATATTTGGACAGAACAATGCATAAACTTTCAGAGTCTTGTTCCCTTAAATGTAAAATGAAATCTAGTCCAGGGACTAGCACCTAAAGTGCGACAGATCTGCTCTCTTGAAACTGTCAGAGACGACCTTCAACATGGAAATGTAAGTACTTCATCCATTTCTTCTTCCTGCTGTAGTTCCTACAGCGTGTTTGAACATTTCTGAAGATGGTTCTGACACAACTGTGGTTGTACCCAAAAGGTGGTTGCTTTACTCTTGGAGAATGTGCCTGCTGTTGTATGCTTTACGGTAGACCATTTTCCTTATCTTGCCATATACCAGCTTCGTAATTTGAACACTGAGGAAGGACAACTGATTGCTGACTTCTTCTACGGTTATGTAGATGTCTGGAAAGATTGAATTCAGCAACACCTTAAAAACTTTCAGGTGGCTCCTCTTCAGTATGGCGAGCGTGTACTTGAAGTGTGAGACCTAAAAGTTGGGGGGGGGGTATGAACTGAGGACTAGCTGATCAAGCTTCTGTAGAAATGCCTCGACAATTATTGCAGACAGAGAAGAACTCATTGGTGTCCGCTCCTTCTGCTCTTATACCCGGCATTTGGAGGTTGAAAGGGTGTTAAGACACAACAAAAGGAGCTCGGTGATATGAACTCGTTTGACTTGCTGCTCGCTCTCGTCTTATTTTTCACGGAGAAGGCCCTCGGTGGTGTGCGTGGTCCTGAGGTGCATAACCACATCACATTGAATGGCATCATCACCTCGTCTGCACAAAAGCCGAGATACTTAATGCGTGTCAACAACTCTTCAGTCGACTTCCCTAACCAATCCTTGGTTAGATAAGAACGTCGCTGGTACAACCACTTTGACAGCCGAAAGGTTGGGTTGCCACGTCATTCGATGATGGCGCCTAGGGGCACTCCTGGCTTGTGAACTTTTGGCAGGCCGCAGAAGCTCGTTATCACGAAATCAGTGGGATTTGTGGTCAGTGCTTCTTTTTTCGAGAGGGATCCTGCCTTTCTCAGCTTGCCGATCGTCTTGTTTATACTGTCCATCAGCCTTTTGAACCCGTTGGCAGTGCATGGCGCGTAAGATCCCTTGTTCATCAAGAGGTTGTACGTTTTGTTCCATAGTCAGCTTAGGCTATCACGATGATCGCAGAACCCTCGTAGGTAGAAGCGAGAGCCTATGTTTACGGGGAATAGGTCTGGCGTTAGGAGGTCACGCGGCCAACATGAAACAGTGTCTAATCGACGCACCCGCGAAACGGAGAACAACTCCAGCGAACAGAAACAGGTTATCAGTGCGCAGGTTGAGGAGGGGGAGGCCTGCAAAAAGAGTGACTCTCCTATAACTACGCTGACCCCAAAGGGGACGAAGGTCACGCAAGCCCGCCAACCGCCAATCGCCGGGAGACAAATTGTAGCCGGCAACGGAAGTGCGGGTCGAAGTTCGCGCGTCCAGCACAGGTATACTCCGAGGTGGACGGCACCAGACGCAGCAACTACAATACTCTGACGATGGAAGCGAGAAGGGTTCCAAAACCTCAGTTTAAATGTAATTTGCTCCACGAACCCACCCCCCTTCTACTTCCTCATTTCTGGTAGACGATAAATTCGAAAACAAGACAATATATGTGGGTGGTGTTTTGCAGATGGCTTAAGAGAAGTCCGTTCAGAGGTTGGCAGCCTATTTGGTTAGAAATACCTAGGGATAAGGTTGGGTAATAAGGCATATTATAGTACCGTTGCAATTCCCAATTCTTATGGGAATTTCATATTAGAATTTTGGGTAAGGTTTAATGTTCTCTGTCAATGATTATATATTTTGCTGTCCATTTTTCGAAACTTGTTTAAAATACCAAGTCGCAAGTCCCAAGGTTCTTCAGTCGAGTTGATGCTTTTATAGGCGGAACATTCTGAGGAACGCGGGATGTTACCCAAATAGTGGAGGTGAAAAAAATCTATCGACAACACTGGGAAAAACCGACCCTATGACGCTGATTTTGAAGCCTAGTCGTTCCGCGGTCCGCCTAGCAGATGTGTCTGAAAACCGCAGACTAAACTCACTTGAATCAGTGCACTAAGGTCGGGTGATTATTTGTTGTTACTGTTGGAAAAGTGTAGAGAAACAAAAACATTTCCACACAAGAAGACGCGGTACTGTTAATTAGACGAAATGTGTCGAGTTCGTGTGTGCAGCCACGACGACAAACCACATCACAGTCAAGTGAGAGACCTCGATGACACGCAGTGGTCAGTTGTGGCACAGAGACACACAAATAAAGGTACAGAAAAGATGCTACGAAAACTGAAAATTGTGATCTTGCGGTAATGCATGATTGTGCATTTTACGATGAAGCAAATGATAATATTTTTGTAATAATGCACCTTAGTTTGGACGTTATTTACGAAAATAGAGAACAAAATGACTTACGTCTGAAATTATTTGGGAGATTTATCATGAAAAGAAAAAGCAATACTCTTCAGAATATTTTGCAAAATTTCCTCGTAAAATTATGGCCAGAGCAGAAATTTACAGGCTACAACTTAGTAAATGAATTACTTTAAAGTCAATTTTCCGTTTACGGGGATGGTTTAACTATCAGTTTTCCTCTTTCATTATATGAACAAGCAAGATATCGTGCCAGGGATAGTAAAACAAAGAAATGCTTTGCCGATTAATCGCAGTGGATATGCTGGAGTCCGTGACACATGGAGTGGAGACACTTTTAAGAAGGCAACATAAATGGACAATGTCATCAAGAATTCGACTAGCAGTTTTCTTAAACCTTTTTAAAATGCCGTAGTTTTGCTATCTAAAAATATGAAACTCCTCACATTCATGCTGATCCTAAAAAATATGGTGGGATAAATTCAAAAACAGACTGACGTATCTACACATAGTCAACAATTTAATTCAGCAATGTGAATATCGTCCATATTCTCCGTCGGGCTTCAATCCCGGTCACCGTCAGCAGCCTCATAGCCCCTGTTATAGTAGACAAATGAGAAATGCCGACGAAGGGAAGGGAGACTAAAATGGCATTTGGCATTAATATTGGTTATGCTATCAACTTGAGTCCATTACTTGGTGACCCCTCAGCGTATACTGCAGTTAATCCACAAGAGAGTGAGTGAATTGTCTTCGTATCAGTCTGAATTCCAATATATTATTTTAGGTTTCACAATGTCAGGAATACAAGCGAACATCCGTGTCCCAGGAAGCAACTGAGAAGAAGAAGAAGAAGACTCGATCGCTGGGACATATTGTCCCAGCGATCGAGTCTTCTTCTTCTTCTCAATATCAGGAATGCAAAGTCAGAGATGCAGATCAGAAATGCGGATAACGCCGCTGTGTCAGTGTCAGTTTATTAAGGGAAAGATACGCGGACGCCTTTGAAATCCCAATGCGTAACAAGGTGATAGGAAATAGATGGATACAAATAAAAGTTTAAGAAGTACTGCAGTTGCATGTTACAAGTTATGACACAACAGTTTTTGTGTGGTCCAAAACATACCTACCCGCTTACCATGAGTAGTATAATTTAATGTCTGTTTTGTCTGCCCTTTGGTTACCATGTGGCTGTGGAATTATGTGTTTGGTGTACGTCCAGTCTGTTCTTAGATGAATTAAGGCAGGTGAAGAAGACACCCTCTTCGGGAAGGGCGTTTTACGCTACAACTACTCTGTTACTGAAAAAGAATTTTTGTCGATGGTCTTTGCTCTGCAGGGCGTAGTTTTAGGAGATAACCGCGCAAAGTTGGCTTTGAAAAAATAGGATATAGGTCGAGGGATGACAGTCAGCTTTCACAGGGCAATGTTACCAGGCTCTGTCTTGAAGTTCAATCTATGGCTCTGTCCGCAGCCACACAGACACTTTTATAGTAAGCAGATAAGTTTCACTGACAAAGACAAGAATGATTGGAAAGGCCAACTTATTGTGAAGAAGACGACTCGATCGCTGGGAAAGTACTTATATTCGCCTGACGTTTTGACATCCATCGCAGATTCATCATCAGAGACATTAGTAGACCCATTTCTGTTACCGCTTTTAGTCCAACTTATATTAACAATGTTTATGCAAATTACTTCATTAGGCAACTTAACAACTCATCTGCAGTTCCATTTGCATTTATATAAGGAAATATTTGAATGTTGGAGTCTATTACATTTAAGTGACAATCAATTATTTTTTATCATTTTTAGCCGAAATTATCTATGAAGGATTACAAAACCGAGGCCTTGATATGAAAAGTATTACACTCTTTGATCCATCTTGCAATGAAATGAAGGTTTGCTTATGGTTTTAACTTACTGAATTCATTGATAAAATTTTCATATTGTACATATACTTCGGGTGCTAGCCCTTATAGCTGTGAATGTACTGTTATGTATGTATGTAGCCATTATGCACTTTAATGCAGACTGCCAAAATGTTGGGGCATAACCGCATTGAAAATGACCCGATCTAACTTGAGTGCGTCCAGAACACAAAATTAGAGTTCACACAGCCGTACTTAAATAGAAATCCTGCGCACTGCAAGTTCATAACTCAAACGAAGTCAATTCTGCAGATGCTGCTCACAGTCTCCTTGCTAACTGTGTTGTTAAATTCAGTGGCCAAGGGCAAGTTCACTTTGTGCAAATTTTTAGGGCACATATTTACAAAATTCTTCCCCTCTCCTTATGTGCCAACTTATTTTCTGAAGAACAAACCGAGCAGAATGTGAAGTGTGTGGATTAGTATGCAGTTAAGCCGGAGACGAGGCGATATGACTGAATTCAATGTTGGCTATTGTCATCTGCTCACCTATAACTTCTCCTTGATACGTAAATGTCGTATAATACGGCGCTTCCTGGCGCCGTGCCTTACTACAGTTTCCTGCAATAATCCTAAGGTGTTCGATTCTGCATATGTGATTTTCAGAAAATGGAGCGTTCGATGAATCTGTAATTGAAATATGCTTTGACCAATTTTAGCTGACGATGCCACTCAAACGTCGTTTGCCAATTACAAGATCCCTAAATATATCGGTCCATACACCCTTTAAGTGCAAATTTCAAACGAAGAAGCGGTAATTTACTTTCTGTTTTATCTCTCGCCGAGGTCCAACTCCAGCGTGAAACATCCGTTCTTAGCTTCACATTTTTCCCAATAGGAACTGCACTTATTCATTGATGCCGACAAATACATAGCATTCAGTGGAACATATAACTTGATTTCCTTTGTATTCCTCATATTTCCGTGCCCTGCAGCATTCGGTAAGTTGGATTTTTCTGGTTTTGCCCGTTCCCTTGACGCAAAGTCTTTCGATGCGTCTACTCCGAATTTCATCTTTTTGGCCAATTTTCATGCTATTTTTATAATTAAAGTGCTTGAAACAATCAGTGTCAAAACTATAACCCCTGACCTTCACATCACAGACATGCATCAATGTGGCATCAACATCATTCTTCCAGAGGTTTACTTTCTAAAACAACTGGTGGTCAAGAAAAATGCAGTGCAAAACGATATATATGATCATCGTAAGTGCATCTCCCGTGTTGTCCATTCTCATGAAAAAGCATATTATGAAATGTGTTTACCATATGGTTAACAGGCTAGTTAGTTACGCCTCCGCGATGATTAAATCCAAGATAATGCTTTGCAACAGTAGGTTAAATAGTGTACCCCATATGCCCCCATTCCCTGCATTTTGTCATAGAAAAACACGGGGGTTATGAGGGGTTAATTGGGTTGGGAATTAGGTAGGGCGTGGAATATACATTAATAACTGCTATATACATTTTTCATTGAATTGTATTTAAAAATATTGCCAATTTAGAGACCGTATCCGGCAACCTACTCTCAAACAGGTAGTCGCTGCAGCGGTTGTACTACACTAAACATTGTTACGTTCAGACGTTATGGTAACTTAGCGTTCTAGGAAACCAGAATACTTTGCTTTTAGATCCTCTATCCTACGGGCATTAGCTAAAGACTCGGATGTTAACACAACGGTAACAATGGTGGTCTTTGTCTAAGACAGGCAGGGAACTAAAAATACTAACAGTATATTTTGGTTCCACTGAAAGGTTATCAGTTTAACGCAAAGTAAATATCGTGTGTTAGCTATACAACTACAGATTTACCTACAAACAAAATAAATCATTCATTTGCGTAATTGATTGTAGACAATAATAATGGTAAAGCGTTTTGCAGAAAAAGAACACACAACTACTGAAGACAGCCGTCGCCTCCGTTGGATGATACGGGGCCAGGCAATACTTACTAATTTATACTAAATGATGACTGGGTTTTTAAATCTGGTACTGAGCAGAAAACATTTCCTGACCTCCTTCTCCAACATGTGCTGCATGAGACGTCCAATGTTTTCTCAAGAAAGTGGCCCATTCATTTTTGCTACCCTACTTGCAGGGACACCATGGGTCAGCCTGGAACATGCAAATGGTTGGACTAAAAGCGAGGTCTTTCGAGTTTCTACTTAATTTATGTTCTAATTGTTTAAGCGTGTTCTCCTCAGGGGTGAAGATTTTGTAGTAGACGCTGTAACAGGAATATGCAAGAGGCAGAACTCAACTAAAGACTTTAACTGCAATGTCAGGAGATGTAAGCCACCATTACTTTTTGCCGTTCTGACTTGTGCATAAAATTTGAATATAAAATAGATTCATCCTTATGAGGTAGTTAAGTAGTTATATAGGTATGAATGTCACTTGCCGTGTAAATGTTATAAATTAGATATTTCGCTTGAAAAGTTCTATGCACTCCACTTCTCCTCATATAAGCATTGAAACTATTGAGTTAATAAGATAAATTTGCAGACGCGGTTTTTTGCCTTCTGTTATTAAATCCGTGTATGCCGCCCCAGGCAGTCCTGCAGATGGTAATGCTTATGTTTTCTGCTTTCAGTGGCAAAGTTCTCGCGAATTACAATTTTCCTTCCAGAAATCGAAAACATCAGCAGGATTTGTATTGAGGCTCGATCTGCGGATAGTCCACCCGCAGTCTACTGGATAGCAGTCGAACATACCCCGATCGTCTTATCAGAATCTGCAGCATCAGCAGATGCTTAAATTAACCTGACTGCACATATGATTCAATTGTAGGATCTTCCATATCAGACACTTTTTTTCATTTTATATTCACATTCTCACTTCAAAATGCTCATCTATTTCAGAGATTTTTTTCATCGAACGTGAAGATATCTCAAATATTGTATCAGTACGAAAAAATTGACATTTTCTGGCACCTCAGACCCCCCCCTCGTCCGGTTTAAATGCAAGTTATGCAAGTCTGTTTTACAGTACACTGTCCACCATATAAATGACTTACGGGCCCTACATTGACTGGCAATGGTTGGTGCTAATAATGCAGACTGCTGCTTACATACTCCTGTTTTTCTGTATTACAATTCTCCATTGTCGGAGAAGTTTGTATTTAGTTGCCACGTATCGCATTATTTTACTTACACTTTTGCTGTTTTCCAATCACCCGAAGCAAAATATTCATTATGGGCACCCTGGAATTTCATTATTTAATATCAACAGAATTACTCTCAGTCTTGTTGCTTTTATACGTCCAGTTAAATTTCTCAACTGTCTTCATGCCCTATATAAAAACTAAATTCCAATTATTTAATATGGCTTGATCACATTGATTTGTTTGCAGCTGGAGTATTTTGTCTCCTCTAAGATCATTGTTGCATCATAAAATGGGTACATTATTGCAGTCAGTGCAAGCTTTTAAGCAATCTGCATCAAAAACATGTCGAGAGCAGCTCACATGCTATTCAAATGAGGGCGAACTTTGCGAGATTTCGACACCATGTAGTAAGTGAGTTAATTTTATTTCCTGGCCAATAAAATAGGAACTGTCATAACGTTGCCGTGACCTCATCGGCCTATATTTAGTTTTAGAGGAGAAGAGTCAACATTTGACGTTACACAGGGCATAAAACCTATTGCATTTCTCCAATGCGCCTACGACAATGCGAAACACTACAACTGTAACTCCAATCGATATTTTTGGCAAGTAAAAGTTTGTTTTCCCTTGTTAACAGACTCCGAAGACGCAAGCCTCTAGGCCTGTCATACATGCTTTGTGTATACTGCGATCTGTTTCAGAATGTATCCATCCTGCTTCATTGTCATGGAGTAGAATTACTCAATAACATATAGTCCCGAACAAAAACTGACAACACGGCGGACCCGTGGCTCAAGGGTTAGAGCGTTCGCCTCTGGCCGGAGAGAGGCGAGTTCGAAAATCAAGCGTGGTTGCAATTTCCGCTGCTACACTGGAGTTGACCTACCACCACCTGATGATGCCCAAAGAGGCAGAAAAGCTTCGTGGCTGTGGTCTCCGATTGTCGGTAAAATACCATTGTTACTAATAGTTATCAAGTAACATATACAATTGGGGTTCCAATTACCTCGCAACCATGTCAATGAAGCGGGATGGGTACATCCTGAAACAGATCAGAGTAGAATTACTCAATAATAATTTCCAGGTGTGTAATAAGTCTGCGACAATCTTGCATCCAAAAGTGATTCTAAATGGTTATAGTGATCAAAGTGACTATATTGAAATATTATCTACGAACTCCTTTTTCCAGAATCCATTATTTGAGTTGAGGCAACGGCACTGTGTAATGCTCTTGAGGAATACTTGTTGCATCCAAAAATACAGTCCCAGGGCGATGCGCATGTGATTCGAATATCACCTATTTCGACATTCAAGGTGACGTGTGCAATCCATGATGACAAGCTCTCGTGGTCATGCCTGACCCAATTCAAAGATGCAGAGATGCAGACCCTGATGCGCCATGTGAGCCAATTATGATATTTTTAGCCTTCTTGTGGTTCCACCCCCAAGTAACAGCAACATTTTATTTTGCATGGACGAAGCCATAAGCCAACAACGTCCAGTTCTAAGTTAGTATTTAAGTACGACAAACAAAACTCCCAGATTGCGTGAGGGTACCATTGTTGCATCCCTATTTCTGTTTTAGCGTGATGGGCGTTTTCCGAAACAGGGTTGACTTATGCGTTCATTGCTATTAAGGTGAACCATTTTTCTGTTAAGGGTATGGGGGTGGAAGTTCAAGAAATAACCCTCAACGGAAACACTTATAAGATATTTGGACATTTCAAGGTGTGCAATTACAAATCAAGCGTAATCGCAATCGATTCTCTGCATAAACACTGAGAGAGAATTTTCAATTTGTCGATGAAATAAGTCATCAAAATATTGGTGGCAAATATACGATATCTTTTGAAGTTGATTCACTATTTACCAACGTGCCCCTGGATGAAACAACTGATATAATTTGTGCATATGCATCCGAGACTCGCCTGCCTCCTGAAATATTACGAGAATAATTACAATTATATGCAAAAAATGTCCAATTCCTATTAAATGACCAACTGTATAGACAAGTTCACGAAGTGGCAATGGGTAGTCCTCTTAATCCTACCTTTGCAGACATATATATGGGTCACCTTGAAGAAAATGTATCTTCAACATTGAAAAGGACAACACTCTAAAGCAGATATGTAGATGACATCTTTGAAATTTTGAAAAACATAGAGGGAAGCCGAAGAAATACAGTTAACAATGAACAGTTTGCATCCGAAACGGAAATTTACGATGGAAGTAGAAAGTGAAAACATGTTTTCTTTCTAAGACTTTCACATGGCTAGACAGAAAGACGGTTCCATTAAACGCAGACTTTTCCATATTAATACATGGAAGGGACAGTATTTGCATCATCTAAATTTTGTCCCCATACAATGGAAACGTAACTTAGTTCGCATCCTCTTCCAGAGGACTAACAAAATCTGCTCAACGGATACATTGAATGCAAAAATTTCCAGCCTCAAGGAAACTACTAAAGCGTGGTTACCCAGCTTAGTTTATCGACAAGTATAACAAACCCATATGGCAAAAATTAATGGAACAGTTAGTTCCATAAAGCCCGTTTTGATATCCATGCTTTTTAATGGTGACAACATCTTAACCACAATAAAAGGAGCTAACGTACCACGATTGAAAGGACCTACATTGCTGCTGGGCTCACATTTTGTTACTCGAAAAATAACCTTCCGATTCCAATTGCGAAGGTCGCCTTGCCATTTTATGCCACTTCAAATGGTGCTTTTGAATTTAAATGCACTTGTGGATGCAAGAGCATAGGGCGAACACAAAGGCAATTAGCAGCCAGAGCTAAGGAGCACTTGCCGAGTTGACTTTTGAAACAGGAGAACAGAACTTCTTCTTCTTTCATTACGGAACACCTATTGGAAGCGGTTCATTTTGTTGACCCTAAAACCTTCTTCCGTGTGCTTGTTCAGGCATGAACAATTCGTATCTTACGCTACATGGAGGCAGCATACATAAAGCGGTTTAAACCTGGCCTATGTAAACAACTGGAGCATGTGGTGAATCTAACCCTTACGTGGTAGCACCGGCTCCCTGTTTACACCTTTCCCCTCCCAACTGTTTTTAATAGACGACTTTACATGGTTTTTTGCTGCCCAAAGCGTTAAACATTTCCTACTTGGCCAATTCTAATGACCTTGATGTTTTTGTATCGATTTTTCTGTATGAATTTCAATTCTGCATTTTCTCATTCATTACTAAACTTATGCAGCAAGTGGATGTAGCTGATGAGCCCTCGCGAAATGTATGGTTCCATTTAATTCTGCCATATACGCAATCTTCAAAATAAAAAGCGTGTAACGCTTATTTATGCAACAAACCTTTACTGTTTACCAACGTATGTCCTGTTAGACCGTATTCTTTACACGAGCCTGCTTGGCATGCTTTTATGCAACTTAAACCAGTTTGTCACTTACCCATTTAAGAAGAACTACCAGAACTCTATCACATCGTCTGAACTTATGCTGCACTAAAATCCATCCCAATTTTGTTCCTTATTGCTAAATATTAATTACTTCGCAGATGACTGGGATGGCTTCGAGTTGTGAATTGCATTCAAGCATAAAGGACCGCTCGTACCTTACCGTGAATAATTCATAACTTTTAAACTGCAAAAACAGCAGGATTTATTGGATCCATAAATTTCAGGAGCGCTCATCAGCCACTACCTGTCATTGCATAACGTGAATCACGTAAGATAAATACAAAATTAAAATTCAGACAGAAAAATCGATACAAGAGCTGCAAGGTCATAGGATGTGGCCAAGAGGCAAATCAATAACGTAGGAAAGTTAAAACGCAGTAGGCAGCAAAAGTGGGGGAAAACGTGTAACTCAGAAACATTGGGAAGGGGACTGTGCAAATCTGGGAGCCGGATTTTATCAGGGCAAACCAAGGTTAACCACGTGCTCCAATTGTTTACATAGGTCGCGTTTTGACCACCGTATATAGGCTGCCCCCATGTAGAGCAAGGTACGAGTTGTTCGTGCTCGAACAGGTTCTTGGACTTATTTTAACTGTGTACAAAGGATGTCCAATTTTTGTTCAATGGCCAACTTTATCGACAAATTGATATAGTAGCAATGGGAAGCTTACTTGTACCAAACTTTGCAGGCATATTTATGGGCCATTAAGAAGGAAAATTTTCGTCCAAATCGGACAAGATAACACTCTAAAGGCGATATTTTGATTATGTTTTTGCAATTTTTGACAACCTAAAAGAAGCTGAAGAATTATTGTCCGAAATTAGCAATTTGCATCGGAAGATAAAATTGACTACAGGACATGAACAAGAGAACCGGCTTTCCTTCCCTGACGTTCACTTGTTCAGACAGGATAATGGTTCTACTACACGAACTGTCTTCCATAAGAATACCTGGAAAGATCAGTTCTTGCATTATCTAAGTTCTGTTCCCACCCAATGGAAACGCAACTCGGAGGACCAGAAAAATCTGTTCTATAGACGTATGAGCTGCCGAATTAGAAAGTCTCAAAGATAACTTACTGAAACGGGAAATCCCAGCTCAGTTTATTGACAAGTAAAATCAAAACTTCGACCCAAAAGCATGGCACAGTTAACTCCAAAAAAAGCCTACTTTGTTTTCTTGCCATTGAAGGGCAATAACATGTTAAACACCATCAAGAGACACTTGCTTAACGCCATTAATAAGGTTTACCATGCTGCAGAGCTCATACTTTGCTCTCCAACTCAGGCCCTACCAAACCCTGGTGCGAAGGATGCCTTGCCATTGCACGCCACTTCCAATTGCGTGGATGAATTTACATGCACTTACGGATGCAAGTACATAAAGCGGAAGAAATGACAACTAGCAGGCAGAGCTAAGGGGCATTTGCCTAGTTGGCTTTTCAAACAGGAACATAGAACGCATCGTTCCTTCATTACAGAACATTGTCTAGATACTAACCATTATGTGGACCGTAAAACTTCCTTCCGAGTACTTGTTCGAGCACGAACAGCTCGTACCTTGCGTGACATGGGGGCAGCCTATATACGGCAGCCAAAACGAGAGCTATGTAAGAGCTGGAGCATGTGGTGAACCTTACTTTGCCCTGGTAAAATCCGGCTTCCAGATTTATGCAGTCCTCTTCCCAATTTTTTCTTCATCACACGTTTTCCCCATGTTTGCTGCCTAACATATTTTAACTTCCTTACTTTATTGATTTGCCTCTTGGCCACATCCTATGACCTTGCATTTTGTTTTGATTTTTCTGCATGAATTCAATTTGTATTTTCTCTTCCGTGATTTACATTATGCAATGAGAGGTCGCAGCTGATGAGCGCTCCTGAATTTTATAGATCCAATAAATCCTGTTGTTCTTGTTATTTACAAATTTGCACCTGGGAAACTCTGCTCCAAGTTATTCATAACCCATGCCACAGGATTCGAAATATATGCAATTTGGGCCGTACGCAAGCTAGGAACTTGACAGCTCAGAACGTGAACAGCATGTTGATAAACTGTCGAATATGCGCTGGTGTATATTTGTACTATTTAGGATTTCTTCGATAAGCCTACTTTACATAAAGTTTGGAGCGATCATACTTCGAATTTAAAAAATATATGTAACCATTCCTTGTATAATATTTCCCGAGGGCATACTTTTTTTGGATGTCTAAATAATTGGAAAGAACGAATTCCATCTTGATAACGTTTGCGCTGGATGTTAGTGTTGCGAAAATTTATCTTGTTAGATAAATGTATGGCTGACAACACACCGCTGAGAGAGTCATCTATCTTTTTATAGTGATCAGTTGGTCATAATCAACCGCAAGAGTTTCAACAACTGCGGATTGATCTAGCAGCTTTCTTAGATTCACCATCGGGCAACGGGGCTGGCCTTTTTCTTGAGTCCGATCGAGTGTATAAAAGGATGTGGTAGGGGTGCTTACTGATGGCGTTACAGAATACATTCCTCATGGTATGCCTTGGATATAAGTCTCCAGGCTTGCCAACAGCCACTCGGCGTCTTGTATACCAAAGGCAAGAGGACATTGCAAAAACGGACAGAGGGAATTAAGGTTGACATTTCTGGCTTTTTGGCCGAAATCAACCAGGTTCAGAAGGAGAGATGACAACGGAAACCGCGGCCTTTCAGTTAAGCCAAGATGGCATCAGCCCTTGGGAGATCGATATTTCAAATTAAGCGAATCCGCCTGAATTATGTCTTCCGTGAAAATAACTGTGTAAATAATACGCATCACTTCGTCCTCATAATTGGGTGCGTATAAGTTGGGTTCAGTCAGCTTGGCGGAACGGATGAACTGAGAGTGATCTTTAGCTTTATTCTTGTCATCTGAAATTTTCGCACCTTCTACAGTCCAGAATATGGGGAATAACCATTGTTCCGCGTGGTCTGTCTTTGAGTTTAATCCAAGCATGGTTTCACAGACTTTTTTCAGTGATCTTCTGACTGTTGGGGATGAGCTTTTTGACCCGGTTACTCTGCAAATTGTAACTGATGAGGAATTCAGGCGTCCTATCAATAAAAGGTCTTGTCGACAGTTTTCTCATCTTGTTTCTTTCCTGTCAATAGCTTCTACATTTTGTGCTTCATTTAATGACGATTCTTCATCAGTTTGGCAATAACAGCCTCCAGCGATTATGCATCATTTTTGGTCTTCCGCTGTTAGTTGATTGTGTGCTCAATTTTATTGATGATCAATGGGGAACCTTTTGCAAAATTATATCTAAAATGACATTTTCAAAAAAAGCGTATGTGTCGGTCATTTTCGTTTCCTCGTCTACCTACGAACAATAATTAGTAAATTTCGCGCAATACTAGCTAGTGGCCGTCATTCACCGCAGTTGCCAGCAAAAGTTATTCTGGAATTAACGGTTCATACTCGAGAGCTTCTTGGGGAAATATCATGTTTTACGAAGGGGAACTTAGCGTCCTCCCGGAATTCTATCATATTCCCCCCAAGATTATATTTTTAATAACAGCAGTGGGCATAATCACATTCATTGTCATCTTAAGGAATTAATTTGCCCAAAAACAATACAAATGGAAGGTTTTCGAATAAATTCTGA
>JAYGXS010000001.1:21576955-21606363 GCA_036362985.1 Ligula intestinalis | reverse complement strand
TTCCTCGATGTTCACATGTCAAGAAAGAAAGATGGCTCCATCACACGAACTGTCTACCATAAGAATACGTGGAAAGGACAGTACTTGCATTATTTGAGTTTTGTGCCCATTCAATGGAAACGAAACTTGGTATGCACTCTCTTCCAGAGAACGAGAAAAATCTGTTCTGTGGATACATTGGAAGATGAAATAACTAAACTCAAAGTAACTCTACAGAAGCGCGGATACCCAACACAGTTTATTGACAAATATAAAAAACCATTGCGGCCTAAAATGACGGAACAGATAGTTCCGAAGAAGCCCGTTTTCATATCTTTGCCGTTTAAAGGTGACAACATTTTCAATACCACCAAAAGACGACTCATTAATGCCATTCACAGGACATATTATGCCGCTGAGCTTATAATTTGCAATCTAACAAAGCTTTTACCGATTCCTCGTGCGAAGGATGCCTTGCCGATGCACGCCACATCAAACTGTGTTTATGAATTTACATGCACTTGCGGATGCAAGTACATAGGGCGAACGCAAAGTCAATTGGCCACCAGAGCAAAGGAACACTTACCTAGCTGGTTGTTTAAGCAAGAAAAACGAACACCTCACTCGTCAATTACTGAGCACTTGCTAGATACGGGCCACTCCGTGGACCCTAAAACCTCCTTCCGAGTACTTGTTCAAGCACGAACAACTCGCACCTTACGCTACCTGGAGGCAGCGTACATAAGGCGGTTTAAACCCGACCTATGTAAACAATTGGAGCATGTAGTTAACCTAACTCTACCTTGGTAATACTGGCTCCTTGTTTACACATCCCCCCCTCCCCAAATTTTCTTTCTTTTTGCCTAGACGTTTTTTTCTCCAGTGTTTGCTGTCTACAGCGTTTAACTTTCAGCTTTATCGAATGCCTCTTGGCCGTGTACAGTGACCTTGCCGGTTTTTATCAATTTTTTCTGTATGAATTCAGTTGTGCATTTTCTCTAACGTTCATTCCCGTTATGCAATGAGGGGTGGCAAATGAAGAGCCCTCTCGAAATTTATGGATCCATTAAATTTTGCTGTTTATACAGTGTTCAAACATTCTTCTCCACACAATATATTGCTGAAGCGACCAAGTGGATTCACGTCGTGCAAGTTAAAACTCTCTCCAATTTACGTTAAACATTTAAAAGATGCTTAATTGTCAAGAAAACGATTCTTTGCGAAAAAATCGAAACCTCCGTCTCGTACATATTAACCTAGAGAAGGTGATAGGAAACTGTTCTAATTAGGCTTACGTATAACGGGAATAACTTATATCAGAAAACCAGAGTGCGACAATGTGTGCTTGGGGTTTGAGCACAGGCTAAAATAACCGTTTTTCCTTCTCAGATGCATAATTTTAATTTTCGCTTTTTAATGGAGAGAAGAAAACTAAATTGTTTGGAAGCAAAAGGCCTACGACTAACAGAAAATGAAGGTTTACTGATGTATGTATCCTGTGCAATTATTTGCTGAAAATTTTAAGTGGAAACTAGCCCTTTTAACCATCATCCCCACAGCTCTACGTTTTTCTCTTATGTTCTTTAATATTCACCGCCAAAATAGTCATGCGGGACCTTCATTAAAATGTGTGACTACGTCTAGACTAGAGTTCGCACAGCCATGCTTAAATAGGAGGCATCACACAGCAATCTCATACAAAAAATGAAGTCAATCCTGCAGATTCTGCTGCAAGTCTTCTTACTAACTTTGCTGTTAGTTTCACTGGCCAAGGGCAAGTCCATTTTAATTGTTCTGCTATGACACATTTTTATAAAATTACTTCCCGTCTCTTACTTTGCCAATCATATTTTCTCAAGAACAAGCCGAGTGTGGGCGTATAATGCTTACTCAGACGCAAATATACACAGTTTAAATAAAGTCAATCCTGTAGGTGCTCCCTAAAGTATGCTCACAGATTTCGCTATCGGTTTGTCTGACCAGTGGCAAGCTCATTTAATGTAAGCTTTTAAGGAAGATTTTGACAAAACTCGTTTTCACCTCTTAAGGTACCTGAATATTTCTCAGTAACATACCCAGTTTGACTATGTTACACACATATGACAGTTAGCCTTGGACTATATTAGATAATATGGTGACCGCTTTTATCCCCTTGAACCCTCAAATATTGTCGCTGCGTGACACTGCTACTTACCACAGTTTCATTCAACAATCCCAAAGTGTTTCATTCGATATATGTGGACTGCAGAAAATAGTGCGTTCAATGAATCTGTAATTGGAATATGCTTTTACTATTTCTTGCAGGTAATTCAGCCCACACGACGTATGCCAGTTATGAAATTACTGAGTATGAAGGTCCATACACCATACAAGTGCCAATTTTGGAAGAAACCTTAGTAAGTTGTTTCAATTTACTCTCCGAAAGTTCGAACTGCAGCGAGGAACATCCATTCTTAGCTTCAAATATGTTTTCCCAGTAGGAAGTCTACGTCTACATTGATGCTGAAAAAAAACATAGCCACCAATGGAACATGTTACTTGCTCTCCTCCGTGTATTTCCTATTTTCGTGCCCTTACCTATGCTGCGAGTTGTATTTATTTCGTTCGGAAAGTGGCCCTTTGGCAACTTTGTCTATACATCTCTTCATCTCTTCTGATTTTCATTTTTTTTCAATCTTAATGCTATAATCATAATTGGATTTTTTGAACCTACGAGTGCCAAAGCTATCATTATTGACGTTCATTTTACAGCAATGCGGGAATGTCTGCTTACTCTCAACGTTCCAGAGCTTTTCTTCGTCAGACACCTATCGGTCAAGACAGAAACGGACCATTTAGTGTACACTCAGCGTAAGTCCATCTAGTGTTTTGTCGACTATAATGACAAATCCTGGCATTAAATTTTATTATTCACTGAAGCCATTATTTAAAGTCTAATAACGTATTCGCAGATACTAAATCCAAAGTAATCCTCTCGAAACCGTATCTAGCAGACTTTCACCGCATAGGTGGCCACTTGAAGCGGCTGTACTGCACTGAAAGGTGCTCCTGTTAGACGTTGAGACCATGCGGCAATTTAAGTGACCCGCATATTTTGCTTCTGGATCTCCTATCACACGGGCATTTGCCGAAGACCTGTCGAGATTTAAGGGCTTATAGGGTTAACCCTGACGGCTGCGATTTTCTAGGCTCGGTTCCTTAAGAGAGGAGTTATGGGAAGGCTTGAGTGCTAGAAAAAGTATGTTCTGTACAGAAGGATTGAAGATTAGGTAGTAGGAAATTTGACTCGGACGATTGCAGTCCGTTCCCTAGTGGGGTCGGCTCCGAACTGATGTCTGGTGGCAGACATCCGAGTGGCCACTGAGAGCTGGCTTCATCTTAGTCAGCCTTGATGGTAGTTAGTTAAGACCGGGAGAGGTTACGCACTGGCGTGGGCTCAGCCGCGACTTGGCAGAGTAGTGGCTAACGCCAGGCATTGAGCGAGAGGTGGACAGGGTGCGGTCGTTCACACAAGAGCGCGTTTTAAGAGGAGTCACCGCGACTGCAACCTTGACGGCGACAGCACGATAAGTCAGCGACCACGGGTTCCCATAGTGGCTGCTTACGGCCGCTACATACCCAAATGTGAACGCAAAGGTAGCAGTGCTCCTCGTCCCTCGTTCGCATTAGCGTTGACGCAACTTCTCTTCAATGGACTAATATATAGACAAATTGATGGAGTATAAATGGGGAGTCCATTTGGGCCTACCTTCACAGACATCTTTATGGGTCACTTAGAAGAAACGGTATAATCGGAAAGTAATAATACAACAATATATAGACGATATATGGATGATATATTCACTATCGTTGATACCAAGAAAGACGCTGAAAATCTTCTTACTTTTATAAATACAGTGCATCAGAAGATTAAGTTCACGATAGAAATGGAACAAAACAACCAGTTGTCCTTCCTAGACGTCCTCCTGCTCAGAGTGGATGATGGTTCACTAAGGCGAACTGTTTTCCACAAGACTACCTGGAAAGGCTCATACTTAATTTTGCCAGTTTTGTGCCGATACAGTGGAAACGGAATTCGGTACAAACCATTTTCCAGAGAGCCAGGAATATCTGCTCCAGTGAGACCCTATCAGCAGAGTTTGCCTGCATAAAAGAGGCCCTACTTAAGCGTGGCTACCCTCTACGTTTTATTCAAACATACAACAGCCCTTTACGGGCAAAATCTACGGACTCGTCGGTTCCGAGAAGGCCCGTTTTTATGCCCTTACCCTTTAAGGGATACAAAATCTCAAATGCAATTAAGCGAAGACTACGTTGTCCCAAACAGCGAACGTACAATTCGGCCGAACTTCTGTTCCTCACTCCAACTAAAAGCCTCCCAATTAACCGGCCAAAGGAAGCCTTGCCTTTGCACGCCACCTCAAACTGCGTATATGAATTCACCTGCACTTGCAGATGCAAGTACATTGGCCGTATGCAAATGCAATTTGTAATCATGGCTGCTAAACATCTGCCTGCTTGGCTTTTAAAACACGTAAACAAAGTATTATGGTCATCTTTTACGAAGCGCTTACTAGACAGTGGTCACTCCGTTGACACCAACACATCTTTCCCCGTTCTTGTTCGAGCACGAAAAAACCGGATTTTACGTTACATGGAAGCATCCTACATACGGAGGGAGAAACCCGACCTATGAAAGCAACAAGACCATGCAGTTAATCTTCAATTGCCCTGGTAAATACAGACCACACTTTTAATTTTGTTCATTTCCCTCCCTATTTCTCGTCCTAAGTATAAAGTTGACATAATTATTGACCGTCTGGCACGTTAACATGACCTTTCTATCATCGCTTTTGTGCAACTGCAAAATGATGTTTTCTCTAATTGTTTCGTTATTCGTGCACAGAGAGGATGCAGTTGATAAGCGCTCTCGAAATTTATTTGCGCACATAAATTCTGCTGTTTCGGCCTGCTTCAAAAGTAGAATGCTTTCTTGGCAGTGGGGTGCTGTTGTGACGCACTCAGCTAAAGAAAAACGAGATGACCATCGTCAGCATTACACTTACAGACTTTTGCTGCAACGAAAACGCACTCTTCTGTTGTGTTTTTGTTTGCAAACAGCTACAATAGGGAAGCATTTTGCGCAGAAAGAGAACACACAACTTGTGAAACCGGTATGCTGAGCCTAATCCAGCTGACTCGTGGCAACGCCATGATCAGTAATTTTCTTCTAAATAATTATTTGATACCTAACATTTGTGCTGAACAGAAAACACTTTGCAACCTCTTTCTTCAACAGAACCCGATATGTGCGGAATGAGACTTCCATTGTTTACCCAAGAAAGTGGTCCATTCATTTATTCGACCCTCCTTCCGGGGCACCAGGGGTAAGGTTGAAACATACATGGAGTTTTTGCTACTAGTTAAGGCTTTTGATTTTGTAATGAATTTGTGTTTTTCATTCTTTAAGCGTGTCATCCTCAATGATGAATATTTCGTGGTAGACGCTGCCGAAGGAATTTGCAAGGGGATAATGCAACTTAAAACTTTCAAGGCAACGTTTAAATACGTAAGCGAACTTAAAATGTTTCATTGTCCCAAACTGTGCGTCAGCTTTAATATAGTATCCAGAGAACAATGAGATTGATCCATGTGTTAATTACGTCGGCGCGGTGACTTTGAGTTTAGTCCAGGATGATGTAGGTGGTGTGCCCTCGCAGATAAAGTGGAGTATTGGTTATTTCCCTTCCCTAGTGGTGGTCTCCAGCCCCACCCACCCTAGTAGGCAGTTGTGAATAACAGTTGCCCTTCCTGCGAGGGTCCCACGGAGTGTTTCCCTTCCCCGGTGGTAGTCTCCAGCTCCACCTTCCCTGATTGTCTTCTTCGGTTATGTGTTCGCTTGTATGACAGTTTATCATCGTTATTATTCTACTGTACTCGTAATAAATGTGTGTGTTAACACTTGGCCTCGGTTTATCATCTCGATGAGTGGCTGTTCCTGTTATCGAGCATTCTAGTGGAATTACAGTCCGTGAACACAGCCAGAAGACAACGGACGTAGACGAACGACTGAGTACCGGCCATAATCAGGAAGAAGATAGGCTACCAAAGGACAACAGGGCGCTCGGGCGTTACATAAAGATAAAGCGGTTTCAGCCGAACGAAGTATTTTGGTATTTATATAAGCATCAATATCATTTGCCGTGCAAATAGCAGCAGAAATATTTCTGTGACAAAATATTATATAACTTTAAAAGTTAAATACACTGTACTATTCCGCACTTGAGCGTTGCAGAAAATGTGATTCGTAAGATAAAAATGCAACCAATTTTTTTCACCTTTTGTTATTCACTCTGAATGTGACGTTCTGCGCTGTGCTGCTAATGCTGTGTTTGTGTTTCGGGCTTTTAGTGGCAAAGTTTGCGCGAATTACTATTTTCTTACCGGAAATCGAAAACATTCATCGAATTTACATTTGGGCTGCATCTATACACCGTCCGGAGGAAATCTACTGGATATTAGTCGAACACATCTCGGTCGCCTTATCGAAAACTGGTACTTCATAGGAGATATCAGCTGAGGCGTACTTTTATCTAATAATGCATTCGATTTAAGTGTAGTATTGCCCAAATGACATATTTTTATTGTACATTCGAATTAACACCTCATAAGAATTGTTTATTTCAGAATTGTTTACCTTCACGCATGAAGATTCATTAAGTAGTTGTATCAGTGGGGAAACTTTGGAGATTTCCTGGCGCCTCAGGCACACATTTAGGGTTTAGATGTGAATCAGGTAAGTCATAAGTCTTATTATACGGTTCGATCATACTAATTAGTTTGCACTTGCAATACTTCATGTTTGTTTTATAATAAAATCTGTGCATCATTTCAGTCACTACAAGCTTTTAAACTATCTGAATAGAAACCTTTTGACTACAGCTCACCTGCAATTCAAATGAGGGCGAATTTTGCGAGGGCTCTACTCCTTGTGGTAAGTTATTTTAGTATACTTAGTAACTTATAAATTCTCAAGAAGAATACTCTTATAATTGGCATGTTTCAATTGCCGTGTCGACCTGATATCTAGTTTTAGAAAAGGAGGGTCAGTACTCGGTTCTAAAATTTGAGGTGACTAGCGTTGAAAAACCAATTGCCTTCTTTACATGCATCTACGACGACGCAGGGCGCTACGCGCATGCAGTCTATAGATATCATTGGCCAGGTAACTTTTGCTTTCCTTTGTGCACCGAATCGAATTTTGTATACCTCTAATCTACTCGTATATTCTTTGTGTAGACTTTCAGCGGTAGCAAATTAATTTATCTGTGCACATTTCTAGCCGTGGACGCATTTGAGAGGGATGACGAATGCCTGCACCCCAAATCAAATATAGTTCAACTGCAGTGGACTGTCATAAGTTGGGGCCCACGTGAATATCGTGTAGGTTAAAGGTTTTCCGTTTGACCAAAAAACGCTTTGTTATAATCCCATCAGATAATATGGTGGTTTGTATTTGGAACCTGCTCTATTTGGGTAGCTCTAAGGGCCGAGAATGCGTTGAATTGGATGATTCCATCAAAATACGGATGTTTTCGTGGGCTGGAAATAGAAAACTAACCACAGCCAGGAACTTTTTTAGCCGATTTGGCGGTCAAGACCTTAAAGAAAGCGGTGGATAAGGCTTTCAAGTCTTCTCTAATTATCCTGTTGACTGTGTATTTTCAAACTCAAGTTACATGGAACAAATTAGCCAAGCAGTTGGCTAAGCAGGTTTCCCTGATTCATACTCATATGCCAACGCATTGAATTAATTTTAAATATTTGGGATAATAATTTCGATGAGCGCGGGTATTCAAATCAGTACCCGTCAGGGAACAAGACATCCTGTTCAAGGGCAATTACTTCTTCATTTCACGACAATACGTAATGCTTCTTTGTAATCTCACTATATAGTAGATGTACGAAATGTTAGAAACTGGGTAGTGGGTATTCAAAGAAGTATACTTCGGTGAGAGCATTTCTTTGGGAAACAAAAGAAAACCCTCTTTGGTACACGCTCTACGCATCTGACGACAACCCCATGTGTCAGTGACGAAAATTCCCATTTAAGTGTGTTTTTGTTTTCCAAAGAACTCCTCATACCGAATCAATTTTATGCAACACTGGGCACAGATTAAGGCAAATGAATTTAAAAAAACTATACTGTTCTACAGACGTTTCGAATGCAAACAAACATGCGAGACGTTGGGATAGTCCGCCAATCAAGGTACAATTTAGAAAACCTTTTCCTCACTTGAATTCAAGATCTGACACAGTTA
This sequence comes from Ligula intestinalis, assembly GCA_036362985.1. NCBI lineage: Eukaryota > Metazoa > Platyhelminthes > Cestoda > Diphyllobothriidea > Diphyllobothriidae > Ligula > Ligula intestinalis. Next base: position 21,598,063 of record JAYGXS010000001.1, on the reverse strand, counting down.
TCTATGGGTCAAAGCGCAAAAGCAAAGTAATGATTCAGACCTGCCAAGTTGAGAGATCAGGACTGATATTTGGGGAAATAAGAAAGGTTCACCGGAAACATTTTAATGGAACGCTGATATTTTTGAGAGCTTCCTGGGCTTGTCGAAGCATAAAAGGCACTCGATCGAACAGAAGTAGAAGTGACGTTCTTTGTCGGCACAGCCCGTCACTTAACTCTCTACAAAGTCAGCACTCTTGTTTTCCTCAACGTACGTTAAAACAGACTGGAAGCTCTCATCTGATTTATGCTTTTATTTAGACGTCAAATAGGAAGGCGATACATTCACTTTCCACTATAATCATGAACTTATTGGAAACATAGAGGAATCAGTATTCGTTTGCAATTCGGCTGACGATAGTCAAACGCAGGTCGTAGATTGGCATGGTGAGTGTTCTTCAAGTGCGCATTTTTCGGTGTCATACTGAACAGTGTAAGAGATTTTGGCTTCCTGCCCGATGCATACCTGAGCCCTTCCCCATGGAACAGATTCTTTGTTGACTATGCTGCAACTACCACTAAAAGAATCACATGACAACCGCATACGTTTGCCTTTTTTTATTTGCGGATGTTTCCATGGCCGTATTTAGAAGGCTACCTGGTGAATATACATATAACTGATGTATCTATTTAATGGCTGACTTTTTCCAACGCCGTTCACTGGCCTGAAGAAAACTAATCGAAAGTAACCTTTTGTTGACCATGTAGCCTTCTGCAATTGCTGATGCTTAAACGTGGCTTAGGCCATTGATTATTAAGGCCCAACCACATTCCTACAAGAAGGAATAAACGAGTATTAGTGTGGAAATGTTAATTACATGCAGTATAGAAAAATACTCCTTCCATTATCCCCGGAAGGGGAAGAAGAGGAGACTAGGCTAATCTAAGTAACACGTCTAGGCGATTTCATGCATTCAAAAGCTTATGAGTATCAGGCATATCCCTCAAAATCACTTTGCAGACGTTCACTGGTAGTCGTGGAGACGATTTGAATACAATGCATCGTTAATATTTACACACCAAAATTGACTCAAAATTCAGTTTAATAGCCTGTTTGTGAACAGCTCGGAATGTGGTAGTTTCTTCCGCCTCGAAAAATGATTTAAAAAGTAACGCTAAATACTGTTAAACTGCAGACTACTGATCAAACCACAACCATATGCAATCCCGGAGCATTTTCTATTCCTGAAGACAGCAGTTTGAAAACCAATCTTTAGACTGCGGGTGCATAAATAGTCTAAGAATTGGTCCGTGCTTTTAGCCCGAAGTTAGTTTGCATAATTGCATTTGATTGTTAACTACTCAGTGAAGAACTCTTAAGCCAATGTTTGCATGCATTTAGATGGACATTACTTTAGATAGGTTTTAATTCGCTATCTCTTTTGTGATCCATTAGGCAACGGCTATGAGGCATTTGATGAACATATTCCAGGTTAGTTGCATTTTTACGAAAATTTTGCAGCCATCAAATTGGACAGATTGCCTTATTATTCACGGACTCCTATTTTCAGCGCTTACTTTTCCAGTTAGCGAGACGGCTTTGGGTAATGCGCTTGAGCACCACTTGTCGCATGCTCGATTAAATGTCCACGGGGATGCAACTGTGGTCAGAATGTCACCTTTCCCGATATTTAAGGTTATGTGTGCAATCCATCGTCGTAGTCTATCGTGGTCATGCTTAGTCCGCTTCAAAAATGCAGAGATGCAGACGCTACTGCGTCATGTGAGCCACCTTTGGTATATTCTTTATGCTCGTCTTGGTGTTACTTGGGCAAGTAGCAAAAAAATTATTTTTTACTTAACTAGTTTTGCGACAACATTGCTTACTAAGTGGAAGTGTCATTACGACAAATAAAACGCCGAAATAAAACATTGGTACAATTCTTGCATCCTCCGTACAAAAACATCCTTAGCAATATACCTGCGCAGTCCATAAATGCTGCTATCAAGACCCCAATTTTCTATACTGCCATAATGTAGATTGCTCGAAGTAGGATTGAGGGAAGCCTTGTTTGCTGTTAAAGTGAATCGTTTTTCTTTTTAGAGCATGGAGGTGGAAGTTCGAGCAAACCCACTCAGCGGAAACGTTTACACGATAACTGGAAAATATGAGAAGTGCAAGTACAATTCAAGTGTAATCGGCAAATTTAAAAAAAAGCGTGTCGTGCTCAAAAACTCAACAAGCCTTCATAATCAACATACCGACGACATACACGATCGTATTCTTACCACGAGCCTTCTTCGTATGTTTTTCTAGGGACTAAAACCTGTTTGCCAATATCTTTTTAAGAAGAATTCATTGACTTTAATGCCTTCGTGTGAACTTATTCTGAACTAAAATCAATCTCATCTGCTACATTTTAGTTTTCAATTGCAGTTGGACCAAAGTAAGGAAAAAGCGAATTTTACTCAAAGTACTTCAAAATGCATGTCAGACGCGAAGAAATATCTTCCAGAAGGGTTCTCTGTAAGCTAGGTACCTGAGGAACATGTAAAAAATTTCGCCACGCCCTCGAAAAAATACACATATGCACGTATACATTACCAATAGAACCATTTTTCTTGTTCTTCGTTGTCAGTTAGCCAATAGCAGGAGTTCTAACACTCACGCATTGAAACCGTGGCTTTTTAGTTGCCCAATAACCTTACCATTAATTCATGGGCTAGCATTCCTGTTGGTTTCTATCGGTTATGTAAATAGCGGCTGAGTCCGGTCATAGTCCGAATTTGTTGTCCCAGACCCGCATATCGCGTCCAGTGCACCTCTCGTCGGTGGTTGCTGAGCTGCCGCCAGTGTCTCCCATCATACTGGTCCGGCGACCCCTGTCATCGGTACGCGCTGTGTTCCTGTTCGTCTGCATTCACTCCAGAAAGCAGATCCTGACGTGCGGCATTCGCTTACTAGGAACCGCACTGTGCATGACAGACGATATTCTCCGTTCTAACGCACTTGACGTTATGGCTGACGGTACGCTTATCGAGGGGTATTAAGGCTAAGGAAGTTTAATCCTAACGGCTGCGATCTTCCAGGCCTGGTTCCTTAGGAAATGAGAGAGAAGTCATGAAAAGGCCAGAGTAGTAGGAACAATATATTGTGTACAGAAGAGTCAAGAGGAAGTTGCTACTAGGTCTGGTATGGCTTTCGACCGTGAGAGACGAGTGAGTGCGCAGCGTCGTCGCGACCGCCCGCTTGGGACAGAATCTCAAGTGTCATCTCATAGCAGTAATCCCATGTGGCTGCCGAATGCTTGCTTTGTCTCCGCAGACTTGATGGTGATTGGTTGGACCACGCGATGTGGGCGCAGTGGTGGCGCAGGCGAGACTAGGTGTGTTAGTAAGCTGCTCAGGCCATTGAGCGAGAGATGGACACTGTGACCAAGGCTTTGGCGGGATGAGTCAGCGATCACGATTTTAAACAGTGGCGTTAACGCCCAATACAAGTGCTCTCCTCCCAGACCGTAGTTCCTTAATGAAAGAAATCGAATGAAGGAAGATTAGTTAAAGATAGGGGAGGAGGTACGTACTAACGGTAGGGTTTGAACAGCTGGTGTTCGCGTAGCTGCCATATGTGAGCCAGGTTGAAGGGACAGTTGTGACTTGCATGAGTTTCTTTGTCTAGCATGCATGAGTCGTGTTAATGCTGCCAGTGCCACTTTGTGGGAGAAAAGATCATCTCCGTGTGCGAGGGCTACTGGGTCTGCGTGCTGGTAGGAGGAAAGCTCTCGACTACGCGCGCATTGGCATGTGGGTAGGAGATTGGTCATCTCGACTACGTGTGAGGGAACCAGGTTGGCTGCGTTGAACCTGGACGGCAAATCAGCATTCCGCGCCAGTGTGCGTTGAGAGGGGGGAGGGATACCGTTGGCTGTAGAAGTGGGATCAGGATGTGGAAAGGAGGTCTGGGACTCATAGCGGGAAACTAGGGCCACTGCTGCCTGAGAAAGAAAATCAGAGATTTGGGCACAATTAAGCTCTCCCTCAGGTGCCTTCTACCTCTCACCAAAAAGCTGGGATTCGACCTGATGATTGAAGTCTTCTTAGCACAACCAACAGATTGCCCACTGCTAGTCCACAACCTATGCGTCTGCTGGGTAAACTGGAGTTAGTAGAAGATCCATCTTCCCGAACAATCTGGGGTGATCGAAGGGTGGAGACAACTGATTCAGCTTATTCTCCAAAGCCGGAATACGGCCCTCGCACAATGGGTGACTATCTGTCGAAGAGGTTTAACGAGGAAGACACTCAAAGGGGAGAGGGTGGATTGGAGCCAGTGCAAATCCTGTCAGTTGCTTTTCTTGTCAAACCTTATGTAGAGCGAGAATAAAGACGATGACTAGGTGAGTGAAACTCCGTAAAAATATGTAATAGAGATGACCGAACCGAACCGCCAAAGTGGGGAGATAGCTGGTCAACCCCACCACTACCTGGATACTGTCAAACATGATATTGCAGCCGTCTAAGTAGTGGCTGCACTAAGAGTATTACAATCAGCTTTTTTAATTTCCTACGAAACAAATTTTTGTTCGCGGTATACATCAGTATATTTAAGGTCTATAGACATAGACCGAAATTGTAGGTGTATACTTGGGTTGAAACCCGTCAACCACTGCCCAATATGCACTTGCAGTCAACGGGCAGATTAAATTAGTAAATATTGTAACCTACAATACTAACAGCCTATCTACTAGTTAAAAGGCCCAGAAACATGTTTCGCAAGTATTCTGCCGCTGCTTAACACAGCTGCGAGGGGTCCAGCTCATCAGTGGGTCCCCCAGCTTCCCATATCAGCTTTCTGGTTGATATACCAGTTCTGAAAGTTCAGCTTTTTAATCTCCTAAGAAATTAATTTCTTTTCGCGGTATATGTCAGTATATTTAAGGTCTATAGGCAAAGACCGAAATTGTAAGTGTATATTTGGGCTGATGTTAATGTTGCAAAGCCTATAGGCCTTAAATATACTGATGTATACCGGCAACAGAAATTAAATTCTCAGGAACTTTTGAAGCTTAACTTTCAAAACCGGTATATCACCTAGAAAGCAGACAGGGGACCCGGGGACCCACTGATGGGCCGGACCCCTTGCAGCTGTGTCAGGCAGCAGCAGAATACCGGCGAAACATGTGTCTGAGCCTTTTAGCTAGCACCTAGGCCAGGGGTCGGCAACTTTTTAACTCAGGGAGCCAAGAAAGCAAATATTTGGAAATATATTCCAAAATTAGCCATATAGTATATTTTAAAATGAAATTCTATTGAATGCGAGCATAATAAGCCTCTGAATTTATTCTTTTCAATAATGTTCTTATAATACTCATTGTTAATGCGACTTCTGGAATGCATGGATTCGCTGAGGGTTTTATAGTCTGGTCGGTAGTTGGTGAGGTTAAGCTTCATGCAAGCGTTGAGGCTTTCATCCGGTAGACGTGATTTTATTGTAGACTTGATGCAGCTAAAATATGAGAATGACTGCTCACATGCATGCGTACATACAAACAGGGCCAATACAGCAATGCTCAAACGCTGCAGTGTGTGATATGTGACCGGAAGCGTGTTCCAAGTTTTGATTATCAGCTGGTCTTCGGGTTGAAGTTCTTTAATTTCTGTCCACATGTGCTTGCTTGCCAACTCCGCTTTATGTCGTGCGATCCTTTCCATGTGTTGCCACAACCAACTTTTCTAATGCTCACTTGCACTGAAACCCCCGTCCATCGAGGCTTGACCTCGCAGCTGCGTCTGGGAGACCGGTAACAGCTGCGCGAGCGTCCCCGTTCCTTCGGTTTTCTGGCGGCCCCGAGACCGCCGCCCTGGCGGCCGCAGTTTATTCAGTCACGCACACACACACCCGAGCATACACGCGCATCCAAATACCTAAGGGCCATTTAAATACTCCACCCCTCAGCCATTGCAGCAAACATCTCTGAAGGCGACATCCCCTCGGGCAATTGCAAAACACCAATAACAGAACAATTGAACCTGCTCCGCATTCCTACTGAATCAGCTCTCACGACTGCCTCAAGCTCTCTCAGACCTGGCTGGGCGCAATCAACAATTGGGAGTTCTGTAAATAATAAATCACTGCTTCTGGTGACGTGTGTCTTTTAACTTCCAACCTATGATTTGGCCTGATGATTGTAGTGATCCGAGTACAACCCACTACTTAGACCCCTAAAGAGTAACCAAAATCATAAAATCGTAAGTTTCTGAAAGAGCCATACGCAATCATCAAATGAGCCATATATGGCTCGCGAGCCATGGGTTACCGACCCCGGACCTAGGCTGTTAGTATGGTAAGTCACAACATCAATATAAGTATTACAGTAGTCGCCGGCTATTAAGCCCACCTGAGGCCCAGACCAAATTGGGCTTACTAAGCGGCGGCCGCACTAACCGGAGAGTCCTAGTTCTTGATTAGTAAACGCAGGATAGGTACTATGCATTACATACGTACTGTATTATGTGAAGAGCTTAGTTACGTACAAGAAAAGAATGCTGTTTGTCTGTAGTTTACGTAATAACAAAAATAAACAAAAAATGATTTGCGACACGTTTAAAAAAGCGGTCTAGTGTCAGTTATTTTGGAAGAAATTTCACTCGCGAGTGCTCTTTGATGTCCTTCCCCAGGCACCAGAAATTGTCGAATTTTGTTAAATCTGATGCCTGTAGACCGCGTTGCGCACGCAGAGAGATGAGAAGTTCACTCTATCCTGTTGGCAAACTGGGCTTATTAGCCGGCGGATTTCGCTATGTAAAATTCCGTTCCCAGCTGGTTTGGGCTTAACACACGGCTGGGCCTATTGACCATGGGCTTAATAACTGGTGACTACTGTAGTATGAATTGATGTTGTTACCTACCATACTAACAGCCTATCTACTAGTTAAAAGGCCCAGACACATGTTTCGCTGGTATTCTGCCGCTGCTTGACACAGCTGCGAGGGGTCCAGCTCATCAGTGGGTCCCCCAGCTTCCCATATCAGCTTTCTGGTTGATATACCAGTTCTGAAAGTTCAGCTTTTTAATCTCCTAAGAAATTAATTTCTTTTCGCGGTATATGTCAGTATATTTAAGGTCTATAGGCAAAGACCGAAATTGTAAGTGTATATTTGGGCTGATGTTAATGTTGCAAAGCCTATAGGCCTTAAATATACTGATGTATACCGGCAACAGAAATTAAATTCTCAGGAACTTTTGAAGCTTAACTTTCAAAACCGGTATATCACCTAGAAAGCAGACAGGGGACCCGGGGACCCACTGATGGGCCGGACCCCTTGCAGCTGTGTCAGGCAGCGGCAGAATACCGGCGAAACATGTGTCTGGGCCTTTTAGCTAGCACCTAGGCTGTTAGTATGGTAAGTTTTAACATCAATATAAGTATTACAATCATCAGGTTGGATCCTGAGTTATAACCATAGCCTCATGTGAAGGTCTGTGTGGTCTACCCTACTTGGCTATCTGCGTACCGTGATTACCACGCTAGCGATCTTATCAGCCAGACCTGACGGCCTTAACACTCACCGTTGTTTCGACCCACAGTGGACTGTCGACGATGTGGACGGATGCCTCTGTTTTTCCAGTTCCGTTGGCGGACTCTGCAATCAGCAAGGAAGAATCAGGACGCGGCTTCCACACGGTGATGATCCTGGGAACCTTTGCAATGCCCACGCCCCGTTGGCTACACTCCCCCCCTGCTTTTTTTCTCCTAAAAATCCCTGAGGATTTTTTTCACTGTCTGTTCCTATTTTTCCATCCCATGACACAGGACAACTGGCCTCGCCAGCAGTCTGAGAAACAAATTTTCTGCTACCACTACACATTTGTACAAATAGGGAGCTCAAAGGAATTTTTCCTACATATCCATGAATATACTGATACTGATACTGACAGAAGGTACCACAAGGAGGGGATTATTGTGCTCAGAACCCCCAGTTGCTCTCTCTCAGGCAACAGTTGCCACTGGAGAAGTCAGGATCAGTGTTGTTTGCGTCCAGTCATGCCTGAGAGAGATGTCAGAGAGACAGGGGTTGCAGCTATTTCTGTAGGATTGCGTAACAGTTTCAATATTCCTCCAATTAGGGTGTGTGGCACCGTAGGGGGTGTCGTGTCTGCTTGCAGCCGCGACTACCTGGACGCATGTGTGCGTCCGAGGGGAAGTCGATTAAGTGTCCGCAGGTCCGAGCATCTGAAAGTGTTTACTTTGATAGTGGATAACCTTGAGGCAGCTGGCCTTGAACAAAAGCGCCGGACAAAGTAGTAGTTAGTAGGGCAGTATATTTAGGAGGTATTTCAAAACACTGGATGCTTGTCTTCTTACTGGGATATTGATGCAGTACAGGAAACACTATGGCAGCCAAACCTACAGCTAAGTGCACGCCAAGTTTACAGCTGGTGTTCAGGGTTATGCTTGGCTGATGCAGGCTAATAAGCCCGAAACAGTTCTGTATCAAGTTACCCCCAGATGCTGTCATACCCCACTTACTGATATATATATATATATATATGTTTATTATGCCAGTTTGAAGGCAATTTTTGAGAGTTGGTAGAGCACCTCTTGGGCGCCTTCCAAAACCTCAAAGACAGGAAAAAACCTTAAATAAACTCCCTCTTTTGCAGCCAGTGTTGGTTTTATTTCCATTTTGTGTTTTGTCAATACTGGGCAAGATAGGGAGTTTGTTTCAAGTAAAAAAACCTGACTTCGAAGGTACGATACAAACGAAATATATGTACAGTTGGAAACTGAGTTGACACATCAGCAGGAAAAATGATGCATATCGTTAAGGGACATTAGTTCGGGACGAAGAGGGTGAGCACAAGAACACCCTGTTCTTAGTCTTGATTCAATGGTTGTCGGTAAAAGTTGCGCGCTATCAGCTGAAGGGTTAGCCGATTGCGGGCCGCAGCTTCAGCAGCCTTATCTTCAGCATGAAGCCTGGCAGGGTTAAAAGTCCACGAACGCCATCAGAGTGAAAGAGGGATTCCACCGAGTCCGCGCCCGAAATTCGTGAAAGTTGTCCTGAATGTAGAAAACAAGTGATAGCCCTCATAAACATAGGATAGCTTTGGTGGGTTTTAATACTTCTGGGCAGCTTATTCCAGCTTGATATGGCGTTTACTGAAAAGAATTGCCTGTACTTAACTGTGCGTGCCATAGGAAGAATTAAAAACACACCTCGATGACTGGCGCACCGAGAGTGCTCGAGCTGCCTTATTGTACTGAGGGGATTAAAGGTTTGGCCATTCAAAAGTTTAAACAGTAAAAATAGACCCTTCTGTAATCTACGAAGCCACAGGGGATCCAGCTTTATAAGTTCGCATCTTTGTTGGCAGGTTAAGTTACGGTGTTCTGTAGTGAAAACTCTTCTAGTGAAGAAGTGCTGCACCGATTCTATTTTCTTCCGTTCACTAATGCGCAGAAGACTGAATAGGAACGAACAGTATTCAAGACTATGTCTCACGTACATATTATAAAGGCTAGTTCTAAACTTTATGGTCTTAAAATTTCTCAGGATAAATCCCGTGGTTCGGCGTGCTTTCGAGACTATCAGGGCACAATGCTGTGACATATTTAGACTATGAGAATAGGATATGCCCAAATCCTTGACAACTTCTCGGATATTTAGTTCGTGGGCGTCAATGCTTAATTCCGGTTGATGATCGTCGCCAACAACCATAACGGAACATTTGTGCCATGAAAGGGTGAGGCGCCATGTGCAACACCACTGGGCGCAGGCCTGAAGATCCTTTTTTATCCGCTCGAGCATAATGTTGAGATCTGCCGGTTTACACTGATAAGCGACTTTTAAATCATCAGCGTACATGAAGGGTCTGCCATACTGAAAACAATTTGAAACGTCGTTGACAAACAGGCCAAATAGGAGCGGACCCAGTACACTACCCTGTAAAACTCCACTCCTCACATGCGCGGGGATGGAGATAACATTGGAAATTTTTACTCGTTGTGTGCGAGCACCCAAATAGGAAGATATGAAGTTCAGTGGCTTGCTACCTATGCCGAAGGAGGCTAGTTTCAGAAGGAGGAGGTTATGATCGACCCGATCAAAGGCCTTAGTAAAATCAAAATAGACGCTATAAGCGGCGAAACCGCTGTCTCTAGATTGCAGCACATACTCAAAGAAAGAGAGCTGACAGGTGTCACAAGATCGTTTCTCGATAAAGCCATGTTGAGCTGTATTGAGCAGGTTGTTCTCTGTCAAGTGACGCATCATCTTTTCTTTGATTAAGGTCTCCAAGATCTTCGAGGCTGCGGGAAGTGTATTTATTGGCCTAAAGTTGTCGAATGAGGTCGATCGGCCATGCTTGTGAATAGGCATTATGTGCGATTCCTTCCACAACGAAGGAAAGGTTTCGCTCTCAAGAGCAAGATTATATACCTTACAAAGAATAGACGGAAAGATATCATTCGCTTCAGCTTTTAGAAGGCTAACTGGGACGCCATCTGGTCCTGGACTATAGGATTGACGATAACGACGAATGGCTACAGTCACATCCCAGACGGTAAAACTTATGGTTTCGAGTATGGCACCCGTCCAAGCCTGGATAACCGGAGGTGCAGCGAACGAGCCTTAACTAAACGTTTTGGATAGGAACACATTGAAGCTATCGGCGGTCAACTTAGCGTCAGCTATGGGGTTTCCTAAAGCATCTTGAAGAATGGGGTGTTGCGTTTTCCTCTGCGCTTTTACTGTACGCGAAAAGAGTTTCGCAACATTAAGGGAAGGATTTCAGCGATGTGAGCCTCATCGGCTATCTGCTTTTCTTCGGAGAGCTTCTTGGCCTGCTCAAAGATCAGTGTGATCAAGGGCAGAACGGAAGTGTCGTTCTGCCGATGCAAACGACGAGAGAGTTTACGCAGCCTACGACGGAAAGACAGAGGAAGGTACACTTCATCCTTGACATGTATTACTTTCTTACGGGGGACAAAATGTAGGATGAGTGGATCCAACACTTTGTACAGTGCATCGGTACAAACATTTACATGTAAACATTGGAAAAATTCAGACCAGTCGAGAGCGTTTAGATGTGCCAGTAGGTCAGCCGTGTTTGCTGATCGGAAGTCATGATAAAAACTATATTTCTGGGAAAATGTTTTGTGTGCCTCTAGTTCTAGTGTGGTAACAACTGTGAGATGGTCTGAACTCCCAAGTGCGTCTAAGGATGACACTGAAAGTAATTCGCACCCCCCTTAGAAAATATGGTCCAGTATGTTTGTTCCTCGAGTGGGAAAATCGACTACATGATCCCACATGCCGATATCTACAGCCTTAAGTAAGTTCTCAAACTTTGAAGGACCGGAAGGTGGAAACCATTGCACGTCAGAAAGATTAAATTCGCCTGCAATCAAGCTATACTTAAGATTCAAGTTGGCTGCAGCATGAAATGCCTGCGAGAGACAAAGATCTTAATCCACATTGGCATTAGGTTGGCGATAAACACAGCCTACGAGTAAGGAGTATTTATGCGTTAGAACACTCGTAGCCAGCAGCTCTCCTCCACTACCGTAAATTGTGGATAGTCCAACGGCCATTGTTTCGATCATTCCGAATGCATGCATAGCCTAGAACAGAAAGTTCAGAGTCAGCTACACAGGCCGATGCCCATGTCTCGGTTACCATAACAATGTCTGGGCGGTTGACGAAAACCATAGTCTGGAGCAGGGGCATTTTATTAAGCAGTGATCTGGCATCTAAAATGACCAATTTAAAAGGGCATGTCTTAGGTTTCGGTGGCGGGACAGCTAGGCCGTCACTGTTACCGGCTTCGACCAGAGCGATGTCCTTTTGACCTGAACTATTTGTCCCTCTCTTATTTTGAGATTTTTCTCGTCATTGGTTTTCCGCTTTTTCCAGCTCTATTATTAACTTTCTCATCTTCATCCGCTCTTTAAACTCGTAATCCGGCTGATAAAAAACTTGTGGATGCAGGCTCCGTAAGGATGGTTTGCACTCTAGCAAAAGTTGCGCATGTGCTTCACTTTCTAAAATAAATTTAAGAGGTCGTGGCCGAGAAATTTATTCCGGAGCTGTTTGAGCCTTCCCTATTCGAAATGTCTTAAGAATGCGGAATGACTCGCCTGGTTTTAGCAAGAGTTTGGCGTACTCTCTCATAAGACCCACGTCATGGTTTACTCATTCCTGTGGAATTTACGGCGCAGACTCTGGGGCCCCCTTTACAACTAGTGGTTTTATCTGTCCGGGACATAGGAAAGTCCTCTTTTGGTCACTGGTGGACAGCACCCATATAGGAATACTGAATTTATTAGGTCAGGACTTAGTATGCAGCTGCAGCCTATACCGACGATTATTCCGCCACTTGCCGTTAGTAGGCTAATTTTATACTTTTTCTGGTACTTAACTCTCTCTCTTTTGAGGTTAAAAGGACGTCTCCTGTTTAATAGGAGATCAATCTGTGCCATCATAAACTAACATTGCTATATCTTATAATTGGGTCAGTAGTTCAGTACTAATGAATAAGCAAAGTAGATGGGAATGTTAGCTCACCACCTTTTCGTTTGCTTATATCTGCTGTTTGTGTGAAAAATGTGGGGTTGTTCTGCTGGCATGCCTATTTTGTTCGGCGTTGCAGATCAGCAGATGCAGGCAGGCTGATTTCGCCTGGCTGTTTGGTAGATTCGGGTTCCCGCGAGCGGTGTCGGTTGAGTCTGGCATTTTTACCTTAAAAGGGTGGTTGCAATCGGACACCCTGATTAAGTTTTGGGTGGCCAATGGCCCTATTTGGTCTGGGCCCGAGGTAGGCTTAATAGTCGGCGACTACTGCATTGATGAAGTTGAAGGAATGGTCAGTTTACTTGACTGATTTGACTGTTTTCTGGATGCATGAATTGCAGCCTTTTACCATTGCATCGTCATTCCTTCGGTCAGTTCCACCTATTTGAAACTTAACACCAGCATTTGGAGTGTCACGATGTATTCAGGACGATGGGAGCGACCGTTGCTTCTAAATGGTTTCGACCAGTCCCATTTACAACTCGGCGAATAAGATCTTTTAGCCTAAACTACTGAAATCTGATTCAAATTAAGTGACTAGGACTGGAAATGGGGTTAAATTGCCTGATTGTTATAAATACGCCATAAAGTGAGCGTTCTGTGTATGTCTATTTTGGTGGTACCATTAACTCATTTAAAACTATAGTTAATCTTTTACGTTGCATAATAACTCAGCATTAGGATATGGATATCGCTCTCCCTCGCGCAATCAGAATGGGCTTGTAAGTCAAGGCTTCCTGTTGACTTCAGATAACGTCTACTACGGTTGGCAATGTTAAGGTCCGTTGTCTAGGAGAGAACACACTTAGCTTAGGACTGCTTTTTCTAAACCATGTTGTGTTCGGACATACGTTTGACAAAATAGGAGAGCAACCTGTACTTTCAAGTGCATTCGGTACCGTCTGTGCTAATTCCGAACATTGTATATGCAATTTCTGGAGCTCCTCTGTAAGGGCTGTCTATGTGATCCGAACTTTTCTTAGATTAATTGAAAGTGAAGGATCTAAATTTTCCCGATTTCATCTTTCTTCGGAAATAAGACATTCTTAAGGAGGAATTGGACGTTCCGAAGTGATGGATGAACGTCCGATCACCATTCAAGTCAATTTATTAAGGGAAATATAGGCAAACACCTTTGAACTCCCTATCGGTACACAGTAGTTAAGAAATGCATCGACAATACCGAACATTTCAAAGAAGGTCGTTTGCGTAATTGTGAGTGGCTACTCACTTTTTCCAAGTAATATAATCAGATGTGATGATGTCATTTAGCACGAGCCAGTAGGTGTAACTGAACAAAAAGAGCAGACAGTGAAAAAACTCCTAAGGCATGGCTCAGAATTCACAAGATGGAATGTAGTTAATGGTTTTTAGGAGAAAAACTGTCGCTCGTGGGCGAAAGTGTTTGAAAAATATGCCCGGATGCAGCTAATAATGTTGGCAGCAGTTTAGGGGGTCCACCGCGACTTATACCTTGATCGGAAGTACAATACGGGGACGAGGACGAGACTGCAGATTCACGAGAAGATCCCGACAAATTGGAGCTGCGGCCACGATACGCCTTTGTCAATTTCCGGAGCCGTCGAATGGTCCCAAAAGTTAAAACAGTTTCATTTCGATAAATAATAGATGAATGTTACTTTTTTTAAAAACAGTAGATGGTTATTGTGTTAAAATGCTTCTGGGTGCAGTTATCGATCGGCCATACAGACGCAAACATGATTTTCACTTATTTGGTCAGGCCGGCCACAACATGTGAGCAGGGTCGTGAACAATGCTCATCGGTATTACTGAGCTCTGTCGGTGTACCGTCACTTGCATAAGAACTGACCCGGTGATTGAATTTGCCCTTAACAAAACGCGGTCATCGCCATATTAACCGAAGGGGAATATGGATGTACTGCACAATGTGTACAGTGTGCAATTGTTCAGACAATAGGTGTGTGAAAGTATTTTCTGCCGTAAGACATCTTCGCATTCGTAATTCAACTTTGCATATAGGACACCAGTCCTGTGGTAAAATGTATCAGCATCAGTTTATTGTGGGAAAAATAGGCAAACGCCTTTGAACTGCCTATTGGGAGCATGTGCTTATATTAGGTCTGTAAGTATAAATAGGCCACCGTAAATTGGTTGGATAAACAGTGGCAAGGAATAGACGACCCTAAGCATGCTAAGATATGTTACGGTAGTAAAAGCTCTGCCACAATTTAGGACTGTACCACTTGCGATGGACGTAATTCATACAACATTTTTTAACATTTTTATCTATATTCACACATTTTCTGAAAAAAATTTCTTATTTTTTGTGATGTCTTCCAATTCCAACATGATTCCCATATTTAAGATATCCCTGAATAAAAATTTACTTCGAATCCTGATCCGCTCTTGCTAGAAATGAGAACTTTCGACTGAGAAAGCCGCGAAGGAGTTATATTTTGCCGAAGGCAAAGGGGCCGTCTACGACGCAGCTGGTCCTCGTTTATGCAAGCTTTTTTTAACTCAGATGACATTAACTTGGAAGATCTGGGGCAGTCCGCACTCAGGGCCACTGCGTTGACTCGTCTTGTTTTCGCTTGCCAAGCCTTGATTACTCGCGCGCTAAATTCTGCTCCCGCACGCTCTTGGTCAGTCGCTGCTCGAGGTAAAAGTTCTACTGTCCACGTTACGTAGTCAGTCGATTTGCTACTTGAGGCGCGCATAAGCTCGAAGCCAAACCATATGCGTCATTTCATTGATTAACCAATTGGCTGAAGGCGACAGAGGACCCGCCCGGAATTATTGCTTGTTTACTGAACCGCTCTCATACGATGGCTTCCCATGGACTGGACAACCCGCTTGACAGGCTGTGCCCTCCTATTTAATTCATGACTAATTCTTCCCATGGTACTGGACGTACGTACGTATAGGCCTATACATACCCATCGAAAGTTAACTTTCGGCTTCCGTTTGGAACCTAGTTGGCTGGCGGCTGGAGAGGAAGATTGGTAGCTTGAGGAGTTGGCCAAGTGCGATATGAGGAAATGGTTTAAGAGCAGTACACTGGTCCGTAATAAATGCAAAATAACTTCCATTGATAATAGTGTTACCGCCAGTTTTTACTAAAAGAGGACTTTATACAGCAGACAAAGTTTATCTACCGAAAGCTCAGCAGTCCTTCATTTCAATACTTTACCGAATTCATGAAACAAGTTCCGTGCAGATCCTGTCCATCCTCAAAAACAGATTTCGATTCTCTTCGTGGAAAATGGAGATGCCGGGGATTGAACCCGGGGCCTCTCACATGCGAAGCGAGCGCTCTACCACTGAGCCACATCCCCACGCTGATGCGATTTACTTTTAATATAAATATTCTAAAATAAAATATTCTGATTTGTTCAATCACGTAAAGAGACTAATTTACATTTTCCAAACGTCTAATAATAAGGTTTATTGGTAAGACACCTCTTGGGCACTGTCAAAACCGTCTTCGAGGCTTCTTTTTTACGCATTCCTATTAGGACACCCTAGTAGCAACTAGATATCTAATAGATGCACGTTCACATGCTAGTGCTAGATATACGCGATTCTGTAACGTAATTGGTTGCCACAATAATGCAATCTGACATCTGATTGGTTGGCCACTTTAAGCGCATTGCGACATCCATCCGCGCGCGTAACCGCATTATTTAACGTGCGTGGCGTGCAGCGTGTATACGAACTGCAACTACTGCCTGACAAATCCACTGCTATTCCACAATATTTCTGTTGTTGTTCCCTTTAATATTTCTTATCTATACGGTTTTTGCTAACAATGTTTAAGGGTGAATCCAGGAGTACGCGAAAATGCCGTTTGAAGAAGTATTTTGAGGAGGAAATGTTGGCTGTGGAAGAGGCCATGAGGAAGAGAGCGGAAGCTGACTATATGGTGGTAAATGCAGAACTAGAGAGCCCAAACGTCTCTGATAGTGAATTAAGTGATGATATTCCAGAGTCGTTGTCCACACTAAGTGATGATGATTGAATTCTTACAGGAGACGAGGAGGACGAGGACGAGGAAGTGATCGAGGAGGCTGTTAGCATGGTAACGGAGCAGAATAGCTATGTTCAGTCATTGCGAGAATGGGCCGTGCGAAACCACATAAAACACGCTGCAGCTAATCGACAAATGTACGTTCGATTGGCACTCGAACAGTGCCACTCAAATTGCTGTTGAGGAGGTCATGAATACGTCGGCGGCGCCTTAATTGCTGACTAACGCGCGTGCATGCATGCTAGAGGAGACTGGTCTGCGGGTTGGTGGATCATAGTCTGACGTGACGGCCGCACGACCAGGATGGTGCGTCATGTTCTGGGCTGTGCTAATAGAAGTGCGTGAAAAAGAAGCCTCGAAGACGGTTTTGACGGTGCCCAAGAGGTGTCTTACCAATAAACCTTATTATTAGACGTTTGGAAAATGTAAATTAGTCTCTTTACGTGATTGAACAAATCAGAATATTTTATTTTAGAATATTTATATTAAAAGTAAATCGCATCAGCGTGGGGATGTGGCTCAGTGGTAGAGCGCTCGCTTCGCATGTGAGAGGCCCCGGGTTCAATCCCCGGCGTCTCCATTTTCCACGAAGAGAATCGAAATCTGTTTTTGAGGATGGACAGGATCTGCACGGAACTTGTTTCATGAATTCGGTAAAGTATTGAAATGAAGGACTGCTGAGCTTTCGGTAGATAAACTTTGTCTGCTGTATAAAGTCCTCTTTTAGTAAAAACTGGCGGTAACACTATTATCAATGGAAGTTATTTTGCATTTATTACGGACCAGTGTACTGCTCTTAAACCATTTCCTCATATCGCACTTGGCCAACTCCTCAAGCTACCAATCTTCCTCTCCAGCCGCCAGCCAACTAGGTTCCAAACGGAAGCCGAAAGTTAACTTTCGATGGGTATGTATAGGCCTATACGTACGTACGTCCAGTACCATGGGAAGAATTAGTCATGAATTAAATAGGAGGGCACAGCCTGTCAAGCGGGTTGTCCAGTCCATGGGAAGCCATCGTATGAGAGCGGTTCAGTAAACAACCAATAATATAAATATATTGCAAATGCAGGCATTAAGGCAGAGGCCTGTGGGAGTCTAACGTAACATGGCGCACTTAATAATAAGTGTTATTGACAACTTTATAATAGTATATCAATTTTAAATAAAATACATCCTTAAAATGTTGGCATGCACACTGTGCCCCTTGGGAGTTAAATAACTTTGTGATACTTTTGATAACAAATGAAGAAGACAAATAATGCAGCCTACTGCACGGCGACAGCCGGAATTCCTGCAGCTGTGCATTAAGGATGCCAGAGTGATGCAGACAGTACAAACGCTGGAAGACGCGTTCGAACGCCAATGTCTTATGGAGAAGCTTTGCGTATAAGCCGGTCACCGTCGCCATAGACCGCAGTGATAGCAGGTTTATATTCGTTTAAAGCTGATGGTTTAAGGGTATTACTAATTTTGGCGTAAAATGTATGCGGATTTTCTGGGACGCTGAATGAATTTCAGGAGTGCGCTCTCAAATGCACTAGCGCTATGGTGTGTTAGGCGCATTAAAGATTGAAACCTATAAGGCTATGTGGAGTTCCTGTTGTCTAGCGGATCGCCCAGTAGATTCTTGTCCCACACTATGGTTGAGTGGGTAGAGTGTATAAAAAGATGCCTGTCCCCAGAAAGGGATTCATACGCGTAATTATTCGCCATGATTGCAGCACCGGCACCAGCTAAAAGCCCGAACAGGTGCTTGGCCAATATTCTGCTGCTGCATAGCACATCTGCGCGAAGTTCGGTTCATCAGTGGATCCCCCAGTATTCCCTGTGTGTTTTCTGATAGACAAACCAGTTTTGTGTTTTCTGGTTGATACCACAGAGATTCCGTAGTAGTAGTAGTAGTAGTAGTAGTAGTAGTAGTAGTAGTAGTAGTAGTAGTAGTAGTAGTAGTAGTATTAGTAGTAGTAGTAGTAGTAGTAGTAGTAGTAGTAGTATTAGTAGTAGTAGTAATAATAATAATAATAATAATAATAATAATAATAATAATTTGTATATATTAAGGCCCAAGGGACCCTGTCGTTACAAACTTAGTGCTATCGTGAAAATAAAAATAATGATGATAAGCAGTGAACTCTTATAAAATAATTGTCATCGGCAGTAAAAATAACTCGTAAATCGGTGAATGAGTTCAGCGGGCCACCGAGTTCAAAAAAACTTTAGGAGGAAAAACTGCCTTAATAGGTAAAAGGGTTTGATGTGGTTATTTTGGGACCTGATGTTGAGGGTTCGGGACGTTTATGGTCATGGGAAAAAATTATATATCGTTGAGTTAAGAAGGGGTCATCCGGAAGGCAGGAGAAGGCAGTAGAAGTCAAGGCAACATCATCGAGTTGCGACCCACCAGATTCCAGAGCCAATCTCGAAGACCACAGCGAAGGTTGCAAAAACGGAGAAGAATTCGCAGCCCTTGGAAGTGATGCTTGACTCTGCAGAGGAAAATGCTAACATATTTAGAAACCATTTTAGTATCCTGGGAAGAGCTTCAAATGTCAGAAGGACCCTTTTAAAAATCTACAACTTGCGTGTTTGGAAAGGAAACAGACAGTAACGACTTTATTTCCTCTAAATTTAAATGCTTATATAATTTGCCTTTAAAAATCGACAGTATAGAAGAAAGTCTAATATCGAGAGGAAGGTTGTTCCAAATAAAAGCATATTTGGAGGTAAAAAAGCGAGAACGGTTAGATGTGCAGCTACGGGGTGGTAAAATTATCATGGAAGAATTACGAGTGGCGTAAGGTCGGTCTACCGGAAGGAAGGCGTTAATTTGTGGGAGATTAGGACTATTGTTAACGCGAAACAGAAAGCATAGACCAGCTTCGAGTCTTCTTATCCAAAGAAATTTAATGTTTGCTAATTGACATCTATCTGTATAACACATACCAGACCCAGAAACAGAAAATATTTACGAGTGAAAACTCGCTGAACCTTTTCAATCTTACTACGATCATGCTGGGTCATGAGGCCAAAAAGCGGGCAGCAGTATTCTAGTATAGGAAGAACAAACATGCGGTATAGTTTTAACTTCATTTCTGGAAGGAAAAAGTTATGCGATATAAACCCACACATCTGTGCGGCCTTGGCAGAAATTCGATCTGCATGAGGTGATAATGCAAGCTTATTCGTGTAAGTAAGACCCAAATCCTTTATCGTAGATCTTTCTAACAGTGGACTATTTTGGAAGATAATGGGTCCAGGAAGCCTTGTGGGACCAAAACTCAAGAAACTACATTTGATGGAGAAAACTCCGTCTGCCATGTAGCGCTCCAACTTGAGAGAATACGCAAGTCTGCGTTAACTTTATCAACACAAGTACTGGCCGTGTCCTTAGAAAATGAGTAAATACACTTAAGGTCATCAGCATAAATGAAATTTTCCGAATTATTTAGCGCTGTTGAAATTTCATTTATGTAAAGAATGAGAAGGAGGGGACCTAAAACCGTGCTTTGTAATACACTACTCGTGATCGGCTGAAGCATCGAGTAGCTATTGCCTACTAAGACCTTCTGGCTGCGGTTAGACAGGTAGGAGGCAATGAAATCGAGGAGGGGAGGCCTGATGCCTAGGGCTTCCAGTTTCACTAAAAGGCGCCTATGACACACCTTGTCAAAAGCTTTACTAAGGTCAAAGTAAATCACGATGACTGATTGCTGTTCATTACGAAGTGAAGTAGCCAGGTTAAGGAATGCCAAGTGGCAGGTTTCGCATGATCTTCCAGGTAGAAATCCATGCTGTGAGGCACTTAATAGTTTATTTTCTACACAAAAATCGAGAATTTGATTAAAAATGATCTTTTCCAGAAGTTTGGCTAGGGCCGGGGTTTTATGAACACCTCGGTAGTTATTTACGTCCGAACGAGATCCTGACTTGAAGACTGGAAGAATAATAGATGTCTTCCATGAGTCAGGAAAGAAACCGTTTAGAAGATAAGCTGAGAATAGATAACTTAGCAATCGAGGGAAGCTGAATACTCTCTTGATAAGTGAATTTGGAAGGCCGTCAGTTCCCGAGGAGTGCGAGTTTTTTAGACGGATAATGTACTTACGAATTACTTCTATGGAAAATCTATGGTACTGATAGTATTGACTGAGCATGGCTGAAACGACGGGACCGGTTCAGATTCCGTCGTAAGGTGTTTTGCAAAGAACGCATTGAACAGTTCAGCCTTCTCAGACTCATCTTGCACAAAGTTTTTATTTTCATTCAATAAAGGGGGGATTTCGTGACCTCGTTTAGCGGAGGACCGACGGCGAAACAGTTGGGCAATCGATTTTGCAGAGTTTAACTCGCTGCGTGCGCAAGATTCCCTATGTTTGTCACGTGCAAGACGAATATTAAACGCTAATTCGAAAATCTCTGCGATTCTAAGGTGCACAGTTAATGAACTAGTAGACTTGTCTTTCAACTGTCTTTGCAATTTCTTCAGTCTAGACATACGAAAATGAGGAACGGTAGTAGTAGTAGCAGTAGTAGTAGTAG
>JAYGXS010000001.1:21550038-21576945 GCA_036362985.1 Ligula intestinalis | reverse complement strand
AGTAGTAGTAGTAGTAGTAGTAGTAGTAGTAGTAGTAGTAGTAGTAGATTGTACCATTGGAACGTGACTTTTTGGCCTGACCTTTCGGGATCGTTCATCAGCGACCTTATCCTCCCCAGTACACAACAGTTTCTTCACAGTCCCCAGGCTATCTGACAGACAAAATGATGTACCAAGTAGTTAGAATGCGAGATACATTTGGATAGTCAAACGTTTGAATGAACCTAGAGCTTACTAAAACTATAAAAAATACTGACTGATTCTCAACGACTTTCAGATTGCATTCTGCAATACTAACGGAGAGGGATCAGGAGAAGTTACTGAGGTATGTGTATTTTAATCGATCTGCAGTCACTTTCGCATCGTGAGAAGTTTTGTCAAGAAATACGGTTAGAAGGCTAGAAGATAGCTTACGGTGCTGTAGTTGAATAAAAGCCATAAATGAGGTCGCATGAGCTGACCTGAGGTACGATGTATAAACGTATCCGAAAGCCTGAGGAAATGCCGGGAAGACTGGCACAGCGTGTTTAGAGGCCAACCGAGAAAGGAGCGGCTCGCAGGACGGTCAACCTGTCGTTTTTGACTTTCTCCTCAACGGAACAAAGACCATCTACAAGGACTAGTCATGCCTCCAACAGGAAGGATTGAGACTTAATTTGAGGGTGTGGCGTGAAGGATTTTACGAAGAACACAGCACCTCGACTGTTCAAGATTATGAGGGGTTCGAGAAAGTTTCAGCAACCATACAAGTCTTAGACAAGGCCAATTCATTTGACTTAAATGAGAACATTAACACTTTGTACGATGTGGAAGCGAACAACGTCGACAGGAAGAAGTTTTCCAAGCCAAAAGTCACAGAGGAGAGAGTTAGTGGGACAACTTGCATTACTCCAGGGAACGTGCAGGTGGTTCAGAAGTCGGTGATGCCATGCGCGGCGGACAACTCTTGTCATCGCTCTTTCTTCCCTTGCACAACCTGCTCTACAATGCTCATCTGCGACTTGTTTTCCTTTTCAGCACTGCGCCCATCTCACGTCAGACAACTGATCAGCTAGACAGTGGCCTGTTGCTAGTGGTGGGGAGGGAGGGTGTGAGTTCGACCCTCAGTCCGTTTCTTTCCTTACTACAAACAATTTGATGCGCTTGAAGCTATCGTGGTGCGCTAAAAGCCGTGGCTTGGAGTGTTGCCAACTGTAGGGGTAATTTGGATACCACCGTCGGCTCAGTGTGTCTTGTTCTGTGAAGTGGGTGTCTGCGGACTGAAAGTCATGCTCAATGGCTCTTTCTTGATGTTGCCTTTTTGGCACTCCCAGGCGGGAGCCTACCTAGCAGGGCGTGCTTTTATTACGCGTGTTGACTGTTAGTCACGCCAGCCGCCTGTGCCCTCCCCCAGCTCTGAACTTCTCAATTTTTTTCTTGACATCGGGTCTGGTGTGGAAGGGATGAGAGAGTGGGGTAGATTCTCAGCGAGACTACTTTCACTAAAATCCAGCGGAAGCTACCACGTTGCTTCAAATCACTGAAGCTTTTGGTGGGCATGGTCGAAATTGACGGTCGAACTGTCGTGCGTGCGTGCGCCAGAACTATGTCCCCCTACAGCAAATTAACGAAGGGCGCGTCGAGCGGAGTCAAACTATCGCCACGCTGGGGACTGTTGAGTAACGCACGCCACCACGAGAGCAGATTTCCAGAGCTAACGCAGTTGCATTTGCCACCAATACTTTCAAGTTCATCAGAGCGACTGCGTATCTACTAACCAATGTCGCACCATTCGGAACTTCAAAAAACCAGATAGCGTTATATGTTGCCCACAATCAACTGCATTTCCGAAAATTGGGGAGGCAGTTGGGGATTGCTTTCATCAGAAAAGTCTGAGAGCACTGAAATTGCCGCTCCATCGATCTGGTTGCATAAAGTACCATGCTCGGTACTCCTTATTGAAGTGCAAACGAAAGAATGGAGTGCGCCTACGTCCAAGGGTCAAATACAAGCTTATTACACATTAAATTAAATTAAGATTACTACTGTTTATTATCAAGTAGTATTCAAAGATAACTATGAAATGTCCTGCTTCTTGTAAGGACTAATTTTCCTCCACTGTTCTGTGTATTTTGTTCATTGATTGAACTCCGAATAGAGTTTGTAGGGGTGATAAGTCAGGTAAGCAGAATATAACGGTTCACTCAAAGGCTGTCTCCCTCCAGTCCTGTAAAATACCGCCAACAGGCATACATGGGCTAAGCACAACCGAAACAACCGTTTAATTTTAAGAACTTTTTGGCTTCCCAGGTCAATCGATTGCAGACCACCTGGCGATTGATGAACAAAAATTCCCTTTGAAATGGGTAGCAAGCCGTTCAGACCTCAGCAAACTGAAATGAACACAAGGTTAAAAAAGGAAATGGGATTATTAGAAGATCAACTGTCTTTACTTTACTCGTTGAATGGGAAGCGAACAGAAAAGAAGTGTGACGTTCTAAACAAGGGGATCAACACCGAAAATCCAAAGACTGGACAATCAAACCCCCGCCCAGGCTCAACAGCTACAACCCCTTATCTTGCACCTCATCAATTGACAAGTTCCTCTCAGCTGCATCAAGGCCTGCCCTCTCCTCCTCCTCCCTCCATCCGTAAGAAATAAGCGAGAATTTGGTTTTTATTCAAGGGTTTTCTTTCTGACGTAAAGGGCCCGAGGATTTTTCTTCAAGCCTGGAGCAATAATCTACCAGGATTCTACTTTCCGCTGTTTTTCATTGACTACAAAGCGTAACAGGGTTCACTAAACTTTGCGAGTCCACAAATGGCAAAGTCATAGGCATATGGAAAAACTTCGCAGCAAGGCAAAAAGACGCCAAAAGTTGGCCACCTCAATATCCGTCCAGGTATACTCTTGGTATAAGCTTTAGCGAAAAAAATGATGGAGCGTTCAAGTCCTTCCATCAGGAGAGCGAAAGGAATTTGAACAGGGCTTCATCGCAAAATACTTCCGGCACCCGTTGCTATCCACAAGAAACTAGGTGATTACCCAAAGTCAACTTTAGTGAACAGTAGTTAGTGACGGATATTTATTTTGCTCTTTTTAACGCTTGCGACATGAGGCCGACTTGACCTCTTAGATTAAGGTTGAAACTCATAACTATCCGGTGTCTTCTATCCATTTTCCTCAGACCCTATTTATGCAACCGAACAGACTTGTGGTTAAAATTCGCTACTCGATTTCTCACTAGATCGCAAGTGGATGTGCCTCAGGGCACTATCTGTTTTATAGTAATGGCCCAGGAGGGTCGAGGCAGAGAAAGTGCAGTAGATGGGGCGCAAGTCTTCCAACACTATAAACCAATTTACGCCCAAATCACGTTCCTGCGTCCACCTCGATGTGGGGCACACGACGGCAGAATTATCGATTGGTTCCCCGGTTGCCATCGGCACGGAACGCTTTAGAATTCTCAATACTAGCCAAAGATGCACCTAAGATTGGCTCCTTCAAGTGAAATTGATGTATGTCGAAAGAGCATCTTCACAATTAAGACTTACAGCCCCAAATTCGCCAGAGTATAATAGTACGGCGCCTAAGCATTCAGTCAGTATATTTGGAGTAAATGACCGAAGCCCGTAAAAAATCCACTGAAACGGTACAAGAAAGCATAAATTGTAGTGTTGTTGTGCAACAGTGTATAAAAATATTTTGGTAACATGAATGGTTGAGAAGGTGAGGCGTTTGCGGAACGGCAGCGTACAAAAAGTTCACTGTGTATATAGCATGACATATTCGCCTGAACATCTTCAGCGTAAATAAAAATTCTATTGAAAACAAACGAGTAGTATGTTTATTTGTAGTGCTGTTTGTTGTGTTTGTCGTCATTTAGGTTAGGTAATCGTTGGACTTTAACAGATGATTATCCAAACGTCTCTTGAAGACGTTCACAGAAGGTGAAAGCACAGCAGACTCTGGAAAGAAGTTCCACTGTCGAATGACCCCTTGAGAGAAGGATGAACGTTGGTTTGTTCGGCTTAGTTCCTTCTTGGAGCCATCTGAAAGAGATCCTCCCATTTGACATCCAGACCAGTTCCCCGTAGTAACTGAAACGTTGCTATAAGGTCCCCTCTGTCTTGTCTATAATGGAGGGGAAAGAGCTTTAAAGCAGTCAAACGCTGTTCATATGTGGACGGCTTAAGCTCAGGAACCGCCTTGGTAGAACGTCATTGAACACCTTCGAGATTCCCTATGTCTTTCCGAAGCCAGGGCCACCAAACCTGTATCGCATATTCCAGATGCGGCCGCACGAACGTCCACATAGTTTTCCGAAGATATCAGTATTCAGTTTAACGAACAACCTTCGCACTGTGCGGTGACACTTAGGTCGTTTTTAATAAGAACACCTAGGTTTCTTTGCACACTTACGGTTTCAAGTGGTTGGACTCCCAAAATATAATGTCGCGAGAGTGCAGTTCTGCGTCATCTTGCTGATAGCATGGGCATTACTACACATTTTAGGGTTGAAGTTCATACAGTAACTGTTGCTCCAAGAGTGCAGGCAATCTATATCCTCGTGTAATATTTGGAAGTCCCTTTCGTCTTTTATCGTCCTCCACAGTTTGAGATCAGCAGCAAAGAGTACTATGTCAGATTTAACTTCTCGCACGATGTCATTTAAGTAGATTATGAAAAGGAACGGCCCAAGAACTGACCCTTTTGAAACTCCACTTTGACAGCTGCCCACTCTGAACAGTAGCCATCTGCAGTAACTTTTTGACTACGGTCTCCAAGGAAGTCTTCAATCCAGTTCAGGAGATTCCCTGTTATCCCAAAGTCGGTCAGCTTTTGGAAGTGCATGCTTGTTGGGCCTTGAATATTATTAACCAGGGGAGGGGAATACTGTATCAGTGATTAAGTCTATGTATCCAAAAGCAGCATAGCTATCAAGTGGTGTTAAGGCTAAGAAGGCTTAACGCTAACGGCTGCGATCTTCCAGGCTAGGTTCCTTAAAAGGAGAGAGAAGTCATGGGCAGGCCAGAGTAGAAGGCAGATTTTATTCTGCAGAAGGATTGAAGAATAGGTTGCAAGAGATTTGATTGCCAGAACACACTTCCTTCCGCCAGAGCGGCCGGGCCCGAAGTGATGTCTAGCGACAGCCACTGCAATGAGGTCTGCCCGCATTGAGGCCAACCTTCTACTGAGGGCAGTCTACAAACGCGAGCATCTCATTCGACGGATTGAGGTCACGACGGGAAGGCAAGGCGCATGCGTCCGCTAGAAGTGAAGGGCGCGCTGAGCCCGTATGCGGCGGACAATCACGTGCGGCTGATCATGGGTTCCAAACAGCGATGGCGGCGACTACATAGGCGGCTCGAAGATTACAACGCTTACAGGTGAAGGGAGATCTTCACTAGCTATAAATAGACGGAGTAAGCGCAACGAATGACCTAATCCACTAAAACAATGCAAGCCGTGCAGATAGAAATGATGAGAGGAACGGCAACACGCTGCGTGACATGGCGCCCCCACCAGCATTATCCACGGAATCGCCGAGAAACTTCGGTTCGTGGAGAACGGTCTGTCTGGCTTTAAATAGTCTCTTACCTCACCCACACAGATACGAGGCCTAACTGCAACCAGAACCGAGCTAAGGACGACGAGCAGACTGCAGAGCTGGTTAGGATGGTACCGCGGGGTACTCAAGACTAGACTGCATTCCTACACAGTAGTCGCCGGTTATTAAGCCCACGGTAAATAGGTCCAGCCGCGTATTAAGCCCAAATCAGCTTGGGACGGAATTTTACATGGCAAAATCCGCTGGCTACTAAGCCCAGTTTGCCAACAGGATTGAGTGAGATTCTCAGCTCTCTGCGTGCGCAACTGGTTACAGTACGTTTGTAATGTATAGTGCCTATCCCGCGTTTGCTAATCAAGAACTAGGACTCTCCGGTTAGTGCGCCCGCCGCTTAGTAAGCCCGATTTGGTCTGGGCCCGAGGTGGGCTTAATAACCGGCGACTACTGTACTACGTACATTCCCGTTTGAAACCGGTAAGACAACCAGCCCATGGCGCAGTGGTTAGAAGGCAAGACGTCTAGCTAGCAAGATCACGGGTTCGAACCTCGGCTGCGGCACCACTCGGCGTTGGGTATGATTGGCTGATGACTGCTAGTGAGCCAGAAATATCCATTCCAGTCTCCCTCGGTAATTTGATTTTTCCTATACCTGTCTTGAGAGAACTGGGGGCGTAACAATGACCATGAAAAAAAGGAGATTCATCTAGAAGTGTATTCTTCGACGAATGAAAAAGAAAAAGAAATCGAAGTCTTCGAAATCCAGCCCGAAGGAAACAAACTACCAAACTGCACGCACACGACTGCAAGTTAATATACACAATTTGAGAAAAGAGTACCCCCAGTGGGAATTTCATTCTGTTTAAATAACTGCCTTGTTTCAGCAAACAGCCTGTTCACGCTGCTCCACCTGACAGCTAGCGCCCGCATGTGCTCCGCGTAAGGACCACACCCTTGACGATGACAGCAACTACTGGACGTCAGTCTGGTCACTGCGTTGGACCCAAAAGCAAAATTGGTTTGAGAACAACGATGACAGGTACATACTCTCTCCGAGATGAATAAGTTACACGTCATCTGCGCGCACAAGAGGGATGATGTTGACAAGAAGGCGGTAATCCAGTGTCGCAGACGTTGGAGTAGTTAGTTAGAGTGTGGCCTAAAATTAGTGTAGCATGCCGACATGCGAAAGATTGGAACTTTCGCTAATAGGCATTGAGTAAGTTCGTAATGCTGATTATCCTGTAGTCTATTCTGAAGTCATTTCAGTCACGATTGGATGCCGGCTTTTAAAGAACGTTGTTCTGACCGCTAACAAAATGTGTGTACTGTTAAAGGTGGCTACTTAATTAGTATGCATTTGTAGCATTAATTTTGACCGCCTTTATATATTCAATTATATTCTATGGAATACATGCACAAAAAAATAATTTCCTGCATTTGTTTGGTAGGAAATTACGCCTGCTTTAATTTTTTTGCTTAAAGAAAGAGTATCTTTCGGTTTTGGAAAAGTTTCTAATTATGAGCTTTTTACGATTGTGAGATGTTCATTCATAATACATCGCATCCGTCAATTTAGTAATGCTGCCTATAGTGTATACAGCATGATCCACATGTATTGACGCAATTAACAACCCGGAGAGGTGGGTGGACTTTGAGACTCGGAAGGTATGCGCGCACGTACGTGGAAGGCAATCGAGAGATTTTTCGTCATGTCAACTCGGCAAGGACAGTCAAAAGAGGGTTGACTGAAAGAACCGGAGATAGATCAGCAATAGCCTCCCGACGCTGAATCCGAGTAGGCGACACGAAGAAGACCCAGGCATGAAGGTAGTGCAATGCTAAAATAGTCCTACGTCAGCACGCGCAACCCTGTAAGGTGCCGGTAACAAGCTGGGAGGGAAAAATGAGAACTAGGTGAAGGAGCGGCCATTCATGGCCTGAGGTGGGGAGTGAGAAAATACGAGATTTCTAGGTCACCAGGAAGATTAACCAGGATGTGGCACAAAATGTCTACTTCGACTTCATACACACCTGCTGTTGAGGTCTAAATAGTCCAGCTGCACAGACGATCAGTCATTTTGGGAATGATACACATTCACGCCGCAATCAAACAGCGAGACACACAACAGATACGAAGGCGAAGCCGACCAGAGAAAGAGAGAGGTCCGCTCTTCACATCGCAAGTCCGCTTTCTCCGTAAGTGCCTAAGACGGCTTAGAAATTTTGTAGAAACTCTCCCTCTGGGAGGACGGCCCTGAATCTTGAATGGTCGAATGGAGCAACAACACCATCGAGAAGCAGAACTAATTTTCAAAAATAAGCTAACTAGCTTTACAGACAACAGCAGACTAATAAAAGAGGCATTTTCGTACAATAATTGTCGGCGCAAAATCGTATGTCGACATAATAGCGGCAGAGGTAGGGGAGGGCCTTAGGAAATGGGTTCCGTTAAGTTTTCGAGGAGTTCAAGGAGACGCTGTGTGTCGGGGAAAATGCTTTCATTGGACAAGGAAGTAGCACTGGGAAGGAAAAGGGTGGCTTGCAACTGCAGAGCTGACCGAACGACCTGTAAAGAGAAGGGGGGGTTAATTTTGCTTCTACACTCCTAAGCAACTGAATCACAAAATGAAGAATGAAGCAGAACAAACAAGACTCGAAAATCGGTAACACGCAGGCAATACCTCTGTCTTCACTACCTGTCCCAAAGAAGTGATAGCATAAGCCTTCCGGACCTCACCGTTAAACAATCGCAAACAAGGCCTATGGTTTACCCAACAGAGCCAAATAGCGTATGGTGATACAAACATGCCCACTATTCACTTCATTCTCTCTTCCTTATCTATTTTGTTCCTGCGCGCATACCGGAATTCATCGCGATATAGACATGACAAACCCAGCCTGCACAAGCCGCAACTCTCTCATTTCCAGCACTATCAAAATCCGCACACCACCACAACCATCAGCGTGGCAAACACTGGAAGCATCACCACTGAAACCGACTGTGAAACACTAACCATCCTGCCCATACACCGGACAGGCACATCACGCATCGGCCTGGTCGATCGCTTGCGAATCCATCGCACAGGATGGCGAGCCAGTGTCAAGAGCCTCAGATGACAGCACTGGGCCTACTCGGCCAAATGCGCCTCCATGAAAATCTGCAGTAAAACACCGTCAGTCAAACCACATCGACAACATGTTTACCCCTTACGAAACCGTCCCAAACCACCCTTCACAGACATGGAATCGCCATTTTCCACGTAAGTGGAAAGGGGGCTATTTGTCTTCTTCCTTGCGTGTTACGTGGGATCTAAGCCAATAACTGTGATTTGCGAGAAAACTTGGTGTGCTGTGTTCGGTGAGTAAGTTGTGCGTGACGCGCGTAGTCACTGCCTGCGATTTCACCACCGGTCGTACTGATTGTATTACAGCGGTGGGTCAAGAAAGTGAGAGAACAGCGAGTGGAATAGATTTTTTGCAAGTCTATTATTACGATATATCAATCCACCGCGAGTACCTGCTGTGTGGCACACGGTGGACATAGGCGGAATCGACGGTCCAACTGTGGAATACTGCAAACTCATGTCTAGTTATGGATTCAGGTCTGCTCTAATGGTCGCTGTTAGGATGACCGAGCAAGTCACCCAGACAGTCCGAGGTCATGTCGGAACAGGATAGCACGGCGCATAGAGAACGGGCCAAGTCATGCGACCTACAAAGGGCGAACATTAGGCCAGGACAAAGAAGGCATGCCAAGTCAGACTGCCCCAGGAGCAAGGATGCTGCTATCAGTGATGTCACGCTGCACGGCGCAAGTTAGCGAGTGCGCGTATGGCCACTTGGAGAGCCAATGGAGAGCAACGACGACTGCCCCTTAAATACCGAGAGATAGAGGGTGAGATTATGCAGCACGGTTCTTAGTAGAGGATGATGACAAAACGTGAAACTCGCCACTTTTACTTGGCGGTCTCAGGTGATTTTAGATCCCACAGCAGCAGTTGTGAATTTTAGCCGGGATTCGACGGAATATATGGTAACGGTAAGTACGATGGCCTGAACGGCTTTTGTGGTCGGAGCCCTAGATTGCAGTGCAGGAGACTGTAAACAACGACAGTTCGACCGCCGGCTTCGAGTATGTCTAGCGTATGCTCCAAACAAGTTGGTCCGGGGACGGTGACTCGCGCGTTAATTAGTTTAAAGTTATGGTAGACTTTCGCAGCACTTACCGCAATCTCCCTCTTTCTCCCTCTCTTTCCTCACGCACCTAGGCCCTGTGTCAGAGGACAGGAGGCGGGGTCGGATGCAGGCGGTTGGCGCAGCCGAAGCCACCCTTGTGTCTGCTACAAACTCTCCCCCTTATGTTCGGCAATTTTTACCCGCGCACAACCTGAATAATGCCTTTCATACCCTGATCTGACCCCCGTGTTCATCTAGCGCATCTACCGCGCGGCCCAGTTAGGAGGCCCAGATGGCGAACAGCATTTGTCATGTCTCAATACCACTTGGCTAGCAGCCTATCTATAGACAATAGAATTGTCGCATTGGTTCCCAGCAGCCAAGCCTGAGGGTAGCAGCACTGCATTGTCGACGGCTACTTATTTGTAAGACCCGAAAGCCTGTTTATATCTTCGAAGGTCTTGCCTGAAGGCCGGCTTACAATTCACCACCTGTGGAAACGCAACCAGACTTTCCCGGCGGGGTCTTCTTATTCACTCGTAAAACAATGACCAGTAAACCCCAATTCAAAGCGGGAAAACTGTCATTATCATGAGAAGTCGAAGCCAATAAGTGTACTGATGCTGCTGCTCAATACATCGTGCGGGCATAATAGGATTAGTGACAAAGAGATAGACAAATCGCTCGAAGGAAAAGTTATAAAGCGTCTTCGTTGAGCGGACTACAAGGTTAAATCCGCAGGATTTTCTTTTTATTAAAACGGCTTACAAGACTGCATTAATCCCAGTCGTGTCGGCCTAGTGTCGGGTAACTCTGCTGACTGCTGGAATAAGCCCCCCCCCCCTAATCAACTGTTTCCACAGCATCCCTTAACTGCATGACTTTACGCCCTCTACCGCTCCCCAGTTGTGAGTACTTCAAGTGAAAGGTGACTGGTAGGCACTCTGAAGACACACCCCATATATGACCTGAAGGTTAAACAAGTAACTGATGCGGATCGAACGGGTGTGGAAAATGCCCGGAAGAAACCAACTTACCAAAAGGCGTTCAGTCATGGATGATTCCGAATGAGCCTGGGCAATTTGGACATGCGTAGAGAGGTGGGTGTATGCATTGCACAGAAACTTTAAAACTTTGCTTAAAATAAGCTCATTTTCATTCGTTGAGAGCATTTCCACGATGGTGGGGACCACCTCGTCAGAGACCTGAAGAATCAAAATAAGCACAGTGACAGTCAGGACTACTCACCTCTGCTGATAGCAGATCGGGAAGACTGCCAGGATCACAAGACAGGTTTAGCAGCACAGTCCACGCTTGCTGCTGTACTAGAGCATTTTTATTGGTCGTGAGTGCGTAAATGTCGGCCGCGTGTTTGCTGACTGCGGCGCAACTGTCCTCCATAAGAGCAAGATTGCCCAAGAAACGGAGAAAAGCAACCAGCTCTTCCTCTGTCAGACCGGACAGATTAAAGTCGAAGAGGTTGTCTACAGTTGTCTAAAATCAACAGCAGGATGGTAAATAGTGAGGCGCAACAGAATAGGTACTTTCAAGTACTGTCGGACCTCATCATCCACCGTAAGGTTTGACAGTAAGTTGAGCACAGAGACGTTAACAGATCGCAGGAAGGCACCATCACCACCAAGAAGAATGTGTGAAGTTAAAGTGTCGAGCGTTTTTTTGCTTCTAAAAGAGGCCTGGAGAAAAGAAGAAGTGTGAGAAAGCGGTGCGTTTACCATATTCTCACGAAAGTTTGTACAGCTGAGGAGTGTCTTCATGATTTTCATCAATTTTGTGGTGGTAGAAGCAGCGAGGAGAGAGACGAGGTGCTCGACTTCCTCAGTACTGACAGTGTGGTCACTCGAATGCTTTTGTCGTTCATTCCGCTGTGGTGGTGGTGGTTTTTCAGCAGAAATGCTGATGTTGGACACCGGTCGGGGGGTGCTTTTGTCCTGCGTAGACTTCTTACGTTTGGTGTAAGTACTGTGATAGATCCAGTAGGCACCAACCGCCAAAGCTGCTACGGTGCCCAGAAGCAAGGTACGAGATGTGAACATGGTTGTACTGCGAGAAGAACTAACGACGGAGTGAATGAAAGGGCACTAGGTCTGAAAGGGGAAAGGCGATAGCAGTGTGTTAGATAATTTCTTCCACATATGGTTACCACGCAGGTGGGGAACCACAGCAGACGCGTTTACGAACCGCATTCCCACCCGCCCTTCCGGCGGCCAAGGTCTGCTATACCCATCTCCCTACGTTGGATCAATCCTCCGTTCAGCCCAATCCGTGTCTTTGATGACGGAACAGCCCCTCCCGGCCACGCTGCTCCGACTCCTCCTCCTCGCCGCCGGAATTGAGGCCAAACCTGGACTTCTCTGGTACTGCTCATTCTGCCGAGTCCACCTGGGCCGCCGCGACTGGTCTGTACGCTGCAGCTCCTGCAATGGTTGGTGCCATCTCCGCTGCAGTGGCCTCGTCACGGCTGCCGATTGGTCGCCCGCCTTCGCGTGTCCCAGCTGTGCGTGCCCCACCGATCTCCATGCCTCCAGCACGTTTGGTCCTGAACCCAAATCCTCTAGTCTCAGACCTTGCCTCACCACCTGGTCTTAAGATCTTACAATTCAACACCAACGGCCTCCTTGGGAAGCTTGACCAGCACCTGGCCTTCATGCGCTCGCACAGCATAGCTGTGGCGGCTATCCAAGAGACAAAGTGGTCTAACTCCACTAAGGTCCCTTCCTAGGCCGATTACACGATTGTCCGTCGCGACCGCGGCCGCAACAAAGGTGGAGGTTTGCCTTCCTGGTAGATAAATCCATTGCTCATCACCAGCTACCCCTGCTTGGAGCCAATCCTACGGAAGTACTGGCGATTTCACTTGACATTGGCTCGGCGTCGCTAACCGTCATGAACGTGTACATCCCTCCAACTTCCAGTTATCCTCCCGGTTTCACTGCCTCTATCGCTCCCTACTTACCTTCTGGAGACAGTTTGGTGCTAGGTGACTTCAACGCCCACCATGACCTGTGGTGCTTTAACTTGGCAGCCGACCCCCGAGGAGAAGCTCTGGCTGATGAAATAGAACACGCCCCCTTTGCCGTTCTCAACGAGAACAACCGAATGCGGCTCCCGACCAACGGCGCATCCAGCTCGCCCGATGTTTCCCTCGCCAGTCTCAGCCTGGTAGCCTCCACCATGTGGAGCACGGAAATCAGCCTGGGTAGCGACCACCTCCCCATCTTGCTCGAATTGGCCACCGCCGCCGAGCGTATCAAGGCTCCCAACCGGCACTTCATTAGTTTCAAGAGAGCCAATTGGACAGCGTTCACGACCGAATGCGAAGCCGAGATCGACGGCCTACCGCCTCCCACCTATGTCCACAGGGTGGAGCGAGCCCTTTGTCGACTACTGGCAGCAGCAAGTCACCACATCCCTAACAGCCGCATTCCGCTTCTCCGTCCTAACTACCCGCCCGAAGCCTCCCGTCTGGAACGAGAGAGAGACGAAATACGAGCACGTGATGCCAGTGACCCGCGGGTTGGCGAACTGAATGGCTTAATCACTAAGACTATCAACGATGGCAAACGCCAACGCTGGCATGAGCTAATTTCAGATTGCAATTTCAGCGGCAACCCAGCTGCCACTTGGAAGCTTTTACGCAACCTGACCAAACCCCGGGCTGATACATCTAACCAGTCTATTAGCTTTGGGGACGGCAAGTTCATTTTCAACAACGGTAAGATCGCCGCGAAGATGAACAAGTTGTTCTCGCTCCGCTCAGCACCCAGTCCCAAAAGCCAGCGCTCCCTTCTTCGTCTCCTCCATAAAGCCCCGTCCCCAGACATTTCCTTTTCGACTGATGCCATCCTCACCGCCGTCAAGAAAATGAGAGCTTCGAAAGCCTTAGGACTAGATGGTCTGGCGCCTATCCATGTGCGCCACATCGGCCCGAAGGTGGCTGCCTACCTTGCCACCCTCTTAAACCTTTCACTGGGAACTTCAATCATCCCCGATTGCTGGCACCAGTCGATCATCATCCCCCTGGTCAAAGCGGGCAAGGAATCCAGCCTAGCGACCTCTTATCGCCCAATTGCCATCCTCACTCCATTGGCGAAGATCCTGGAACGGCTCATCCATCCAATTCTGACGTCTGCGGCGGAACTATCTTGCCACCAACATGGTTTCCGATCGGGTCGTGGGACTACAACGGCGCTTTTCGAGCTCCGCGACGCTATCCTCGAGGGCTTCAATCAACAGAAGCCCGCTTCGCGGACCGTGGCAGTCTCAATTGACCTGTCACGAGCCTATGACTGCGTCCGCCACGATCAGCTCCTGCAGGACTTGGTCTCGCTGAACGTCCTGACTGGCCTGGTCTGATGGTTGGCGGCTTACATCCGTGGCCGCCACGATCATGTCCTTTTCCGGGGCGCTCTCTCTAAGCCCCGTAAGCAGATCTGTAGCGTCCCTCAAGGCTCTGTGCTCAGCCCGACGCTCTTTAATATCTACATGCGAGAGCTCCCACTCCCTCGGGCACCTGTGCAAGTGGTATCCTACGCGGGCGATGTTACGCTCTTCTGCCGGCACCATGACATCGATCAGGCTGCACAGCTCCTTATGGAGTTCATGCCTGTTGTCGAAAACGTCCTCACCCAGCACGGAATGACGATCACGGCAGCCAAGTCGTCCGTAACCGTTTTCACGCTTGATCCGAAGGGGTTTAATCGTCACCCGGCCATCACCGTCAACGGTGCGCCCTTACCGCTTGTCCGCAAGCCAAAACTCCCTGGCGTGCGTTTTGATCCACTTTTCACGTTCGCAGACCATGCCAGGGAGACCGCAAGCAAAGTAAGCCGCTGCACCAAGGTCCTCAAGGCTCTAGCAGGCACATCCTGGGGCTGCGCGAAAGAGACTTTGTCGACTGCTTTCAAGGCGCTGGCCAAGCCGCACCTCACTTATGCGGCATCAATCTGGTCTCCTACGATGAGCTCTTCTAGCCTCCGCCGCCTCCAGTCAGCCACAAACGCTGCCCTCCGCACGATCACGGGCTGCTATAAAATTTCGCCTATAA
The DNA here is from genome assembly GCA_036362985.1 of Ligula intestinalis. Taxonomy (NCBI): domain Eukaryota; kingdom Metazoa; phylum Platyhelminthes; class Cestoda; order Diphyllobothriidea; family Diphyllobothriidae; genus Ligula; species Ligula intestinalis. Next base: position 21,562,152 of record JAYGXS010000001.1, on the reverse strand, counting down.
ATCATCTTCATGCGGAGGCTTCTGTTCTACCGGTCGCCCATCACAACACTCTCATCAGCCAGCAGTTCTGGTGGAGTTGTTCGCAACCCGGTCATCCCAATCATCACCATTGCAGCGCTCCCGAGCCCTGTCACAACGTCCGGCCGTCTATTCGAGCACTCCACAAGGAAGCCGTTGCCTCGTCTCTCGCGGACCTACCTGTTGATAGCTCTGCCACCAAGACAGGCTTCCAGCGTCTCCACCAGAGATTCGTTGTCGAGGAGAAACGAGGTTACCGTCCCCCGGTCCTTTTGGGTGGCTATCCACCTCCGATTGCGGCCTCGGAACGACATCTCCCGAGGGTCACTCGCTGTACCCTGGCGCAGCTACGCAGTGGCTACTGCATGCTCCTTTGCCAGTACCAACACCGGCTCGACCCATCCATACCCGACTGCGGCGTCTCGCCGCATGACTGCCGTCATCTGTTCGCCTGCAGTTCTCGGCCAGGCACCCACCTCACTCCCGCGGATCTTTGGCTCAAGCCGGTCGATGTCGCGGTTTTTTTCGTCTCCCAACTACTCCCAGTTTGGATTCCGGCGGGGATTCCTGATCCAACTATGGGCTACGACACACACCACGCGGGTGATATTTTTGTGGTGCACAATTCGCAGGAGAGTCAAAAACGCTTTTGTTGTTGCTGTTGCTTAATATACTGCTAAGGGAGTAGCAGCGTTTGGCACAAAACGCGGAACTTGTGAATGGTAAACCTAAGGGTTTAGGCGATATCATCCATAAAATCATACGACAGTTTGACGACAATTTCCGTCGATGTGCGCCCCGTAGCGGACTGGAAACAGGAACGATGACTTGCGCACAATAATTTACTTTTTTCGTGGTCATAAGCTTGCGATGTATCCACCAGAAGTTCTCTTCGCTCACCCGTTTGGTTCGCAGAGCAACACATTATCAAGAAGTGGAGGCGCAGTGGCCGACTAAACTAAAGAGCCAAATTACACTTGCCACGCACGCCTGTTACGCACACGCGATTTCACACAAACAATAAAGGGGCGGCTCGGAGCCCAAATGAGCGGCATGGAGTTCAAATTTAAACTTTATGAAAACTTCTATTTAACCAATCCATAAAACATTCGTAACACATCAGGAACTAAGCTTTACACGTCCCAGCTCACGTCTGACTATTGCGTCAGAAAACCCAGCCAGAGCAAGCAAGGTTCGACGTGGTAAAGGAAAACAGATGCACATCGCATAGGTATTCTCGAATAATGACTTCGTAAGAGCGGTACTTCAATATTACTGAAGAGCTCATGCTACTAAACCCCTTCTATGTACGCTTAAGGCAGTTGTAAAAATTATGAAAGGTAACAGTCAGTCTAGAAACATTAACAGCAATGCGCTTCCTATGGTCAAACTGCAAAACGAAGGAACATGATTCGACTGAAGAATTTAGGCACCTGATCATTACTAGTGGAATAGAACAGAAATGTCACAGTTGTAAAGGCTTGTGCAGCTGTCAGTCGATCATGACTGATCCTGAAAAAATGGCCTACATCAGATAAGATGAAGCGTGCGTAACGCAATTACGGGTAAAGTGTTGCTGTCCGAGATTTTTATTCACCAAGTAGTAGTAAAATAAAAAGTGTGCCTGAGAAGCAGGTTAAAAAGGAACTTGTACTAAGAAGTCATTTGACAGGAACGCGCGCAACAGCAATACTGATGGAAGATAGCCGGTGAAGTCCTTAGAAGACTGATTAAGGGCCGCACACATCAACGACGTAACTTAATTTTACGCCTCCCTACATAACCAAATAAAATAGGACCAGTACTAGGATCAGAAACACTATGAGCGGTAGAACACAAAACGCCAAACAAGGATGATCGTCGAGGATCACTATATTTAAGATGAGTAAGCCGTATTTGATGAAGATCACTAGACAGGCGATGATTCAACTAGTTTTACTAGTATGCATTCTATTCAAATCAAAACGATTATTTAGTTGATTAAAAGTCAGGGTTTCGCAGTTGCTCCCGTCAGTCAGGAAATAAATTATACTAAATATCAGTAGATCAAGGTACATATAATTACGAATAAGAAAAAGCGGATTTTTGTTCTCTAACGAACGAAATGGCGGTCAGCTACAGCTTTAATAAAAACTGGCTTGTCGGGCTCAATGTTGCTGGGGTTTTTAACGTAAGTCAAAGAGTAGTAGGAATGGTAAGAACAAGCAGAACATCCTTATTTATATTGCGTGACTTTGCTACAGAAACCCATAAGGACGCTATATTTATGATCAAAAAAGCTGCCTAGTTGATACATCCTGTATTGATCGACTTTCTACCGAATATATGGGTACATACGTTTCACGAATTTCAGGCGTCTGAAGGTCACATGCAACTAAGGACATGCGAAATTGCAGCAACACGAGTTTCTGTCCCGCATGAGTGTCGACTGTCAAGGGTTGTGCATTAAGTTCCGGCTTCCTCAAATGGATCCATCCCGTCGTGAGGAATCACATTTACAAGGAAAGCCCTGTCAGTTGCGTGCAATCCTCTAAAACTGAAGGGTAAAAGATGCGCCCGAAGAGAGCTTCTGATAGGTCTATCTACGTCTTCCGACAGCTACACCGACGTCGTCGTCGCCAGCCACGACCACCGCGGCAGTTTGTTTACGTCTGGTCCATCTATAAGACAGCTTAGCCTGAGGTAGCAGCTACCTACAAACCCCAAAACCTTACCATCTATCGTAGCCAGGCAGATAATTTTGGCCATGGAGCCTAAGACGCAAATTTACGTTTTGGATAAGTTTATTTTTATGTTTGCTTCGATTACCATTGCATTTATCTGAAGTTCCATGTGTTAAATTTTTATCAAGGAACTCGCTAGAACTGCAAGAATATCAGGGCTATTACGATGCGATGGGCTGCTACCCCGTATAGCGGAAGCAATTCTACCACAGAGATGAACGGGGTTGGGGGAAGCACAGTTATTAATGACGTCGCAGATAACATTGACTCAATTCCATCGGTATTCTTACAGAATCTGGTCCCTGTACCATGGTAGGAACTTTAAATTAAACGGGTAAATTTCTGTGGAGTATTACAATACAACATAATCAATCGCAGGGAATCACCAATGGCAGAATAACAGCAAACGCAAGATAGACTAATGCGATCGTTGGTGTCCCAAACCTTGATGAATAAGGAAGTGAATATTAACACAGCGCTGTAACATGCAAGAGCCGCACTGGTTGTCCTTCCGCGTGTCAAATTATACGCAAAGTGGTTAAGAAAAATACGATGAAGGCTACCGCAAAATTTTGAAGATATTTCATAAACAGTGGTCTGCAACCTTCCTCATATATTGGCGTAACTACATCGCCCGTCCATGGGCACGGTTGTTTACAAATTTGGATTTTTTATTATTCTGAGCTTTCAAACTCATTCAGGAGTTCGGTGTTAGAAACAGCGGCTGCAACAAGAAAGGCGACAGTTAAGGGGGTGTAAGCCAATCAATCATCAACGATGTAAGTTTAGAGGTGACTGCGCAGGGCTCTGGAAGCTAGCGCGAAGTGCACTCCCTATAACTGTCGCCTTTTGCTACTATTTTCAGCTATGATGATGAACTTTTGCACGAGTTTGAAAGCTTAGAACTATAAACAAGCTGTTCCGGTGTTCGACCAGTCTTCTTTGTTTATGGAACGCGAAGTTTCGCATCCATTCAGTATTCAATATTGCTGACCGTAAGAGAAGCTAATATCAGTCGATTTTGGGCAAAACGCAAATCGAACGCTGTTTTAATGACTGTTCAGTTCCGTTTTATTGAGGGAAAGATAGGTAAACCCCTTTGAGCTCCTTATTGGTGACAGTGATGGAAAAAATCGTCGATACAGTAGAAAAAGTAACTGTGATTGTTCACATGATTGCAGGTTTTTTAACAAATAAATAATTACAATTAACCTTTCGTATAAGCGCGAAAAATGCAATCCCAAGAAGAATGAAAACTCTCTCTAAAACGTCACTATCATTTGCAAACTTGGGACACGGCGGCAGAATAAATGAACGACAGGAGGGACGAGTAGATAATTACGAATCCGAGGATTGCTGATCTTATAACACAAGATTCGCCCAAGATTGGCGTCTACAATTGGTCAGCGACTAGTTTACTTATTCATTGACTCTTGCTAATATTGCCTTCTGGCGCAATCCGCCTAGAAATTCCTACCGAAAGCTGTGCCCAGTCAGTCAAACAGATTAAAAGCAAATACACGCCGGAAATAATAAGCTGCTACTGCAGGAATAGACAGTTATTGCTTTATGTTATCAAGTCGGGCAGGAAAACGGTTTCAGTGGTTGCAAAGTAGGACGCCGAAAATTTTCTAGTTAACTAGAATTACCAAGGGATAATTAAAGATTGCTTTAGACTTAAACTCATATTCGGCACAGCTTACATATAATACAACTAATTAAGCACTTATAGAGCTTAATACTTCTATCAAACTATAGATTGTAAATTATATAAGCGTGAGCTCGATGTTTCTAAACCTAGCTACCTAGGTAGCTGCCAGATCCGGTAGGTTTAGACAACTACTGACTTATGACTTTGTTGAAATTCCGACATGTTACTTATCTGTAAATGTCTTTGCTAACCTGGCTATTTTAGGCTGAAAAATTAATTCAAGAACGTCGACAAATTAAAACGCGAGGGAGGCGAACAGGTGATAATTTTATACTAGCCACTCAGATGACATTTAGCATTTGTTTTAATGCATGGGTCAATTTGTCTTGCTAATCAAATTCCTTACAGGTAGACACTATTTTTATTGAATCAACGAGACTAAACGTATGCACGTCTTTAAATAATATGTACAAATATTAACACGAAAAGTAACCTTCGGTCACATTCGCTTGAGCAGACAGAAAAAACACTCACTCAAACTATGCCTAATTCTCTGCTACCTCGTATCAACAACAACAATTCCTAAAAGTCCCGGCCGTAGTCAAAAATACTGATAAAAATAAGAATCTTCGAAGTGGCCAGAATTTGCCGCTCTTTCAGTATTCCATGTTCTCAACTAAAATCATTCGAAACAGACATTTGGATGGGAGAGTTCACCCGGATGCGATCACAGTACCTCAGACAAATACTCTGTATGGAACCGTTGATGATGACTACATTAGTTTCAGCTAGTTGGTTAATATCTCATTATGCTAAACTCTTAACTTAACCCTGCCAGCACAACCCCGGATATGATGGGTTTGGCGACGGATGAATTTGAGGGAAAACGGAGATAATTGTATAGGCAACCCTAAATTTCGTGACTGCTACTGACAGACACAGAAGGCAATATAACTACATTTTTAACATTTTGCACGTAAAGAATTTAGTAATTTTACGTATACTTCTATATAATGCATAGCTCATATGGACTTTGACAAACCGGTGACGTGCATTAAGTTAGCCAACTGTGCGGTCGGTCTTTGCCTTGACCTGTCGTGCTGTGATCTACGTGATTACATGTTGATTTCACCTGACTAGATTTCACGTGGGAATCAGCTGTGGTACGTACAATAGCATTCTTAAATCTCTCATAATATATTTTTCTGCAATTTCCCTGCATAACGTACATTGTAAGGTCTTTGGAACATTTGTACGACAGAAACTGGATTTTGCTCTCCAAGAATGGAAACCCCAGACCGCGAAAGACCTTTGTTTCCTCGAGAAGGTACAAAGGCGTGCAACTAAGCTTGTGACCGGACAGGTATCATTACCCTATGAAACACGTTTAGAAAACCTTGATTTCTTTCCTTTAAGTTTCAAGAAGCTAAGTGGCGATCTGCTACAAACATTTCGTAAAATGCGCGGTCAGGACTGCTGCCTAATGCCTGGCGAGTACTTTGAGTTAGCTACAACCACGAACTTAAGGGGACATCCGTTCAAACTACGCGTAACAGGGGCCAGACTAGACCTACGAAGGTTCTTCTTTTGTAATATAGTGCTTGAATCTTGTAATGCTCTGCCCTAGATGTTGTTATGTCCACTTCCGTAGAAGTCTTTAAAAAAAGCTAGACTGCCATAATAGTGCTCACTCTAACATCAGTAAACCGCTGCAAGCCTACTTCGGACGAAGAAAATATATTATTTCATATAATATTATTTGATTCGTTTGAGAAACATTTCAGTATTAAATTGTTCTTTCCACTAAATTTATCCCTGTTCGTGCAGCTGGCTTATGTTGACCATTAACGAAGAGTTGCGATCGTGGCGGCTTCTCCTGTTTTCGTCGCGTTGATGAAGGCCCCGGAAATTGACAAAGGCGTATCGTGATCGCAGCTCAGATTTTTCGGGATCTTCTCGTGACTCTGTAGACTCGTCCTCGTCCCAGTATGGCACTTCCGATCAGGATATAAGTCGTGGTGGACGCCTTAACCTGCCGCGAACATTAACAACTCCATCCTGGCATATTTTTCAAACGCTTTCTCCCACGAGCGACAGTTGTTCTCATAAAAAACCATAAACTACATTCCATCTTTTGAATTCTGAGCCCTGCCTTAGGAGTTTTTTCACTGTTTGCTCTTTTTGTTCAGTTACACCTGCTGGCTCGTGCTAACTGACATCATCCCATCTGATTAAATTACTTGGAAAAGGTGAGTAGCCACTCACAATTACGCAAACGACTTTCTTTGAAATGTTCGGCATTTTCGATGCATTTCTTAACTTTAGTCACTTTATAGAGGGGAGAAGGCTTTCACCCCTGAGCTTTCTATTCATATCCAAAAATTGCAAAAGTTTTTCACCTTAACAATCGTGCATAATACAAATGTAGGCTTGACATCAGCGATAGGTGTGAGACAGTTGCAAACTGCTGCTACTGACACAAGGTTCATTATATCTGTCGCAGTTCTCATCAAATGTGAATCAAGTTAACGTTTAAACGTGTCAACAGTATCGGAGAGGACCACCTCGTCAGGGAGTCCGTTCAACGCTCCGACGACCCTCTGCGAAAAGGCATTCCGTTAAACGTCCATATGGGCCGGCTTCCTCTACAATTTAAAGGGATTAATCCACAGATGATCCGTCCGGGACAATTCAAAGAATTTGTCAAATTTCAGGGCACACTCACGGCCTTTGATAATTCGGTAGGTTGTATGAGGTCTCCACGATGTTGCCTGTAATTGAGAGGAAATAAATCAAGTTCAGTCAATTTGTCTTCATTAGGCAGATGACTGAGATCCTTGACCATCTTCGTAGCTCTTGCCTGCACTCGTTCCAGTTGCAGATAATCCTTCTTGCACAAAGAGCGCCAGGTTTGGACGGCATACTCCAAGTGGGACCGAACAAACACTCCATATGTCAGTAGCAGAAAGGACAAGGATAACATTCAGAGCAGTAAACCACCAACAATCTGCTGTGTATTAAGCAGGAACCTTAGATCTCTCTTAAAAGAAGAGACATTGTTTGGAGGTGTTGTTGACTAACACGTCGTATCGAACAATTGCAGGGAAAAAACGACAATGCAGTGTTTGTAAGGGTCAGCCTAACTAATTCATAATAAACGGTGAGCTTACCATAGGGCATGATTCTGGATAATCCAAACATCCTACATAAATTCATTGGCCGTTACTAAACTAAGCATGACCCAATACTTGCACTGTGGTATTGACACCTAGTGCAGGAGACGGGTAGCTACACGAAAGCCACAGAACTCTTCAGTGTCTATCAGTTAGTATTAACTCCTGAAACATGTTTTCCTACACTTTCAAGGCAGAAAAACGACCAAATTTGCAAAACTTTGTACAAGAACATTATCTTGGCTCCTTGGGGACATTTTAAAGGTAAATTTCTGCTATACAATTCTATCAAGTCATCGGGTGCAGGCAAGATTCCTCTACTCTCCCTTTGAGAAGTGGCGGTGGCATTCTGTGAACCAACGTCGATAATATTACAAAAGTCAATGGAAGATGTCAAACTACCACAGAAACAGAAAAGTGTCTTCACCAGCCCGATTTTTAGAGGAGGGTGTAGGCTGGGAGCAGGAAATTACTCTGCCATTATTTATCGTCTTCTTTGCAAAAAGACATGGAATACTTATTGCACGACCTTAACGGACGTGTCTAGAGCAGAATAGCTTATCATGTGCTGCCGAGCATGACTTTTCTCGTGGTCGCTCATGGCTTGCGACTATGAATGCGGTATCCATATTAAAGTTTTCAAATGAATATAATGTTGCCTGCTAAGCAATGTTGTTGTTAGGAATAGGTAGAAAATGGTGTTTCGCATGGTAAGTCTAGGGTTTTGTTCTGTTACCCTTTTATATCGGCGCCTTTACTGAAAATCCACACTGTGTTGTCATTCGGTAGAGTTTAATAAGCAAATGTGATAAAATGTGTCGGTCAAATCCTCCAGCACCGGCCATGTGACTGCATTTGAACATAAACACGGAGCTAACTGCTGTAAATCTATGAAAGGAAAAGTGGTTAAAAGCGATTTACACACTGGTGAATGGTTTCTATCGATGCTACAAAGTTACCATTACTTGTATATACATGTATGTTTATGATACCAGTTTACAGGAAATTTTCAAGAGTTGGTAAAGCACCTCTTGGGCGCCTTTCAAAACCACGAAGACAGGAAAAATCCTCGAACAAATTCCCTCTTTTTCAGCCAGTATTGGTTTTGTTTCAAAGTTGTGTTTTGTCAATACTGGGTGAGATAAGCAGTTTGTTTCAAGTGAAGAAAACCTGACTTCAAAGGTACGATACAAATGGAATATATGAACAGTTGTAAACTGAGTTGACACATCAGCATGAGAAAAGCTGCATATCGTTTAAAGATATTAGTTCGGGATGGAGAGGTTTGGTACAAGTAGATCGGCAAGGGTGATAACGAAAGCCCACACCTCATTTTTAAAGGTATTATATTAGATATTTAAAAACTTTCAAGTCTACAGTTTTATTTATTTTAGCAAATCCTAAGTGTTTTATTTTTGTTTGTGTTGTTTGTGTGAACTGACCTTTTCTATCTATATCGGTGTTTAGGTTGCTGGTTGTGCTGATTGCTGATCATTAGGCCAACACCGTCTTCAGCACTATCAAGTAAATAATCGTATTTTGTATGTGGCTGACCATTTAAATGACAAAATTGTTATGGTTTATTCTGTTGGGCTTTTCTTCCAAAGTATTTTGCAATAGCAGAGCAGATCGATCTGCTCCTGGATTGCTAAGTTAGCTAACTTAGCATATAATAGCAATATGCTGGCATAATTCCGGCATTTCCATGCCCCATTCTGGCATACTTCCGTCATAACGTGGCTTGCCTTCTTAAATATAAATATAATTGTTTTTGAAACAGGTGAATAGTTGAACACAACTGCAAATACAAGAAGACCTTACTATACCCCCACCGCTGCCACCATTGTAACGCCTTGTTGCGCAGATGACCTTGGCGGTAGCGTAAGGTTGTAACTCGAAAGGAAAGATATATGAGCTGTAAAGTACGATTCGGATGATGTTTTCTCTAAGATAGGATCAATGGCATCGTACAGAGCATCTGTAATTCCAGACATATCGCACATCGTGCAGATAGTAAGTGAACGAGAAAGGAGAAGTCTCAGTGACGGTATGGGCAAATGTACTTATATAAACTGAGCGATAGGAGAATTTTAATGACAGAAAAAGGTCAGTTCCGGAGTGAAAAAATATGGGGAACGCACAGAAGGTTATCGTAAAATAGTTCGACTGTGGGTTAAGTGAATAGGTAAACGAGAAACGGATAACGGAAATGGGATCTTGCGGGGTTTTCGGAGACAGTAAACGGTCAGCACCAGCGTGGTTTTTCGAGAGTTGGTCCTGAAAAGTCAAAACAAGATGGAGGGGGACCGTTAAAATAAGTTGGTTGGTTGGTTCGTTACAATATTGCGTCGAACTGTCGAATATAATTAAAGGTGGGTACAGCTGGCCTCTGATTTCGGGTGGGTTGCGTCTACAGGCAACACTGGGAAGTGTCTGCAAATTTTAAAAAAACCATACAGACGCATTTTGATTGGTTTCTGTGTGAGTGCTATGTTGTGAGGGTCGAATAAGCAAACGGGTTATATAGATAGGCATTTTGCGGCGTACCGTCAACTTGTAACAGGTTAACCGTATACGTCGTGCTGGCTTACAAATGCTAATCATCCAAGAGTTATCGTGAGTACTTTTGGGCGTCAGGGCTTCCCGTACTAGTTACATAATCTAGACTGTAAATTCAGTCTAAGGTTGTTCGCCAATCTAGACGCAGAGTGCTTTCCTGATCTCATCTGGATGTTTTAGTGTCGCTTTAAATAAAGCTATGTACTTGCTCTTCCCTCGTCTTTATGACTGGAAGTCTCTCCCGTTTTGTCCGTTTTCTACCCCTGTTTTTCTATCAACACTTTTGATCTTAACCTCCGTTTTCGCTTCTCCAGCATTTTTCTACTTTCCTTACTGTTTCTGTCAGCATTTCTTCCCCGGTATTCTTGACCTTTGCTGTTTTTCCGTTTAACAGAGTTTTCGGGGTGTGTTAAACGCACCGGTACTTGGAATTGCTTTCTGTCTATTGCATAAAAGCATCAATATAATCGCAGTCTTTGATTACCGAACACGCGCTGTGTTTACGACTGACCACATTTCTTTAGTAAATGTACGAGCGGGAACTGTGTATGTCTTCTTTCCCTTATTCGATATATGAATTTGCTGGCTGTTTCTTTCGCGCTCTGCCTTTGATGAGTCCTACACCTATATTTTCGATCCTCTGACACCGACCCTAAACGGAATTGCGTCGGACCCGGTTTTAAGTTCTCTTTCCAGACTTCTCAATCTATGCAATCAGTTTTCTTATTTTGAGTGGATGTAGTTCACCACAATTTAAATGACTGGCAACTTTGGTCGTAATTCAAACAGACTCGAGAACGATAACACTTTCTAAAAATATACATAAGTAAAAAAATTAGCATGCACTGTCGGTGTCGACTGAGAACTCTTCTCTGCGCTCCTCTTCTGGCGACAGATCGAAAAGTAGATCTGGATCTGCACGCATTTTTTACATTTTAAACTGCAACTAAGTTACGCATGCATACGTCCTCTCAACTGTTGATGATGCAAAACATGTGAAAATGTTTTATTCTTTATTTCAGTTTATTGATTTTTGAGTGGGAAACAACCTAAGTTCGCCAAAATCACCTTTTCAATGTAAATTTAAATCTCTTTACTTCAGTAACGCACAATTAGTGCAAGGAAGTGGAAATTATGTCAGGTGAGATATGCTAGGGAGGAGTACTTTTGTCTCTATTGATCTGCTGACAGTACCATCACTCGCTCAGTTGCTACGATCACTCCCTTCCTTGTGCATCTCTCACTACGTGGATACTTGAAGAATTAGCTAAACAAAAGACATTTTTAGTTATAAGTTTAAGCGTTGCAAACGACAAGGGCCACTGCCCCGCAAACAAGCACTGGTACTTTTCGATAAATACAAACCACGGGATCCTTGGACTGCTTTAACGTTGCAAAAATCCCCATTCGATAATTCAGAAGGACAGTTGGCGAGCATACGTATACTTTCGATAAATTCTCTTCGGGCCATTACATTTATATGGAAGGGGAAGGTACAGGGTGACAAGCAATCAATTAATTATCGTTCTAATCAACTTAGTCTTGGGAATGGGGGCTTGGGGTTTGGGTTGATAAAAAGGGGGTAGTGACAGGGTAATTAGGAGAGGGGGGAAAAGAACGCATGGAAAATGCTGGCAGTTCTGCGGCCGTTGGCCATGCTAGGCTTGGGGCCTGAAGAAAGTTCTTCTGCGCGCACAACACCGGCTTCATCAGGCGAATGGCCGTGGCCTCCGCTGTTGCCAGCAGCCGTTGACCCAGGGACTTCGGGTAATCTGGTGAGACCTTGTAGATCACCTTAAAGGCTTCGTTCGGGTCAACACGGTGTCCAGAGTCCACCATATGAGCAAGAATGGAACTGTTGATGTTCCTGACTTCGCCTTTGTTAAGCCATGCTGGCAGATGCTCCCGTATCCTCTTGGATAAGCGCCGGCTCGTGCGACCTCTGTAACCTGCTCCACAGGAACAAGTAAATGAGTAGATGCACATGGAA
>JAYGXS010000001.1:21528142-21545038 GCA_036362985.1 Ligula intestinalis | reverse complement strand
GAGAATTTATCGAAAGTATACGTATGCTCGCCAACTGTCCTTCTGAAATACAAACCAACCAACTCTCAGACAAGATGTTTATATTGCAAAGTAGCCTCGTGCCTACAATGGGGCAAGCGTACATGAAAGTTTTTGAAAAACAGCAGTTGGTTCACGACCTTGTAAGTGCTATTTGGGGGTCACTTTAAATTTAAGCTGTAGCAACCGATCGATTTTGAAGACAACTTACTTAGTGCATAATAGAGCCATTCGGGCGTATAAGGTCCATGTTCTAAATTGTGCATAACCCCGATGTGGTGAAAATTTAGAACCCCAAAGACCAAAACATGCAAATAATAGGTTAGGCCTGATTACCGCGATAAAAGAAACTTTGCTTCACAAAGCGCGAGTAAGTAAAAAGTTGGAAAACTGGCCAAAGTTTGTGATTGGGTGGGGTTCTGGGCAGTTTCGCGTTTATGGGCCACGCCCAGCCTGCAGATGTAATAACTACCATTTCAGGGCACATTTTCTCGTCCCTCCTTTCCTTACGGATGTAAGTAATGCTCCCCTAAATGGAACTGCCTGGACCTTACAAGTGGCTACCAAATTCCGCTAATGGCCACAATTTTTACCTTCTGAAAGGAGCTGCCCGAATTAACCTGCTGCCATTTGCGGTCTCTTTCATCAGTTAGCAGTTGGAGACGGGGTGAGTTGTGACTGAATTCGCATAAAGCCACTGTTTAACTATGCCACGCACGTTTCGTTTTACGAAAAAGTCTTCTTAACTTCACTCACATTGGTGTTAAAGATACTCTAAGGGCAACACTGAGAAGGAGTGACAGTTCGACCATCAATTTCGGTGATACCCACTGCGTGCTTCAGCCGGCCGAATGCAAACGCAGTGAGTTGTGCGTAAGTTAGTTTTAAATGATAGTAAAGTTTCGCTGCATCTTCCCTCATTCGTCTGTGCCTGGTGTTATGACAGTCAAAAAGACCGGGAGCGGGATGGGGCACATGCGTTTTAGTAGTCGATCAATTTTGAGGCGACTTGCCGAGTGTATAACAGAGTCATTCGGGCGCATAATACCTAAATTTTTAATTGTGCGTAACCAAAACCCGGTGATAATTGAGAATTCTGAAAGAGAAAATATGCAATTCATTAGTTAGTCCTGAATACCTTGAACGAAAAGTTAAAAAGCCCTTTCAAAAAGCACAAAAAAATAGAAAGTTAAAAAAAGAGGCCGATGGCTTCTAAGTATATTCCAAAGGGCGTGAACCAATGACAACTCACGCATCTAATGACAGATTTTCATATTTGAGAAGAGATTTTAAGCAAGCATGTCCATGTGAACTCTCTGGTCCCTTGTAGCCCTCCTGGATTTTATTTCAAGCATATTTATCCTACATATCTCGATTTAATCTGTCTGGTGGCCCATTTCCACTCCCTGGCCTCATCTAATTTATACCCTTCGACACAGGGTTCGCCTTAACAAGTACGGTTTTCGGTAACTATCATCAGATCTCTAATTTTAAGGTGATTTTGGCAGCTCTTCTGTCTCACAATCTATAATAATTTAGTCCATAGTTATTCCTCAAGTTCTGGTTTATCCCCTGGTATATAACTGACTTCATTGGTGGCCAAACCCGTGTCTGCCGTTGCCCCAAAGTCCTTCATCAAAGGCTTACCTAATGGCCTCCAATTTCCACATCTCATCAAAAAGCAGACTTTCCTAATAAGACATTAATAGGAGTTCGATTTGATGGTTCTGACAAAAGGCCTATCCAATGTCGACTGCAAATTTCGTTTTTTCGATTATGGTAGTTCGATCGGTGTCTACCGTATGTCGAAAAACAGGAAAGCAAATACGTTGCCTTTCGCTTGAATTTTTTTGAAAGATAGCAGAATTGTGCAGTACCTGCCGCGCTCTAGCCTTATCTCTCACCTTGACCCGGTGTCCCTACTCAGGGAGGAATACCGAAGTACTTGTACTTGTTACGGCTGTGATCATGCCTGATCTAGCCGGCCTCAATGATGTCACGAACGGTACCTCTCCATGCGTGGCGATTGGCGGCAGCGGATCTCGAAAGCTCCACCCAGTCCCTTCTCCAGCGACGGAGGCCGAAGGTAGAAGGTCCAAGAACTGCTTCCATGTCTTGACGGACGGTTTCTAGCCAGGTCTTCAGTTGCCCTCCTCTTCGACGTTTCCAGGTGGGCTGCGGTGCCGGGTCGAGGGCAGCATAGGTAAACTCGTGAGGCGGACGACGGAGAACGTGTCCAAACCACCTCAGTCGCCTTTCTTGAATGGCTTGAGATATCCTCGTGATACGATCGCAGCGGATGCGGACTGTCTCATTTGGGATGAAGTCGCTATACTCAACTCGCAGGATCGTCCTGAGGCACTGGTGGTCAAAGACCTCCAGTCTTCGCTCATCTTCAGCGCGCACAGCCCAGCATTCACATCCATAGAGGAGGACTGACCGGATGGATGGGTGGTATACACGAATCTTCGTGGCGATGGAGATGTCACGTCGGATCCATAGGTGCTTTCAAAGGATTGAGAAAACCCAGCGAGCAGCATCGATACGGGAGACAATGTCGTCCTTGCTCTGCCCATTCGGTAGCAGCATCGCCCCGAGGTATTTAAAGCTGTCTAATTCTTCAATTTTATGGCCATTAATCCCCAGGGGTGCCTTTTCCTGGTCAGAGATGCAGCTCGAGAACAACTTCGTCTTTCCGGAATTTATGGACATGCCTACCGACATAGCGGTCTCATTTAACCGCGACACTACTGACTGTAGACCATCAAAGTTTGAGGCTAACAGCGCAATATCATCGGCGTAGTCAAGATCAGTAAGTCGGCGTCCGGGTGCAAGTTCAACACCGTCCTCTTCATGTAGGGCTTTGCCGAGAATCCAGTCAATGACGTAGTTAAACAGAAAGGACGCAGCCCTGTCGGACACCAGACCGGATATCGAGCGACTGAGAGAGATTGTTGTGGACCAGGACTCGTGCGGTGGTAGACCGATAGTAGGCCTTAGTCATCGCAATGAGTTTGGTCGGCATTCCATCTAGTTCCATTATTCGCCACAGGGACTCACGATGGATAGAATCGAATGCGGCGGCAAAGTCGACGAAACAAATGGCAGTCGGTTGCTGGTAGCTATGGCGGAATTCTAGAGTGCGCCTCAGTGTGAATATTTGATCCGCACATCCACGCCCAGCTCGGAATCCAGCTTGGTTGGGTCGTGCCCGAGAGTCACGTACAGACTGAAAGCGCCTGAGAAGAACAACAGCGAAGATCTTTGCAGCAACATCGATAAGACTTATGCCACGGTAGTTCTCGCATCTTGTCTTATCTCCCTTCTTGTGGACAGGTACAAGGATATCTGAGCCCCAGTCATCGGGAACGGTCTCTTCTCGCCACGCCTGTACAATCACCTCATGGAGCCGAGGAGCCAGGGTGTCGACACAGGACTTGTAGATTTCTGCAGGAATACCGTCCTCTCCGCACGCCTTGTTGTTGCGTAGCCTCTGCATTTCATCGGTAACTTCGTTTTCCGAAGGGATGTCACACGACACTGCGTAGGCAGGGGAGGATTGAAAATCCGCTGTGGAGGAGAGAGAGGGTGTGATGGGTTGTTCGTCAAAGTTGAGTAGGTACTCGAAGTGTTCACGCCAGCGATCGACTTTGGCCGAGTTGTCGGAAATAAATCCTCCATTCAAATCGCGAACAGAATTACAGAGTATCGGGGGCTTTCCACTAACCTGGCGTATGATTTGGTACAATTTTCGGGTGTCACCAACATTAGAAGCCTGCTCCATAGAAGTCGCCGTTTCGGACCAATACTTCTGCCGATCATCTCTAGCCGACTTTGCTGTCAGCTTTCGAAGTTGGCGGAAGGAGGCATCGTTCCGGGACCTGGCTCGAGTCGTCTCAGCCGATAGCTGCAGGGTTCTTCCGCTGATCCAATCACTGCGGCGCCGCTGAGTGAATCAGAGAATCTTCTCAGCTGCCCCATAGATGGATGTCTTCAGTGATGGCCACTTGCTACTGCCCTCGTTGTCAGCCTGGGTCATAAGACGGGACTGGATTTCTGTGCTTAAAGCCTCGCTAGTGTTGGTTTACCGGAGCTTGGCGACATCAAGGCGTCTCGCACGTGACAGTTTGGGCACAGATTAGAGGTGAACCTTCAGGCGCGTGCGAACGAGAACATGGTCAGACCGGTGGACGCTACCAGTTTCGGCATCGACCTGCTATCGTGGACCCAGCTGCGAAACCGTGAACCAACTAGAATGTAATCGATCTGACTGGCGGTACGGCCATCGTTCGAATACCAAGTCAGTAGATGTTTATGACGATGCTGGAAGCATGTGTTGGTAACAAACAGTCGGTTTCTTTTCGGCAAACTGCAGAATCCTCTCACCATTGTCGGTTCGAGAGCCAAGCCCAAAACGACCAAGAAGGTGGCTGTTTGTCGGGTCACCGGGCCCAGTCCGGCCATTCCAGTCCCCGGCAACAATTAGCAGATCTCGACGAGGGAGTCGTTCAGCTAGCTCCTGCAGCTGTGAGTAGAAATTATCTTTCTCTTGCTGTTCAGCCGCCGACGTAGGTGCATACACAGATACGACCGAGATGTTCGTAAAATGGCCTTTTAGTCGAACATAGGCCATTCGGTCGTTGACTGGTTCCCATGCTAGTAGTGCACAGTTAGCTTCTTCCGAGAGGGCAATAGCCACACCATGTCTACCAGATGAGTCACTCAGACCGCCGTGATACAAGGTGAAATAAGAATCGACCCCCGGGATTTTGATTTCTCGGGCGCCTGAGTCGGGGAGTCGGACCTCTGACAAGCAACAAACATCCACGTGATATTCATAGAGACTGTGCGCTGTCAGACTTTGAGTACCAGGTTCCAGAAATGTTCGCACATTCCAGCATCCAATACCAAGAGTCCGTTTTTTTTAGCAGTCCAGCTTGCACATTATTCGCTCGCACTACCGGACAAGGGTTGCAGAGCGCGTCGGTTCCCGCGGACGCCGTAGCATGGGTCGTAAAATCGTAAGTTGACATGTTCATGAGGTTTCTTGGGAATTTTGAATACAGGCGAGTCCCCAATGGCCGAACGACCGAAAACTGCGTTTTTCGAAGGTGGGGGGCACAATTTGAGCCTGTACCTAGATGTGCCCCCACACCTCCTAGATCAACACACAAGGGATCAGAAATTGACAAAAAAAGAAGACTGCCTCTCGGATTTCAAATGTGTTGGAGTGCCACAAAGGCCTCATTAAGGAGCTATTACAGCCTGACTGAGTCCACCAGTTAGCCACTTCCCATAAGCGCACACTTGGCTGACCGCGGGGTCCGAATTATCCCGTCAGTTGGTAACTTTCAAAGCCTTGACTTTTGGTGCAGGGTGGTAGCTTCAAGCACGCCAGATGGTTTATGGTGAGGACAATGCACTGAGACGTCGCTTTCACTCTCCGAGCACCACTCGACAGTTAAGCCTGTCTCTCAGCTAAAACAGAGAGCGAATGCAGTGGCTGAAAGAGTTAAACAGCGCGTCTGCACATGTCACCTACACTGCCTGACGGCCACACAGCACATAACTTTATTCTGGAGCTCACTTCTTCCTTCCATTTTGCTGCATTGCGTTCTTTACAGTCGAATTATCATCACTGGTTTAAAGACGCGTACTGCTTTTGTAATGCTGAAGGCACACAATATTTATTCTTTGATTATTATCAATCAATTTGGCTCAAGTGCCCGGTTTACCTATGTGTCGCTGATTTGGTTGGTTCTACTTGTTTAAGCCGACAGTCCTCCAGCTACTTTAGAATTAACATGAACTGCTTTCGTAATGTCTGTGGGCTAAATGCAACTTTACGTTGCCGGTGTATTGCACACAAGTCAGCGAGCATCGTCTTTCTCGTAATTGTGGCGCACCCAAATGTAGTTCGTGACTCTGAAGTCTTCCATTGTTTGTCAGTCATTTGACCGGGCCAGTTTCCATAACTGTATATCGTACCTCCATGATGCCTTACCACACACAAGCTCTGTCTTTTTTGAGTTCACTTTTAACTGTGGTTATCTCCAAGGGTCCTGTCTTAGACCAGTTTCAATTGTTCTCTGACCTTTCGCAAGTTAAAAGTTTAGTTTTGTTAAAATGCCCCATCCCCTTTGCTTTGAATGCCTCTTTTACACATCGTTATTTTATTGCATATGTCGCGAATCACTACTGGCCAGAGAGCGTACTATCTGCTTGTTTTGTTCAATGGTTTAAAATTTAGGTGACTTGCACATGCTTTATCTCACTGTTCCCCTGCCCATGGGGACATAGTGTCCGACGAAGCCCCACTCACATCTATGTGTACCACGCATATACACTAATTCTCCAAAAAACGAGTCGGATCTTTTATTGAAGCGAATGCCATAAAGGCATCAGTAAGGAATCGTTGCAATCGATAGATGGGAGAGCCGGGTTAGTGTGTCACTTGGCAATTTTCAAAACCAGCACTTTTAACACATAACCGTAACTCGGAGCTTGTTTCTATTTGTTATATAGCTTGATCGTACTCTTTTATGTTACATAGAAATGAGATCAGGTGCAGGGACGGATGTGTTCGAAACCTCCATTTGGCGCATGCCGTGTACCCTTATGGCATCAGCCAACAGAACATCCATTTTTGGACTCAAAATCTGAACTGCTAACTCCTACCTGCTGGTCACGGCGCATGGTGCACCTTATTTTTATTTTTAGTAGACGTTTACATAGTCGCTTCTCTTAATTGGATTCTCTTTACTAGCATTTCTTGTCGATTTTCATTCAAACCTCTCAGTGTTCACGACTTGCGTTTGCTCTCAGTCTTTCATTTTATCAGACTAAACGTTCTGCACGTAGTTATTTTACTCTATACATAGCTTCTGCTCACCACCTCCTTAGATTCCAGTTTCCTAATCCAACCTCTGCTCTGTCTTCCCCTATGACCTGCACCCATACTTAGGCTCTGCTTTACACTTTTATTCTCCAGAATGGCCTCGCGAGAAGACTTGACACAGGAGGATTTGGCCACGTTCAAACGCTGCCGGAAGGAATCCTTCTGGCGTGGATGTGTCCCTATGACTATAGGAGCCACACTAGTCGTCGCTGCTGCGCAGTCTCGTGGTTTCTTCGACAGCCGCCCTCGGATGCGCATACCGGCTTATTTTCTTGCTGTCGTCTGTGGCTACCTTGGCGGCAAGATATCCCACATTGGCAAATGTAAACGCATGTTTCTGGAGTTGGATAACAGTCGAATAAAGGATATGCTGTTGGGTAATGCTGGTGGTACCCTAAACGGATTCTCTGGTCGTGGACCTCTCGGTGAAGGACCAATTGCCGTACAGACCCCTGTCGATGATGGTAAGCAACTCCAACAGCCAATGACTTACGCCCAAAGGAGGGAATACTTCCGCAATCATGTTGCTCCTAATGGACCTCCGTATCGACCATCATCACCACCACCATCACAGGATCCAGAACAAGTTTATCGGGATCCATATCTCAAACCGGAAGATGCTCCGGCTCCCCCGGATAACAAGGCCGACACGCGTCGCGATGATGCGCAAACACCATATGCGTACTTTGACCAGGAACGACCACTTAGCTCATACTTTTCAGAGGATGCTTATCGCCCCAGGGATTGACAGTTTTTCTACGTCTGTTTTAAACCCGCCTCTACGAATATCTTAGGACTGGCTTTCCAGCGTCCTCTGGAAGAAGCATTGCTTGCTAGCATTTTTTTCTTTCCCAGATTTTAGTGCTTATTTGTTGAGTAAAATTTGTATGTTCTTTTTACTTTCATCTTTGCAGCAATTAGGCAAATAATTATTCTTTCGATCCCCCTAGCTGCACGGCTTGTAGAAATTCAAGCTGTTTTTTACACAACAGTACACCTTCCCTCCCGGAAATAGGGTAATATTAGGGTTTGTTGGAATTAGTATGCCTCTTTCGTCGAAAAACGCTGGGTCACTTATACAACCAACCAGGCCAAACCGTTGTTTCACGGCCATTATTACGAAAATGGACGATCTGGTCTCATTTGCAGTTTCGAACTTTTTCTCTGGTTTCCGAGGCTTTAATTGGATCTGCAATTATCGGAGTAGGTCAGGTGACTTTCCACTCTCTCTCTCTCTTCCGCGGGAAGACGATAACCAAAGGACGTTGCACGCTACTGGCTGGAAGTGGTTCTTTTTCGCTAACACATGTGCCTGAGGTCGCCGAAATGTCTACTTACCCGATATTTTAATGATAATTGTGCGGCCAGTCAGACTTACCACATTCAGCCCAGCTCAAAGCTCTGTGCTTGGAGATACGATTACAAATCGGTTGCGTGCTGGCAACGCTTACGAGTCGGATCATGTCCTCGTTCACAGGCGATCGAAAGTTCATCTCTCATATGAGCGCACAGTATCACGTGTAAGACTTCTTGATGTCGCCAAAATCTGACCATTCAGTACAGCCAGGCCTCTAAACTAAAAAAATTGGCTTCATTTATTCTGCCGAACAAATAAAAAAGCAGACATAAGGAAGCGGTAGTCGTTAAGCCTACCTTTTTGCCGCAGCAAGGAACCTTCTCGGATTTATCTAGTAATGTCGCGATGGCTGACCCCTAAAGCTTTCAATACAGATCCTACAATGATTATCTCCTTTATGAATGAATGAAAATGTTTGCGTTCCATGTATTTGCATGGATACGGAAGAAGGATTGTCGGGCACTGGATCGATTTGTTTATTATCCTGAGTTTTCGAACTTTTACAGGAGTCCATCGTCAGAGATACGAAACAACAACAAAGGGTGCACACCAATCAACTTTCAGAAAGGTTGTAAAGGGGTAAGCAACAACCTTGAAAAAAAGAAGGAACTGGGGCAGTTATAGAGGTAGACGTCGATTAGCTGTCAGTGATGTCAAGGTTCGTCGGGGCCTCGGCGTCGAAAATGGGGATAATTATAGAGGATATGGGCCAATTAACTGGGCGTGGCTGCGCAAGGATCTGTCCGCCGGCGCCAACTCTATACATTGGTTGATTGAACTCCCGTACGTGGACCAGGTTTCAATCAATTCCCGGCTTGTCTTGTTTCCGGCATGAGCAATTACCTTGACGGCCGCGAAATTGAACTCGTGGCCTGTTTCATAGGTATGCGTTGCAGTTTGTGAGTATCCGTCGTACCGTCAGCTTATGTTCATATGTGCGCCATCCCAGCATGCATTCAGTTTGGCCTGTGTAGCTACAAGGACAGCCTAGCCATGGGATGCGATACACTAACCCAGATTGTTCATTGGGATTCAGCCGATCTTTTATTTCAATTACCCTGCTGTGCATGGTAGCTTTGGGTCTGTGCAATCCCAACACCTAGTCCCGCAGCGGTGCGCTCAGTCGCTTCTGAGACATCCATGATGTATGGCAGAGCGTGTCATATCTTCGGTTGTTTTTCTGGTTGGGTCCTCCGGGGTCGAACGCGTAGGCGTGGGTTTATAAATGCTTTCGTATAAGCACTCCGCATGAATTAGTCGCGGAGGTATTGGACCTCGCACATCTTTTTCTGCGGCCTATTGCAGTGAGCCTAAATCCGTTAAGAGAGCGTTTTTACACCGCTTCCTTTGAGCAACCAGATAGTTCCTGTGAAGACCCAGATGCTGTGTTTTGTTCATCCCCTTCCTGTAAACCGTCGTCTTAACTTCACCTTTGAAGATGGGCTGACTAAGAGTTCGAAAGCTCAGGTTAATGAGCAAATTGAGTCGGTGCTTTTCAATCTTTCTTCCTCGTCTACTATCTCTTCTGCTAACTACGCAAGGTGTCATCAAAATGGACTAGAAAAGAACGCAAGGAATATTGGGCCTAAACGGGTTTTTTATAATGTATGCAGCACATTTTGGTGACATGTGAACATACTACCAGCTTATTTTCCATGTTAATGTGAGGTCCCCTGCAGTTAGCACCCTTCCTCTCCATGTGCATGCTGAAGGTATTAGTGACACTTCACTGAGATTCAATGTTGCTGTCAGCACTTCGAGCAACCCTCAACTTCGGTAATCAACTCGCCACTACCCCTGACCCGAGTGATTTCCATCCTCCAGTCTCTCGGGCAGAAATTATTTTTTTTCGAACGCAGCAGTGAAGCGTCTTCAAAACACGTTATACCCGCTGAGGTTCGCGAGTCTTGCCTGTGGTTATCGAGCAAGCGTTAGGAGGTGAGACCGCCCCAGGTGACTGGGCCTCTGCTGGAAAATAATACACTGTGAGGTGTGAAAGCTACCGCGATGGAGGTCCTAGTTGCATGGTCTTTGCAGTCAGTCATAGTCAGCTCCGAGACTGCAGTGACTGAGGGAACAGGACCCGAGCCGAGCTCTAGGCTAAAAGCAAGAGCACTTATCGCAGGTGGTTAAGTGAGTTAAACCCAGCAACTGCTGTCTTCAGAACATGGTTACTTGGTGCAGGAGGAGAAGTCGGTTAAGGCTGGAGTAATGGGAAGAGTATATTTTGTACACAAGGGAAATGAGAATAGATGGAAGAAGTCTGACTTGGGAGACACGTCCGCTCAGGAGATTGACTGGGTCCCAAGTGACTGTTTAAGTGCAGTTAGGCAGACAGAGAGAGCGCGTTCATTGGATAGTTTGGCCTTGAGATTTTGGGCAAAGAAGCAGCTTGCGCCGGGAACGCGTGCAAGCTTGCTATTCTTCGCTTGGCCCAGACCGCGTAGATGCGGGAACTGTGATTGGCTGATCGAGACGTCGAAAAACCGCATCGGTGAGCCTTTGGGAAAGTGCACTTCGACGCGCGCTATTCGGCCAGGCACGACCCACTACAGACTAACCTACCATGGACTTTTATTACGGGGATGTTTTATCCGAGATGTCAGCAGGTTAACTACTTGTTTTTTTTTCAAAGGCACAAATTGTAGTGGATTTTGAAAAAAGGTAGTCTGATTTCATTTTCAACGAAAATTGGCAAATATTTTCGAAAATGCGGTCATAGCAAAGCATAATTCTGAGTAAATACCAGCGATTTACTCGGTAAGAGATTTGGTCATGCATGAACAAACTCCCTGAGTATTTAGTCCGATTATAATGCAGAACAGGGTACTTAGAGGGCCGCATTTTCGCGGGAATTACTATTGTTTGTGGTGTTTTAGCAAACCTTCGAAAGTATTTTGGAACACGTCACGATATTCTAGGAGTCTAAACCGTGAGTCTGCTTAGAGCACTACAATTATCACGCCCAGGCCCGTTTAGGAAGAGAAGGGGTAAGATCACTCGTTGTTTATTTTATAAAGAAACTCTGTGGTGGACTGAATCTCCGACACGCGGTAGGCCCGGACCCTGCGCGCACATTTTTCTGCTAGCGGCTATAGGCGTGAGTGCCTAAACGGCATGCGAGAGTGAGTCACTGATCGCTTGTCAACTGCTTGGCCAATAGCAGTCTTCGAGACCTGTGATTGGGTATCCCAGGGGCGCAGTCCTGTGACCTTATGCGGGCTTGGCACCAGCACTACAATTTCACTCTCAAGATTCGGACGTGCGTCCAACCGTGTCTCTTCTGTGGTTGTGAATACTATGCTGTGTGCACGCGAAAAACAGATAAAACTGCAGTTTTTATCAAACGTTATTGCCTTACAAGAGCGTTTCAAGTGTAGCGCACCAACTGCACCACGAATGGCACTATGTTTACTCGCTTTGACAAATTCGCTCGGACACTTTTGGCCATCAATGAAAGAAGACTGAGGTAGTTTGGTCACATTATCCGTTCCCCGCTCCGTCAAGTTGGTGAGGCTGTTGTGCCTTATGCGATGCTGCCGGCTAGCTAAGTGTGGTGATCGACCCAAAACTTCCCTCTATGCACCCCATCAAGACCGATAGGGGTGCTTTTTATTCGGTCTTCGCAGACCGATAAGGTAGACTAGGTTTACGAGAGCTACCGTATCAGAAAAAACTCACCCTCGTCGTCGCTGGGACTGATGTGCTGAATGCCGTAAAAAACAAGAGGTGTATGACCATTTGTCATCTGAGGATAACTTAAAGCCTTTGCACTCCCGTAGAAGCCCAACTCCAAAGGCAATGCTCAACCTCTCGCGACTACTTACACGTGCTCACCAGTGGCCTCCGATCCACGCCGTTCTAACTGGCTAATCATCCTCTGAGGCTGACTCGCACATGACCTCACTGGAGGTGCTGTGGTGACTCTCGTGCTCTCACATTTTGGACGCCGCCCTCGCGGTTCCTGATGTGTACTCGTCTAAATGCCAACTTCTTGCAACCTAATTTTCACTAGCTCTGTACAAAATACGCTATTCCTTCCAACTGGCATCCAAATTCTCCCCATACGGCACCGGACCTGATGGTCGTAGCGGCTACTGTCACCTTAACAACTTAAGCCGTATAAATTGATGCTGCAACTTTCCATACAAACAGCCTAGTTACTAGCTGAAAGGCCCAGACACGTGTTTCGCCGGTATTTTACAGCTGCTTGATTTCTCAGGAGATTAAAAATCTGAACTTTCATAACCGGTATATTAACCAGAAAGCAGACAGGGAAAGCTCGGGAACCCACTGGTGAGCCGGACCCCTCGCAGCTATGTCCAGCAGCGTCAGAATACCGGCGAAACACGTGTCTGGGCCTTTTGGTTAGTATTTAGGCTGTTATTATGGTACGTTACAACATCAATTTATACTACTAAAGTCTGTTTGTCGGCAGGAAGTGGATATTTCGCAGTGATTGACGGTTTTCAACCCAAATCTACACTTAGAATTTCGGTCTATGCCTGCAGACCTTAAATACGCTGATGTATACCGCGAACAGTAAGCTATTTCTCAGAAGATTAAAAACTGAGCTTGAGCCGTTGCAGTACTCCTTTCAGGCCGCGTTGTTGGTTTTTCCTTTAATTTTGCAACATCTAAATCAGGTGCAGCAGCAAACTGGTAGGCGGTTGAGGATGGCTGAGAGGCTGCCGATGGCCATTGCAATTGCTTTTTTGGCGCATTATCTAACCCTGTCACGTTTTTGTCTTGACTTGCTAAGCTTATATTTGTGGTTGGGACCTCAACCCTCTGTGTCCAATCGCGTGAAAGTGTCGATCGGAATGTTTTCATAAGATAGGATAGTATGCCCTACCTGCAGATCACGTGGACAGTCAATTTCACCACTGACAACTTGTTAATCGTTGTGGTGCGTAAAATATTTTTTTTCCCAGAGAAAATGTAGGCAAACGAAGATTACGACTTGGAACGCTGCCAGCTGTCTGGCTAAAGTGGTACTCGCGGTCATGCGCATGTGTCGTGGCGGGCTCATGGTCTGGATGTCAGGCTCAGGCTTATGGGACACTCTCGTGAATGTAAGATCCGAGTCCCTGTTTCAGTGAAACCCCAATAGATTGCGGGGAAACCAGGTTCTGTGTGACACAGATAGACGGACTTATTGCAGGGCATTAAATTAGTTAGACCCTAACAACGGTGATCTTCAGGTCCCGGTTCCTTAGGAGACGAGAAGTCAGGGGAGACCAGACAAGAAGGAACAGGTTATTCTGTACAGAAGGAATGGAGAAAAGATGATAGAACGAGCAGCCACATGCCACAGGGGCGTGTCTGATGTGAGCTGAGCGCGGGAATCGCCACAGCGTCTGGAGCAGCCTTTGTGTGAGTCGGCCTTGACATGTGATTGGCTAAACAGACAGGCGTAGGCGGCCAGTACATGTGCACTGGTGGGCAGCGGTGAGCTTTCACGCAGTGATCGTCTGCGCAGAGTGGGTCACCGCATTGTTTGGTTTTATCAGACAGCAGCAATGAACCCACTTCCTGTCGTCTTGAAATCGGAGCCTGGTGGGTGTGGTATGAACGAGTGAGCTAAATGCTTCACAAGTCCACCTCAGTGTAAGTTAATTCACATGTAAGTCACCAGTGCTGCACCTACTACGTGGGGCAAAAGGTGGTCATCGTCACTCTTGGCGTCCGAAGTGTCACTTCTCGCAACTCGGTTACAGAATTACCGTAAAAGGGTCAGCTGAGAATTTTTTCCCTTTCTACAGGGAGATAAAGCTAATCTCCTCAAACATAACACGACTTTTCGGAAAGATGGAGCACGCCCAATGCTTAAAAATCACGGCCGCCATAGCCTCTTACGAACGCAGAATCCTGACTGCACCTAGGCTATTACGGTCTCCGGTAAATCTGTCGAGGTCAGTGCTTAATTTCTTTAATCCTATCTGTTGACTGACACTCACGAAGTATGCACTACACCAAGTTACTGCAAGACTTCCAGTTCTTGCTGATGTGGCTCAAGCGTCAAATAAGCTGACGAATCCTTTCCCCATAATCCAGCCAACTACCTTTTCGAAAATTTCGATTTGAGATTGAATAATCTGTCAACTGAGGGTCTCTTGTTAGAACAGAAAATATGCCTGTCGGCGATGGACCTTTCGTTTGAAGGAGCTTATCGTCAGCTACCAATCTCAGCAATAATGGACATCAGTACCGAAGGCAGACTGCCAGTCCGCATCCTCATTTGACTATATCGCAAGTTAACAGGTAAGACCCTAGCAGCTGCGATCTTCAGACCCGGTTCCTCATGGCCAGAGGAAAGGTGAGAAGCCAAGTGGGAGGAATAGTTTATGCGGCACAGAAAAAGTGGCGAGTACGCAGGAGGAAGCTGACTATCAGACGAGCGCGCAATCGCAGGCCAGCTGGCCGCGTCTGAAGCGAAGTCAGTGCGAGAATCGTCACGCAGTGTCTTGAAGTGGAAGACAGGGTGTCCGAAATTTTATATGGCTTAAGTTGAGTGGTGGTACCCGTGTAAAGATTCCAGAAGTCAAGTTTGGCGAATGTACTTCTTCGATTATTCATCATCAGGCAATTACAATAACAAAAGAGAGGGTAGCGTTAAAAAGTGTAAGCATCCAATAGACAGTAAGGCGTGCATGCGTCTTATTCACTGCCGAGCGAAACCAGCTTTGCGGCATCTGTGACTGGCTATTCAAGATGCCGCCTTCAGTGCAGGTGCATGCTCGCCGATGGAGTATTGTAATGGAAGCCCAGATCGAGATATCACCGCCCAATAACGCCCTGTGTGAGGCCCCAAAGGAAGAACACGACAAGAGGTGTGCAACAACAGAGGTCTTTGAGTGTAATAAGTACAACCTTTTAAGGATAAAAAACCGTGTAACACAACGTCCATTGGGCCAATCAGCTCCTCTCCTGAAATAGTCCCCGGTAGGATTGGCTGGTGAATCAACGGCTGACTGTAGGCTGAATTTCAAGCTATCGATTGATTGACTGCACGATGCGTTCGCTCGCTGGTAGGCTGATCGGTAGCCTGCCGTGTATGGGCTATCGCTTGCAAGTTACTGTTTGCTAAGACTGTTCATTAGGTCGTCCTAACACAGTCCCTCTTTGAAGACAAATCGTAAGATTTGAGTTGCAGGTTCACTTGCAACGGGGCCGTTTGCATTCGTTTCCGGCCTGATCGCCTAGAGGCTTGGGGAGATTGACTGACAACTGGAACTGTAGTTCCTTGCTTGCATATCAGTACTGAAGGCAGACTTCCAGTCCGCATCCTCATTTGACTATATCGCAAGTTAACAGGTAAGACCCTAGCAGCTGCGATCTTCAGACCTGGTTCCTTATGGCCAGAGGAAAGGTGAGAAGCCAAGTGAGAGGAATAGTTTATGCGGCACAGAAAAAGTGGCGAGTACGCAGGAGGAAACTGACTATCAGACGAACGTGCAATCGTAGGCCAGCTGGTCGCGTCTGAAATGAAATCAGTGCGGGAATCGACACGCAGTGTCGTGAAGCGGAAGACAAGGTTACTGAAATTAGATATTGCTTAAGTTCAGCGATGCTACCCGTGTCAACATTGAAAACGTCAAGCTTGGTAAACGCAAGTTTCTGATCATTAATCATCGGGCAATTACAATAAGATAAGGAGAGTAGCGTTAGAAAAGTGCAAGCATCCAATAGACAAAAAGGCATCTTCACGTCTCCTACCGAGTCGTAAAACAGCGAAGAATCGGTGGCAGGAACTAATGGGCGGACACCTTCCCCTCTCACTGGCCCCTTGATGTGACTAAAATCTTACCCTTAATATCTGAATAGATTCTCCCGCTTACTTGCTGTTGATTGGATGACTACGAGCAAACACGACTGCAAGGCTTGGCAGCTGCAGAAAAGGTGATTCAGCAGAGTGCTGCTGATCACGAGTTCCCAGGTGACACCACAAGGCCACTACAAATAAACAGCACTAAAAGGGATGTCGGCACTGTCATCGGGGGGCTTAAAATAGGGAGCGGCGTTATGATCCTCAGAAAAGATGCGGTCTGCACTGATTGATTCTAGCGAAGTTGCCAAAAGTCATAGAACGGATCCATCGACACAACCCCTTCAGTCCGTGATGAATTCACCCCAGCGCAAACTTTCACTGTGATTTGTCTTGTAAATCTAGCCGGCTTGTCTTAAACCAACCGCATATACGTAGGAAGCCAAATTACTGTCATTGGTAGATTGAGTGATATTAACCACAATGCACACACATTGTTTCGTTGGGAGTGTATCGCAGTAGGGTTGAGTAAGTTAAACCCCAGCAACTGCGATCCTCTGACCATGGTTCCTTAGGAGAGAATAAGTCGATGGTGGCCATAGTAATAGGAATAGTTTATCCTGTATACAGGGGAATGGAGAATAAGCAGCAATAAAGTTGACTTCGGAGCGCATGACCGGCTAGGAGGCTAGCCGGGTCCTAAGTCGGTTAGCAGCAGGCATGCCAGCGGCAGCGAGAACGGTCATTGTCTAGTCGGCCTTGAAAGTTATTGGCCGGACTGCCTGCATCGACCTAGGCGTGCATGCGTCTTCTTCGCCGCCTGGCGAGAACAGCTTTGCAGCATCTGTGATTGCC